>ML782522.1:89222-120006 GCA_009831015.1 Picea engelmannii | reverse complement strand
AGGGCCCAATGTCTTGAATGGTTTTAATCAAGGCATCTGCAATATTAAAACCTGTCTTGTAGCGATCTAAGTAGTCATTGGATGAAAGGAAGACTACACCACTAGCAGACACACCAATAATATTTATCGATGGCCTGCCTTTAACATTTGCCCAACCATCAGATACAATTGATACCCGATGTCGGTTCCAATCATTTGTAAATTTTCCTAGAGCACCTTGGATTTTGACTCTTTCCCTGTCAAGTCCCAAGGTTCTAGCTTTGTCATATCCGGGGCTCTTATATCCTTTAGGGGCACCATTGATGGCTTGTACCATTTCATGCCAATATGGTGAGCGAAGAACATTGAATGGTATACCACATTAATAGATAAATAAGATAAGATAAGATAATTTTATTAATGTCCAACGAATGACCACAAAAGTAGGTCAATGGGATTGAAGAATGTTGAATTTTAATGCTTAGCTCATGCACATGTAGTTTATTTCAATTTAGCATGTACTTGAACCATAAACAATGCAACAATACCATATACAATAGCTGCAGTAACCAAGATCACAAGAAGAATAACCATGCACAAGAACACAAGAGTTTATCCTGGCAAAACCCTTCTCAATCAAGGGAAAAACCTAGCAATCCTTTTCTATAGAGTCAAGAGAAGATCCCCCATACCATAAACCTAGAGCACACAAGAGGGTGCTCTATGACCTTGAAACTTGCGCCTAAGAGAAGTCCGCACTTCAGCCATGCAACTAGCTCAAGAGAATGTTACAATGAAGTGTGTGTGAGTGAGATACACATTGGGGATCTACTCTTATTTATACAAGACCTAGCACATCAAAATGATGTGTCTATTGGCACAATAGAGCCGACCTGTACAACTCAGAATTATAATTATTCTTTACACAATATTAATTATCTTTTACATGGTGGGGCCTGTTATCGCACAATTTGTACTTGCCCCAAAAGCCAAAGGCAAGTGGGTACATAATTGGCGTAACTGGGAATAACCTATCACTGTCACCTTAGTAGGAGATCCCTTTCTATTTAGGAGTATGTTTAAGCTACCCTAGGGGAGACGTCCTCAATGACCTAGGGGGTTTGAGAAGGCTAAGGCAAATAATCACAAGGAAACCCTTCCCCTCTCACAGATCACTCTAATCAGAGTTTCTTTTATGTCTTAAAGATGAAGCAAATAAATGATATTGTGTACCTGCCCAGAACAAGACAACAAGGTAAATGGGGAACTTTCCAGGTACCAGATGATTGTTAGTACTTCATAAGACAATAAATCTTTGTAAAATAAGCTAGCTGATTATGAATTTGCAGCAATGCGTCAATTTATAACATCGATTAATATCTCGTAACAACCACAAGATTCAAGCCTTGAAATTGCTTGAAAAAGACAATAAAAAGTGACTTTAACTAGGGAAATTGATAGTAAATTGTCACAAGCAAAATTGGCAATTATAGACTAGCTTTTAATGTCAATTTTGCAGAGTTTTTGCTGTAGTTAGATGGCCGTAGCTATCTTTTGCAACAACACCAAGTTTAAATGGTCAAAAGTGCAAGAAAACCACACACAAAACTAGCACTTACCTAGTCGATTCACTAGCAATTGTCACAATTGGATTTTGATTGGTTCTAGTGTGAGTTATGTAGGTAAATGTGCCAAACTAATGTATGTTCCAACTCCTTTCACAATATATCTGGCATTATCACCAAGTATAACATGTAGACGAGACTCTTTCTCAACAAGGTCTGTAAGATGTTCTCTGTATTGAGTCATGTGTCTGGAAGCACCACTGTCAATTAACCAAATATCACTATCTGTAGGAACCGTACCTGAGAGTGCTGATATGAAGAAGAATGCTTCATCCTTTATGTCTTCATCTCTCTGATGTGGTTCTGGATCAACATCGGCAGTGGATGCAAGTTACCTTCCCTTCTTCCTGGTAGGACAATTTCTCGCAATGTGTCCATACTTGTCACATCTGAAAAATTGAATCCTTGATATGTCTTTTCTCTGTTCATGACTTGGAGCTGCTGAAGGTTTCTTGTCTTTGAATGCTTTGCTGAAACTTCTTCTATTTCTTCTTCCTCTCTTTGCATGAGAAGCAAGAGCTTGATTGTCATCATGATGGGAGTCTTGCACTCCTCTGGCTATAAGTCTGGTTTCTTCCTGACTACAGTGTTTTCCATAGACGATCAAACTTAGGTAGATCTGCTCTTCCACTGATACTTTGAAGAAATGGTTCCCAATGTCTTGGAAGAGAATTGAGAGTGGTCATGACAAGTTCTCTGTCTGTGATGGTTTCTCCAATGGCACCTAGCCGATCTTTGATCTCTGAGATCCTCATGAAGAAGGTGGCAATGGTTTCAACTTTCGTCATCTTGATATTTTGAAGCTGGTGCTTCAATGTAAGAGCTCTGTTTGTGTTGTTTCTCTCAAACATCTTCTTCAATGCATCATACATCTCATAAGCTGTTTTCAAGGTAGCAATATGTGGTAGTAGATGATCTCTCACTGAATAGATGATTATCTTCCTTGCTTTGACATCGTCTGCCTTCCAATCAACCTTCTCTTCATCGGTTGATGTTTCTGGTAGAGTCTTTTCTATCAAACTCAATAGGTCGTTCTCTTCCAGAGTGATTTTGTAGTCTTGATTTCTAGGAGCTAAAGTTGCTTGATCCATGAAGCCTATCTTCCACCAAAATTTTGTTCCTCATGGTTTGCAGATTCTTCACAAACCCTAACGGCTAGGCTAGGAAACCTAACGTCTAGGCTAGGCTAGAAACCCTAGGTTTCGTTGGACTTATGACTGCCAAGAATAAGCCTTGGAAAGTCAGAAGAACCTTGGTGAGCTCCAAAAATTCTTCAATGAGCAGCAAAAACCCTAGAGGCCGAAATTTTGCGAAAACCCTAGAAACCGCAGCGGCCAAAAAAATAAAATTCTCCAATTTGCAATTTGAGAGTTGCAGTAGGTGCGCTGAAGGAGGCCATACACACCTATGCAAAATTTAGCCCCAATGTTCAAGTGGAAGGTGCTAAAACTAGCTTGACAAGGGGGGGCATTTTTGTAGTTGCAGCATGAAGGTGACGACTGGCTCTTTAATGGCTTGTGCAATGGCTCTTCAAGAACTTTGCTCTGATACCATGTTGAATTTTAATGCTTAGCTCATGCACACGTAGTTTATTTCAATTTAGCATGTACTTGAATCATAAACAATGCAACAATACCATATACAATAGCTGCACTAACCAAGATCACAAGAAGAATAACCATGCACAAGAACACAAGAATTTATCCTGGGAAAACCCTTCTCAATCAAGGGAAAAACCCTTCTAAATCAAGGGAAAAACCCAACAATCCTTTGCTATAGAGTCAAGAGAAGATTCCCCACACCATAAACCTAGAGCACACAAGACGGTGCTCTATGACCTTGAAACTTGCGCCTAAGAGAAGTGCGCACTTCATCCGTACAACTGGCTTGAGAGAATGTTACAATGAAGTGTGTGTGAGTGAGATCCACAATGTGGACCTACTCTTATTTATACAAGACCTAGCACATCAAAAGGACGTGTCTATTGGCACGATAGGGTCGACTTGTACAACTCAGAAATATAGTTAATCTTTACACAATATTAATTATCTTTTACATGGTGGGGCCGACTTGTACCCTTTACACAATTAGGGTTAGAACAAATCTTACTCTAAGACAATATAGCAAGGGATCCACACATCCTCTAGTGCTCAGCCACTATGGACACGTCCAGTTGTGCTCAACCACTGGGACGCCACTCTCAACATATCAACTCAACTAAGTTCGTAGGAGTACCATCTCAAGTCGACTCAACTAAGTCCGTAGGAGTCTGATCGGAGACCATCTCAAGTTGTCTCAACTCAGTCCAGAGGAGTAGGACAAGAGACCACACGTCATTTCAACTCAGTCCAGAGGAGTATGACACACCCATCACATGGGCTCTCTCACAGATTGTCTCAACTCAGTCCAGAGGAGAACGACTTGGAGAATGTCTCATGAAGCTGCAATCATCAATAAAGAATACAACGAGTGTGGGTACAATGTGGGAGTGCAAAAACATCTCCTAGATAATGTTGAGAAACCTGGAATTTTTTGCATTCACATTGTCTCTACAACCTTGGTCAAGGAAATATGATAATGTGCTACGCCCAAAAGATGAAGGCGAGAATGCACTAGCATGGGGGGATGTGGATCGACCAATAAACATTCTTTGTGCATTCTCAGGTTCAACCCTTGGTCTTTTGGATTTGTTTTGTGTTGCCTCCTCTTCCCTTTGGTATTTGAGTCTGTCTTTGGGTGGTACGCTTACAAAGGTTTTGACTTTTATACTCTTACCTTCATCCTAGTGCATAGTCCCACATAGATGCTTCCTCACATGGGTATAGGAACTTGTGTATTCTTTATGACTATGGTGGCATGTAAATTTTGTGGTTCCACCCCCTTTCCTTCCCCCAAGTCTTGTGACATACTTCCACATAGGTGTTATCTTCTCTTTGGATTTTTGGGGATCTTCACTATCATTTTCATTGTCTTGATCCCCTTCCATTCCTTCCTCCTCTCCTTGGTATGTGCTGTCCACTTCTATTTCTTCATCACTATCATGGGTATTTTGACGTGAGGACGTTCCCACCACCGCCATTATAATAAAAAATGGAACCAAAATGACATACCACATTGACATCATCATCATGATTGTCGAACCTTGATAATAACTTGCTACCTGCAATAGATAAGATAAGATAAAATAATTTTATTAATGTTCGACTAATGACCACAAAAGTAGGTCAAAGGGGCTGTTGAATACAATGATGTCAATACAATGCAGGAGTACCAAAAGGTCTCCTATAAAAGGCGAGATGCAAAAAATAAAGTTCAGTAAGGTAGAGTAGTAGAAAGTGAGATCTACTCCGAGTCATGAAGAACCCTTGGCCCCGATTTCAGATACCTGCGCTGATGATGGGGTGTATCGTAGGAGAAGAAGATCCAAAGACAGATGAAGCAGAAGGAAGAAAGTAGATCTGTCATGGAATGGATCCATGTCTCCTACCATCCAAGGTCGAATGAAGAAAGCTAAGTATAGTTGGTTGTCCTGAGGGGGACCCGGTGGGGTGCCTGGATCGCCTGTTGCGCTACCGACTGATAGAGGTAGTGCATTGACGAGGTCTGGGGGATCTCATCAGTCTCTTCGAAGGGGATCTGGTTTGGCTATGTCGCTAAAATCTTGTGGGATGAGGGAAGGTCCCACATGTTTGCATTGATTTGGAGTTCGAGGCTGTGCTAGTTTCATACTGTCTCTTAGTGCCCCTTTCCGAGGGTAGCACCAAGAAGGAGGTGATCCGCCGAATAGGGTTTGGTCTCATAGGAGGATGAAGAGTATGGGCTCGGAGCCTGAGGGCCTCCTATATGTATAAGGCTAAACACCGCTGATTTGGATACATGAAGAAGCCTGTGAGGGTTTGAGTCCCCTTGAATAAGCAATGAAACCTCCCCCTGATCTCATAGTAGATGGGGCACCAGAAGATGAAGTGCTCCTCAGTCTCGATCTCTTGTAGTTGGCATAAATGATAGATCCTGTCTGGTTGGTTGATCTGGTGACACGTCTCTACCTGAAGTTTATGAGAGCCCACTCTGAATTGGCCTAGACGAATGAGAAGAGCATGTACCCCGTGTCAGAATGTATACTGTGGTTGAATGATGAGCCCATCCCTAAACTCCAAGAAATGCTCAGTGTAATAGGCCATCTTTAGGTGTAACCCACCAGGGGGGTTAACCTATGGGATTTGGATAATCTGCTTATAAATGTCATCTTTAATGATCTTGTTCAACACCTGTCTGGTCGGTCGGAGAAGGTCGAGTGCAACCCGGGAAAACCAAAATGGAGGGAGGCGATCAATATGAATGCCCATGGACCTTAGAAGATCTAAAACCCTTGCAAACCAACCTCGAGCCCGACCCAATGGGCTAGAGAGGGAAATGGTCTCAGAAGAGCAATAAGCCAAGTATGGGTACTGGTCTCGCCCCTTCGTTGAGTCAACTAAGCCCTGGATGCGATGTAGAAAAGAGACCAATTCGAACACTGCCTCAAGTCGGAAGGGCCGAGCCCCAAACTCTGTTAGGATGATGTGATGAGGAACTGTTTACTTGCATCTAATGATGCATCGGAGGAGAGGGGTTTGGACTCTCTCAACTGAGGCCCAGTTAGGTTCTAGTAAGGAAGGCCCCCAAATCTCTGAGCCATATGGGTTGGATAAGGAAGTTTGTGAGAGACATCTTGGATGAGATGTCCTGGAAATGGTGGTGGTAACACTGTTTCTCGAGAAGGGCTAAAGGCCCATAACCGTTAGTGAGGCTGGAGGGCCGGTCACAAAATGAAACGGGGTCCTGAAAACTGTACTCCCAAGTATGTGTAGGCATTGGTGATCTCGATCTCCTCCCTCTCTGAAGAAGAAGTGAAGGTCCACGGACTTCTTCGACCCGTTGAAGATCATAACCTTGGTTTTACCCAGGTTGACCGTCAACTGTTGAATGTTACAGAAGAGATACAGAGCATCCAACTGTCTTTGTAATCCCGTTGGAGATGAGGCTAGGAGGACGACATCATCAGCGAAAAGCAAGATGGATATCAGAGCCTGGTGGAGGAGGCATCCATCACTCTCCTGGGTATGCTTGTGGAGAAAGGCCTCTAACCCTGTTTAACTTCGATGGTACTCTTGATGAAATCTGACACCCTGTGAACTGTGCGAAGGTGACCAAGAACTGAATCATAGAGGTGCATGATGGCAACCAGTAAGGTATGGGAGATGCCAATGTCTTTGAGCCTTTGGAACAGGGCTTCTCTCAGGACGGAGTCAAAAGCCTTCCGAAAATCTACAAAGCAATAATAGACTTTTGAAGATCGATGTCGTACCTCAATGATGGCTTGGAGAGTAAAGATGTGATCATTGGTTTGATGAGTGGGTCAGAATCTTGCTTGTCCCTTAGCTCCGAGGTGTCTACGCTCAAGCTCACTAGAGAGCTTCGCATGGAGAACCGTAGCATAGAGCTTCGAGAATGTATGACCCACCATGATTGTCTTGTAATTGTTGGGGTCCGAGTTGGGGCTTGATTTGTGTATCGGGGGAATGATGTGATGCGACCAAGCCGAAGGAAAACTTGTACGAACCACATGGTTGAAGAGATCATCCAAGTGAGAAACCAAAGCACAAAGATTGTGCTTAAAGAACTCTGCCTGAAAACCTTCCTCATCTGTTGCTTTGCTGTTGTTCATTACCCAAATAGCCTCTTTGATGTCCCTGTTTGAAAATAAGAAGCAAGAGGAGGGTGGAGAGGTAACTTGAATTTGGGCTTGTCCAGGAATATCAAGAGAGTGGATGTGTGGGAAAACATGGAGTCGGGTCAAGGTCCGATGGGAGGGGGGAGCAACAGGGGAGGATGGTATGCCAAAAGATTTTAGGGGAGTGAGTAATGGAAATGGATAAGTCATATCTCCTCTGAGAGACAAAGAGGTGTTATGGAGGAGACAACGATACGAAGCTTTGAGGCGGGGGTAGGAGGGGTGAGCATGGGTCAATGCATGTCGAAGTTGGCAGTGGAGGACCTTGCGTTCTTCGTCGTACCATCGGTTCATAGGGAAATATTTGTGTTTTGGGGAGGTGGAAGTGGACTGGGTGGAGTGAAGGTAGGATTTGAGTGCTACATCCCAAATGGTGGATGAGAGGTAATCATACTTTGTAGAGGCAGAATCAAGTAAGGAGAACTGGGTCTCAGATCGAAGCATCTGTTGGAGGTGGGTAGAAAAGGCATCTGGGTCCCCCTCGTTGAATTGGAAGATAGTGTGGGGTGGGCCCTAGGGGGGGATGTAGGGGGGGGTGTTAGCTCGGAGAGAGAAGGAGAGAAGAGCATGGTTTGCGAGGGGAATGGGGTAAACAAAGAAGTGATGTATAAAGTGTTGATATTTGGTAGCTGCGGGCAGTACTTTTCCTCCTAGATGACCTTTATTAGACAAGAAGAAGATTCCAGAATCAAGAGAACCATTGTACAGATGTGGAAATACCCCAGAAGAGAAGTTGGCCCAGAAGAATAAAGAACAATGAAGTGACACCTTTCCAGAAGAGAAGTCGGCCCAGTAAAGAGGACAGGAAGACTATAAATAGGAGGCGCCTTATATCATTTGGACACACTCACTCACACTCTATTATAAGAAAGCAGGCACTTGATACAAATAGAGAAGAAGATCTGGAATAGATGGCTTCAAGACAATAATAGAGCTGCATACAAAATGCTCCCGGAGATACAAATCAAGCCTCCCAAAGGCTGCAATAGAAGATGAACGCTCAACTGCAAAACTAGGGTTTCAGCCTAACCCTCAAGCAATTGGTACGACCTTGTTGATTGTTGGTACGACTTGTTGAAGACAATGGATACCAGGGGTTCGACCCTCCTGAAGATGAAGACCTCCAAATGCTGTCAAACTCCTCCCAATGATAGATCAAGGCAATGGAAGCCTCTTCCTGAAGTATGGAGCTCAAACACTGAAGCTTCCTCCTCAAACTGTAGAAACCCTAGGATGGTACGACCCTCCTGAAACCCTGAATATGGCCAATAGTACGGCCTAGCTGAATGTGGGTTCTGAATCGTCTGAAACTCTCCCGGATGATAGATCGGGCAGCCACAAGCACTCGAGAGAAGTTTCAAGCTCAGATCTAGCCTTCTAGATCTGAGAAATACTGAATCACTAAGTCGTACCCTTACACCTGAAATCGTCCCAACCTGCAAATAGATGATAGGGACGTGATAACTCCTCCAAGAAGTCCTCAAACTGATGAGCAAGGGCTTGCAAGCAAAACCCTAATGCTGGAAACCTCTCAAGCTTCTTCAATATGCTAGATTGAGCTCTACCTCAACAAATGGTGCGCCCTTGCAAGAAAACCCTAGCTGGTATGGCCTGCTGGTTCAACTGGTACGACCCTGCCAGTCCTCCTAAATAGATGATGGCTGTAGAATGGTGTGGGTGGAGTATTTCATCCCCGAGACCAAGCTTGGAGCAAGGTGAGTGGAATCTTTCACCACTGAGTTGCTCACTAGGGTTTGTAATATCAAAACCCTCAAAACTGTATGCTCAAGAACATCAACAAGCAAATACCAAAATCCAGAATGTTTGAGAGGTGCGCCCGAGCCTTCTCTTTATACTTTTCTTCTATTTCCCTGTTGAGTTAAGTTAACCCCTAGGGTTAACTCCTAACTCAACCTCCAACCTTTCTATTCCTTCATTGAGTTATCTTTTTGACTCCTTTTACCTTTTTATTAAGTCAACTTAAGAATATAACCTTAGTTTGGTTGACTTTTCCCCTCAGTGTGAGACTATGGCCTAGTGGGGATGCTTAGGCCACCAAGTCTTCTCAAACCTGTTCATCAAGAGGTGGGGGACATTACAGATTTAAGGGGAGTGACCCGAGAGCGTTTTTATTTAGCTCGGGAGCAACCTGGGAGCGATCCGGGAGCACTCAGAGAGCGATTTCTTTCTGAGCCCTCCCGGTCTGGGTAGGTAGCGATTTTTTCCCCTCGGGAGCATTCGGGAATCGCACGTGGGAGCACGCTTCCTGAATGCTCCCTTTGGGAGCACAATTCGGGGGTAAGGGGGGTGGGGGGGCGCTCCCCCACAGCGTAGTCTTTTCCTCACACTTTTGGTTGGCTCTTCTCCAACGCAAAGGGGGCTTCCCTAAAGATAAGATTGCTAAGGTTATGGAGTGGAGGCTCGCGGTGATTTTGTGAAGGGAGATCGGATTGGCTTACAATCATCCTTGTGAAATCGATGAAGAAGGTCACATGCATACTTAGGTAGTTAATCAATGTAGAAATATTTTACATGAACATCTCTTAGTTCGATCATCAACAAATGACTCTCCATGCTATTTAAATAGAGATCATGGACCAATCGAGGGCTAAGCCATGATTAAAGTGTTGTTAATATCAAGGAGATGTTGAACTATTGGATCATTCATGTATAGGGCATGATTGTGCCGATTGGATTAATAACATACGAAAGCACGCTTTAACCTAAATGCACATTAGATGAAGGTGAACATAAACTAGCTCCTAGTGTTGAGATATCTTAACATATATGGCATATAACATGATTGCCAATGATATTTCTGTGAGCACGTGATATACACAAACACATGGATGTGCACATGAAATTGAGAAAGGGAGAGGGAGAGGTCTATACTATGGCATTGGCATTGTTTTCCTAACTATTCCAGCTTTCTGATGAAGATACTATAAATTCTCATAGGTGCCTTTCTTTGTAATGTAAAGTGACCAAGTCCTCTCTTGAATTGCATTCTTTGATGTTTAGAGATAGTTTGGTTTGGCATTTTTTAGCTAAATGTTTCTTGTAGATTGTTGAATGTCATGATGTCCTTGCTTGGAATTTTGTCTGTCTGCTTTTGTTGAAATTATTTACTGCCATTTGTTTGCATGTCATCTTCCATCTCATTGAAAATTTTTCATTGATGACCATTTCATATGAGTAACAGGTGACAAAGCTTTTCCAGAAAATTCATGAAATGGTGGAAGAAGAGAATAATTTGGTTTTTGTTTTGATTGGTAAGTCTACTAGAACTTGCTCTCTAGTAAAGTTATGTTTGTTTTCTTATAGCATATAAATTTGTTTAGGTTTTGTTTTTGTGTTTTTTGTATATCATTTATATTTCATCGAATATTCTAATGTTGGGGTTCCAAGGCTAATGGTTATTCAATTTTAATGGTATGTTCCTATGCTTAGAAATTTTCTCCACTGTGTAATATATTAATTTGAGCACTAGATGCTATGCTTGGATGTGATGTCTTTTCTATAGACATGATATGAAAGAGCACTGCACATTCCTTGAGTCTCTTTGCACATTGTTCAAGGACTTGCTGTCATCATTCACTTCCTTTCAGTATGTTACTCTTGCATTCTTGTATCCCAATGAGAGCTTTGCATAACAACCTCAAAGACATCAGTTGTACAACATATGAGTAATTTTCACAAAATTCAAAATAAAAGATACCCCTAGATGACTCGACACAGCCAGCTGCCATTTTTTTGTAAAATACTTCTTATATTCACATAAATATATTTACATCAGTAAACTTATCTTCACATAAATATATTTACATTGGTGAAAATGGGGAAACCATATTGTGGAAGGGTATATAAAATGGTATTTACATCCTCTTCTCAAAGCAACAAGAACAAAAATAAAGTCTGAATAGACAGGAGGTTCTAACAATTTGGCATCCTTGATGAAGACAAATCCTTTGTCCAACAGTGACAAATGTTCCTCCTCTGTCCACATATGATAAAAGGCAAACAAAGTGCTAAACTTGTTATCAAAAACATATTTGCATTAAATCTTCCAAAAACAAACGTAGCTGAAGTTGTCAAAGAGTGCTAAATGCCACTAAGCAATGAGTAGACTAAGGACCTGCAGTCACCCAACAAAGTTGCTCGCTAATGAAAATGCCCTTGAAGAATAGCTGCCTGCTTATTCTAAATATGATCCCAACAAAACTTGGAAAAAGGATAGTCCCATGATAAATGCTTCACCATTCCAACCTAAGGCAGGAAGGGCAAAGGCCATCAGAGACACCATTCTTAGCCCGTTGAGCCTTGGAGGGAAGGCCTTGATAGATCACTAGCCAAGAAAACACTTGGAGCTCGTAAGACACCCGCACTGAGCACACACTGTGTAACTGTCGAATCCATTAGAACTCAGAATCAATCGATACCCATCTAGCGTTAAGAACTAGACCAATCTCATGATGTTGATGTAAAATGGAGCACAACTTATGAGAGTCATACTGTTATGAACATAAATATACATATAAAATAGATATTAATAACATAATAATTAATTAATAAATAATAACTATTAATAATGAAAGGACATGTCTCAAAGGACATGACAATTGGTTAAGGGCACCCTTGCATGGGTATATAAACGAGCCCCCATTCTCAATTGTACTCATCTTATATATTCATATTTTATACATTTATACATTATTCCTGTTATCCCGACTTTTTAGGGATAACTAGGAGATCATGTCTCGAGGCCCACAGGTCCTAGACATGGAGTACCGAGAGTAGGATAGACCTAAGCATGGCCCTGGAGGGCCCACCTTTTCTTCTTCCATTGTCTTTGTCTTATCAACAGTGTTATCCCCGATTTCTAGGGATAACTAGGAGATCACGTCTCGAGGCCCACAGGTCCTAGACATGGAGTACTGAGAGCAGGATTGACCAGAGTATGGCCCTGGAGGGCCCATCCTTTTCTTCTTTCATCAGATTTGTCTTGTTAGCAACAACAACATCCATCACCATCGACTTGGTCTTGTATCGAAGGAGGTTCTTGCTCCATGAGGTAATTGGTCCAAGTATCATGGTATGTGTCACTATTGATCATTAAAACCTTTAAATATATGCATCTGATTCCTTTTATCTCTGAATATTGCTTGGATCTTACATTAGCCCACTTGACCATGCTTGGGGAAATTGACAGGGTGCCCTAGCAAGCCTGTGCCCATAGGTCTTGGTTTGCCACTGGGGGAATTTCTGAAAAGCCATTATCCGCTCCCATCATAGCACCATTGCTTCATCTTATCTCCTGCTCATTTTTCCCATTCCCTTTGTCTGGGCATTGGATTGACCTGTTTGTAGGGTTGCACCTTATTTCGTGGGAAGAAGGGGCTAAAGGCCCAGAAGGTAAAAGTAGCTGGTAAAAGATAAAAGCCTAAAATGAAACCTCGAGATGCTTTTCCCAGGGATCCCCGAGAAGGCAATAAAAAGCCTCTCAGCAAAAAAAGGGGGGGACTCGGAAAATAAGAAACAAGATCTAGTCAGAGGATAGGGGTCTCATCACGAGCCAGCCTATTAGGTTCATGGGTACCTAACATTATGACATTGCCACCATCTGGTTACCACGCCAGGGCAGTGACCTTTGGTTGCATGGCCAAGGGAAAGGGGCTCTCATCACGAGCCAACCTTCTCATTTCTGTGATAGTACTTGTGGGTAACACTGTCAGCTCTGGTCACCATGCCAAGGCAGTGTCCTCTGGTTAGCCCTTGAATAAAAAAAAGAAAAAGAAGAAAAAAAGACAAATAAAAGAATAAAGCAAGAAAATGAATAAAGGCAAGAACGGGCTTGGAAAAATGCATCCATGACAGGTACAACTCGCCTTCTACAAAGGCACCCACAGATAACATTATGCATCCTTGACTCTCACTTCACCCACATGTCTGGACATCCCCTAGCCACATCACCTCACTTACATGGCTTGGATAAAGTCCTCCTGGAAACTTTCCTTTTCTTATGGATACTAGCCCAATAGGACGTCTTGTCTTTTTCTCCAATCTTGTATTGTAGGTTTTTGTAATGTCTTTAAGCTCTTGACTGATGTATTAGGGTCTTATGCATATGTTTGATAATATTGATGATGAAATGTGATTAACATTGCTAAGATCCCGGTGATTGATGAGCCCATGGAGGGCGTAGCTTTTGATGTGCATGACCATGCCCGACGGACAGGTACCATTTGGACTGGTACACATGGGGAGATGATTAGTTCGGACCTCCATGGGGCTGAAGAGCCCACCAGATGGATGCTGAGACCCCATCAGGGGGTAGAGACAGGACGGTGGTTGATTAGGGTTTTGCACCGGAGAAGAAGAGGACGTTCCATCAGAGGCACTTTGGCAAAGCCCGACCTAGGGGGAATGACCCTAGGTCAGTGGAACGCTAGCCTGGGAAGGCTTGGGACGTCCCCATCTTCACCATGACGTCATCCAGCTTCATGGACATTTTTGGAGGTAGACTGGGCAGTAGTGGCGTGTGTGACATGTTGGAGAGGCCCCTAGGGGGCTAACGTTTTGCTCCTGGATGTCTCATTTTCCCTAGAAGGGGCTTTTACCTTCTTTGCAGCTCAATTAGGGTTTTAATTTGACAATTCAATGTAAAAACAATATTATTTTGGTATTATGGCCTTGTCGGCATTTTTATGACCTAAAAGTTAAATTAGGTCATTGATATAGTATATATTGAGGAGTTTTTGCCTCATTTTATAATAACACATCACTCACTCATTAGGTCTGATTTTAGCGCCCTACTTGGGTATTTTTGTTGGTTTAGTGAGGCGCACTTGTTGAAGGAAGGCATTTCTTGGCATTTTATGGTGTTTCTCTTGAAGGAAGGTGTTACAACTAGGGTTTGCATGGTTATTTCTTGATGAATTGTAAGTATTTTACTGCAAAACTTCTTGATTGAATGGTTGTAGTCTTATTTTCTTACATGTGTTTATAATTTGCTGAATCAAAACCCTAGGTGACAAGCACACAAGTAGGTCCTTGTCTCAAGTCCCTTAAAAGAGAAACTTTTTAGCCATAGAAGAAGGAAAAGAGCCTAGCCTTTGTTACACTCTTCTTCTTTTCTTCCCCTGTTGCTAGCCGTACTTTCCAGAAGTTAAGAAGGAAGAGACGTCCCAGGCCTAGGTTATCTACACCTAGTGCCGTTCTTCTTCTAGGGTTTGGTGATAGAGCCTTGTTGTAGCAACACTCTCCCTCACTATACTCTCTTGTCCTGATTGATCTTTTATGCTAGTTATTTTTGCCAAGTCAACCTAAGGAAGGAGGAGAGAGCACGAGGCCTTGCTTTAGCAACACCGGAGTGAGCCTCTCTCCCCTAGGGATTTGATTCTAGGGCCCTGCCATAGCAGCACTTCAGAACTCTTCTTTCTAGTCCTTAGCCGTCCTCCTTCAACCCTTGCGTCCTCCAATAAATTGACTCCATTAACCCTAAGGCACTGATCTTAGACCTCCAACGTTGAAGTAGAATTGGATCTGAAACACTCTCAAACCCTTTTTGAATTGAAACCCTAACTACACTAACCCTAACATACTAACCCTAAGTTGCTGACGTCACACTTGAATATTTCATCTTTATTGCAACAATGTTTTGTTTTAAGAGCAATTAAATGGTGGTTAAGGCATTAATTGAATAAAGTGTTGATTGGTTACCTTGAATGCCACATCGTTGCAATATTTATTGGTGAAGTGTTATATCTTTTTATTGCTATTGATAAACATTGACTTCGTCAGCATCTATTGCTATATTGCTCATATATATTTATCAGATAGTCTTATGAAGTACTAACCCATTGAATTATAGGTTGCATATATTAGTTTGATGTTGCCTTGTTCCAGGCAGGTGTTCTTCATTGGGAATTCACTTTATTATTGGCTGTTTAGCCGGGACTATCTGCTTCGGTGGTGATCTATGAAGGGGGAACTTTACCTTTGTCCTTTTAAACCTTTGCCTCTTCAAAACCCCAGGTCACCGGGGACGTCTCCCCTGGGCCTCACCTCCCTAAAGAGAAAGAACCTTCCCATCGAGGTGACATTGGGTGGGATAGGTTCCTGTTACGTCAGTTTGGACCTCCATCTTATAGCCTTTTGACCTAGCTACAAATTGTGCGATAAAAAGCAGCAACAACATCCATCACCATCGACTTGGTCTTGTATCATAAGAGGTTCTTTCTCCATGAGGTAATTGGTCTAGGTATCATGGTATGTGTCACTTTTGATATTTAAAACCTTTAAATATATGCATCTAATTCCTCTTATCTCTAACAACTGCGTGGATCTTACATTTGCCCACTTGACCATGTTTGGGGGGATTGACGGGGTGCCCTAGCAAGCCTGTGTCTGTAGGTTTTGGTTTGTCACTGGGGGGATTCCTGAAAATCCATCGTTTGCTCCCATCATAGCACCACTCTTACATCTTGTTTCTCGCTCACCTATCCCATTCCCCTTGTCCGGGCATTGGGTTGACCTATTTTTATGACTGCACCTTACCTCATGGGAAGAAGGGGCTAAAGGCCCAGAAGGTAAAAGCAAGTTGGTAAAAGATAAAAGCCTAGGGATCCCCGAGAAAGCAATAAAAAGGCTTCTCAGCAAGAAACAAGAGGGACCCAGAAAAATAATAAAACAAGATCTAGTCAGAGTATAGGGGGTCTCATCACACGCCAGCCTATTAGGTTCATGGGTACCTAGCAGTATGACATTGCCACCAGCTGGTAACCACGCCAGGGCAGTGACTCTTGGTTGCATGGCCAAGGGAAAGGGGGTCTCATCATGAGCCAACCTTCTCATTTCTGCGAAAGTACTTGTGAGTAACGCTGTCAGCTCTGGTCACCACGCCAAGGCAGTGTCGCCTGATTAGCTCTTGAGCAAAAAAAAGAAACAAAAGAATAAAAAGAATAAAGGCACAAATGGGTTTGGAAAGAATGCATCCATGACAGGTACAACTCGCCTTCTACAAAGGCACCCACAGGTAACACTTATGCATCCTTGGCCCTCACTGCACCCACATGCTCGGACATCCCCTGACCACATCACGTCACTTACATGGCTTGGATGAGGTCTATCTGGGAACTTTCCTTTTTCTGTGGACACTAGCCTAATAGTACGCCTTGTCCTTTTCCCCAGACTTGTATTGCAGGCTTGTGTAACATCTTTGAGCTATTGACTGATGTATTAGGGATTTTATGCATGTGTTTAATAATATTAATGATGAAATGTGATTGACATTGCTATGATCCCTGTGACTGATGAGCCTATGTAGGGCGTAGCCTTTGATGTGCAGGACCATACCTGACGGACAGGTACCATTTGGATTGGTACACATGGGGAGATGATCAGTTCGGACCTCCATGGGGCTGAAGAGCCCACTAGATGAATGATGAGACCCCATCAGGGGGCAGAGACTGGGTAGAGGGTGATCATAGACTTTGCACTGGAGAAGAAGAGGACATTCCACCAGAGGCACCCCGACACAGCTGGACCTAGGGGGATTGACCCATTTTCAGTGGGATGTTGGCTCTAGATGGCCTAGGACGTCACTAGGAGGCTTATGACATCATGATGAGCATGTTGGCAGATGGACAGGGCAGTTGGCACGTGTGGCAGCTTGGAGGAGCCCAAGGAGGTCTGACGTCTCACTTCAGGAGGTTGCATTTGCCCTATTAGGGGCTAACGTCACCCTAGAAAGGGGTGATGTCTTACCTTTCTGCTTGATTAGGGTTTTGATATTATGGCCTTGTTCGCCTTTTTATGACCTAAAAAGTAAATTAGGTCATTGATACAGTATATATTGAGGATTTTAATCCTCATTTTATCATCATAACTCATTCAGTCCATAAGGAGGTCTGAAATTTGCGCCCTATCTTGGGTATTTGGCTGGATTAAGTGATGCACACTTGTTGAAGGAAGACATTTTTGGCATTTTATGGTGTTTCTCTTGAAGGAAGGTGTTACAACTAGGGTTTGCATGGTTATTTCTTCAGGAATTGTAAGTATTTTTCTGCAAAACTTCTTAAATGAATGGTTGTAGTCTTATTTTCTTGCATGTATTTATAATTTGCTGAATCAAAACCATAGGTGACAAGCACACAAGTAGGTCCTTGTCTCATGTCCCCTGATAGAGAAACTTTCAGCCATTGAAGAAGAAGAGGAGAGCCTAGCTGTAGCTACACTCCTTTTTCTTCCTCTCCTTTGCTAGCCGTACCATTTGGACTTCAAGAGGAAGAAGACGTCCCAGGCCTAGGTTATCTACACTTAGGGCCGTTTTTCTTTTAGGGTTTGATGAAAGAGCCTTGCTGTAGCAACACTCTCCCTCATTAAGCCTTCTTGTCTTGATTTTGTGCTTCATTTGAGCTAGTCGTTTTGCCAGGAAGGAGGAGAGAGTACGAGGCCTTGCTTTAGCAACATTGGAGTGAGCCTCTCTCCCCTAGGGTTTTGATTTTGAGGCCTTGCCTTAGCAACACCTCAAAACTCTTCCCTCTAGTCCTTAAAATCTTGCCTCCTTCACTTAGGACTCCATTAAACCCTAAGGCATTGATTTGAAAGTCCTCCAACATTGAAGTGAAATTGATCAAACAACTCTCAAAACTCTTTGAATCTCAAACCCTAACTACAATAACCCTAGCCTAGATTAACCTACTAACCCTAAGTTGCTGACGTCATCATTGGTTATTTCATCTTTAATGCAGCAACGTCTTGTTTTAAGAGCAATTGAATGGTGGTTTAGGCATTAATTGAATAAAGTGTTGATTGGTTACCTTGAATGACACATTGTTCCAATATTTATTGGTGAAGTGATATATCTTTTCATTGCTATTGATAAACATTGACTTCGTCAACATTTATTGCTAATTGCTCGTATATATTTATCAGATAGTCTTATGAAGTACTAACCCATTGAAATATAGCTTGTATATATCAATTTGCTGTTGCTTTGTTCCAAGCAAGTGTTTTACATTGGGGATTTACTTTATTATTGCATGTTTAGCCGGGACTATCTGTTTGGTTGGTGACTTGTGAGGTGGAAAACTTGTCCTTGTCTCATTATCCTTTTGCCTCCTCAAAGCCACAAGTCACCGGGGACGTCTCCCCTGGGCCTGGCCTACCTAAAGAGAAAGAACCTCCCCATCGTGGTGACATTGGGTGGGATAGGTTCCTGTTACGCCAGTTTGGCCTTCTATCTTATAGCCTTTTATTCTTGCTACAAACTGTGCGATAACATTTTGGCGTCGTTGCTGGGGAACACTGAGTCAATTCTCCTCAAAACGACAAACCTTTTTGGTAAGCCTTGCCTTAGAGCCTTATCTTACAAGCTTACTTGGTGACTCCATTAGGGTGTTTTCCCTGATCCTTTGATAGTTTCAAGCAAATTATCTGGCGACTCCAATGATTTTCCAGGGTGCCACGTTACTCTCAAAATCTGTGATATTTCCAAGTTATGGGATCATGGCACACTGGGAACAAATGTATCCAACTATTGATTTCAAAAGTTTTCAAGGATACCCAAATTACTTTGATACAAAATGGCTGAACAATTCTCCAAGATTCTTTGGCCTCCCAACTCCTCACATTGTAAATTTTTTGGACTATATGACCGAAACAAATTTGGGAGGAGAGGATGCTATTATAAAATTGTTCTTACTCACTCTGCCATCCTACTTACAAGATCGTTTTAAGGGTTGTTGCAAGGACAGGGATATATCATCTTTCATACACCTTATCAGTAGGTTTATAAACCTTACCAAGCCACATTGCCAAACGTATGAATATGTGCTTCAAAACCTCATGGTAGCCCTAGACGACAAAGGATTCACCACTGAGATTGTAGAAGATCTCAGGAAAGCATATCATGATCAATACCAAGAATCTTCTGATATAAAAGACTAGGTTTATGAAGACCATTGTCAACCCCTTGAAGAGGAGCAAGACCTCTCCCATAATTCAATAGAATGCAGTGAACATATAACTAGAAAAGTGAGTTATGAGGATGAAGCACCAGTAACTGTTCCTCCATCTGACAAAGCTCTCCAAGATCCTATTCCATCTGCAAAAAATGAAGAGAATGAGGTAAGTTATTTTCCTCTCGAAATTTTTGACGATACCTTATTCTATGACTCAAATAGTAAAGAAAAAATGGAGCCCTTGGACAAACTAGAAGATATAGAGGCAAGTCTTCCACTTGATGAAGACATTCGAGTACTTGAAGCTCCTACAAAGGAAGAAGTAATCAAGGTGAGTAACTTCCCTTTCCAAATTTTTAATGATTTTCTGTCTTATGACATGGAAAGTGAAGAAATTTTGGATGTTTTAACCCCTTCATGTTAGGATGATGATAATGACTTTGTTGATAATTTTGATGAATTCATACATGTCGGGAAACATAGATGGGATATGATTGGATATGATGGCGATCCCATGTACGACATTGATGGTCCTTTCCAAAAGTTGCCTTTGCATTTATCACATGAAGTTACTAATAATTTTGACATTTGGCAACAAGAATCTGACTCAATTAAAACGCCCAAGGATGACTTGATGCTATGCCCTCCGAATAATTTTCGGTCATACCTTGAGGACTTATAAGCAATTTGAATATAAATATTGACGGGGTCAATGTTTATCAATAGCAATAAAAATCATATCACTTCATCAATAATCTTTTAAATGATGTGGCATTCAATATAACAAACCAACACTTTATTCAATTTATGCCTAAGACACCATTCAATTGCTCACAAGGTAAAACGTTGTTGCATTAATGATACAAATAGCATAAGGTAGCGGCAACACTTAGGGTTAGTAGGGTTAGCTAGAGCTAGGGTTAGTGTAGTTAGGGTTTCAATTCAAGGTTTTGAGAATGTTGTAATGAAGTTCACTTCAACTCTTGGAGGACTATAGATCAGTGCCTTTAGGGTTTAATGGAGTCAAAAGTTCAGGACGCAAAGGTTGAAGGAGGCAAAGACTTTAAGGACTAGAGGGAAGAGTTTTGAGGTGTTGCTAAAGCAAGGCCTCAAAATCAAAACCCTAGGGGAGAGAGGCTCATTCCGGTGTTGCTCCAACAAGGCCTCGTGCTCTCTCCTCCTTCCCTACAAAACGACTAGCTAAATAATAAAGCATATAACCAAAAGAAGAGGGTTTGATGAGATAAGGTGTTGCTACAACAAGGCCGTCCAACAAACCCTAGAAAGAGTATGACCCTAGTGTAGTAGACCTAGGCCAGAGATGTCTCACTCTTCTTGGCTTCAGATAGTACGACTAGCAAAAGAGGAAGAAGAAATAGGAGTGTAGTTATGGCTAGGCTCTTTCTTAATTCTTCAATGGCTAAAGGTTTCTCTATCAGGGGACATGAGACAATTACCTACTTGTGTGCTTGTCCCCTAGGGTTTTGATTTAGCAAAATTCATAAATATATGGAAGAAATTAAAGTACAACCATTCATCAAGAAGTTTTGCAGAAAAATACTTACAAATTCATCAAGTAATAACCATGCAAACCCTAGTTGTAACACTTTCCTTCAAGAGAAACACCATAAAATGCCAAAAGTCTTCCTTCAACAACTGCGCCTTCACCAAATCAGCCAAATACCCAAGATAGGGCGCAAATTTCAGACCTCCTTATGGAGTGAATGAGTTTTGATGAAAAAATGAGAGTCAAAATCCCTCATTTATACAAAACCTTGACCTAATTTTACATTTTAGGTCAGGTAAAAGGCCAACAAGGCCAAAATATCAAATCATACTGTTTTTACATTAAATTGTCAAATCTAAACCCTAATCAAGCTGAAAAAGGAGTAAAAGCCCCTCTAAGAGAGGCGCTAGCCTCTTCTAGAGAAAATGAAACATCCTGGAGCAAAACGTTAGCCCTCTAGGGGCTTCTCCAACATGCCACATGTGCCACTGCTGCCTAGTCTGCCTCCAAAGACGTCCAATAGGCTGGATGATGTCATGGTCATCAAAGGTGACGTCCCAGGCCTTCCAAGGCCAACGCCTAAATGAAAAGGGCTCAACCCCCTAGGCCAAGCTATGTCGGGGTGCCTCTAGTGGAACGTCCTCTTCCTCTCAGGTGGAAAGCCTCTGAGCAATGTTTGTCTTGTCTCTGCCCCCTGATGGGGTCTCAACATCCATCTGGTGGGCTCTTCAACCCCATGGAGGTCCGAACTGATCATCTCCCCATGTGTACCGGTCCACATGGTACCTGTCCATCGGGTAGGTTCCTGCACATCAAGGGCTACGCCCTCCATGGGCTCATCAGTCACATGGATCATAGCAATGTCAATTACATCTCATCATTAATATTATTAAACACATGCATAAAATCCCTAATACATCAGTCAATAGCTCAAAGACGTTACACAAGCCTGCAATACAAGTCTGGGGAAAAGGACAAGGCGTCCTATTAGGCTAGTGTCCACAGAAAAAGGAAAGTTCCCAGAAAGACCTCATCCAAGCCATGTAAGTGGATGATGTGGTCAGGGGATGTCCAAGCATGTGGGTGCAGTAAGGGCCAAGGATGCAACGTGTTACCTGTGGGTGCCTTTGTAGAAGGCGAGCTGTCCCTGTCATGGATGCATTTTTTCCAAGCCCATTCTTGCCTTTATTTTTTTTATTTTTTTATTTGCTTTTTTTGTTCAAGAGCTAACCAGGGGACACTGCCTTGGCATGGTGACTAGAGCTGACAGCATTACCCACAAGTACTTTCGCAGAAATGAGAAGGCTGGCTCGTGATGAGGACCCCTTTCCTTTGGCCATGCAACCAAGAGTCATTGCCCTGGCGTGGTAACCAGCTGATGGCAATGTCATACTGCCAGGTACCCATGGACCTAATAGGCTGGCTCGTGATGAGACCCTCTATCCTTTGACTAGGTCTTGTTTTATTATTTTTCCGGGTCCCTCTTATTTCTTGCTGAGAAGCCTTTTATTGCTTTCTCGGGGATTTCTGAGCGAAGCATCTCGAGGTTTATTTTTAGGCTTTTATCTTTTACCAGCTTGCTTTTACCTTCAGGGCCTTTAGCCCCTTCTTCCCATGAGGTAGGTGTAGTCTTGAAAATAAGTCAACCCATTGCCCGAACAAGGGGAATGGGATAGGTGAGCGAGAAACAAGATGTAAGAGTGGTGCTATGATGGGAGCGGACGATGGCTTTTCAGAAATCACCTAGTGGTAAACCAAAACCTACAGACACAGGCTTGTTAGGGCACCCCATCAATCGGCCCAAACATGGTCAAGTGGGCAAATGTAAGATCCAAGCAGTTGTTAGAGATAAAAGGAATCAGATGCATATATTTAAAGGTTTCAATGATCAAAAGTGACACATACCATGATACCTTTACCAATTACCTCAAGGAGCAAGAACCTCTTCTGATACGGGACCAAGCCGATGGTGATGGATGCTGCTGCTGCTGACAAGACAAAGACAATGGAAGAAGAAAAGGGGGGCCCTCCTGGGCCATGCTTAGGTCAATCCTGCTCTCGATACTCCATGTCTAGGACCTGTGGGCCTCGAGACATGATCTCCTAGTTACCCCTAAAATGTGGGGATAACATCTTGCTCCAACTCGGCAACATGTGCTCACCGTAGAGCGCATGACAACCTCAACATCTCTGGCATAACCTGCAGACCTGCTCAATCTCGATAGAAGTATCAGTAACAAAATTGGGGTGGTAATGCCACCCCAGCATATATATATATATATATATAGACTGAAAGAAAACAGTCAATAGATGCAAATGTGAAAGCAAACTAACATGCAATGCAAATGGTATAATACACGGAAAAATGCCTACTTACCTGTAGTTACCTGTGAAGTCAGGTTCCCCCACCCTGGTGGGGCTTGAGGAGGTGCTTGCTGATAGGTAATGGGTTCCTTCTTCCTTCCAAAGTGTACAAGTAATATGAGTTATCAACTGATTCCATTCCGACTTTGAAGGGTTCGAACCATGACTGAGTGCTTCCTTTAACATTAGTTGGCTCTCCTTTCTGGGTGACCCACATCCATACCGTGTCTCCTTCCTTGTACTTCCTAACTTTGTATTTGGCTGTCCCTTGGACGACCCTGGTGTATTGTGCAGAGGGAGGAGGGTGGGCTTCTGCTGTGAATACTTCTTGTTGAGACGGGTGGATTTGTACATCGTCTTCTGCTTTCTTTAGTATCTTTATAGTCCCAGTCTCTTTGCTTTTGAACTCGTCTAGGAGTTGTTGGTACTCTTCTTTTTTAGGCCATTTAATTTGATCAAAATCTTCTTCTGTGGAGAAAGGCATATCTTCTGGAGAGTACTTTTGAAGAGTTTGTATGATGTCATCATGTGCCTTGTCATTTTTGACAGGGTGAGCGATTTCTTGCACATGGCTTCCGGTTACTGGCACATTTAAGAGACGGCCTATTGTTCCATTTTTCAAAGGCAATTTTAAGAATGTAAGGTCCATCTCGAGAGTGCCACCCAACATTGCACCAAACTTCCTAGCCAACAACAGTCCCCACACATCTGGGATGTCAACTATCACAATGTCAATGTGGATTATCTTCTTTGGGTACTCCTTAAGGCAAACTTCCACATTTTCAACTACCCCATCTGTGGGTATGGCTTTTGACTCAAAGCCACACACATTTCTGTAAGGACGTGTGACTTTCAACCCTAATTGTTGCATGACTTTAAGTGACATCATGTTGGCACCTGCTCCTTTATCTAACATGCATTTATGGAGGCTCTCGTTGTTCATCGTTAAAGTCATGAAGAAGGGAGGGTTTTCACCGTACTGGATCCTGAAGTGATCGGCTTGCAACATGATAGGAGGATCCATGGGTGCATCTAATTCTTGAAAGAAACTGTCAAAGCGTTTTTTAATAGATGGGACCTTGATGACTTCCTTCAGGGGGATATTTACATGCATCTTAGATAGTGCCCCTTCAAAGTCAAAGTTCAAATCAACCCCTTCATTCTTGGACGTTTTGGGAACTTGTATGTCTAGTGGGGTTTTTGTTTGGTCAGTGGTAGGTTGATTCATCTTCTTTCCTCTATATACGTGGACCTCTTGTTTCTTTAGCTTCTCCTTTGATTCTTGGTCTAGGTTGTTTATGACTGCCATTCTAGCTGACCTGGCTGCTTCTTTCACAACGATTTGATGTTCTTCGACGATGATATTTATCCGAGGGCCCTCCATGAGATGGCCTATGTTGTTCACTTGTTGGTGGCCATTATCATCGTAAGGGCATTCATGCTCCCAAATGTGCTTCACTGCATTCTAGGCACTAAGGGTTTTCATCCACAACGTTCGTAGGGGCCAGGGTATTTGGAACTTCTTGCTCATTCTTGGGTTTGTAAAATTGATTCCCCTTTTGAAATTTCCCTTTATACGCAACCCTAGGTGCTTGGGTCTGGGATCTCTCCAAGGCGACAATCCTACTCATCATTTGCTCTTGATTTTTCATGACAGTATCCATGGAAGCTTGTAACTTTGCTATACTGGTGCAAAGATCTGAGGTAGGTTCGACAGCGTGGACCAACTTTGGCTTGGTGTCCATTTTTCCCCTTGGATTTGCAAAAGGCTCAATTTTGGATGAAAGGAGGTTTCCCTCAATTTTAGTAAAGAGCTCTTGTGCTTCTTGGATTGATTTGGGGTCTTTGTCCTTGAGGAGATATCCCAACTGGCCATTGAAGGATACAAGATAGTCATCCTTCGGGTGATGACTTGCAGGAATCTTTTGCAGCAAGGTTTCAAACCTTGTGTGGAACTCCCGGATAGACACATTTTCATGTTTCCAAAGATTATTTAGCCGGGTAAGAAGCATGTTAGGATCTTCTTTGACACTCCATCTCTTGAGGAAAGCTTCTTCCAATTTGTCCATGGTTTTAATGCAACCATTGGGAAGACTCAGTTACCAACGCCTTGAAGCATCTTAAAGGCTAGTGGAGAATAACTTCATGACTAAGTCTTCAACATCATCTCTAATGGTGTGAAGCTGAAAAAACGCCCAAAAGTTACTCATATGCTCTTCGACACTGATTCCATCAGTACCGGTAAACTTAGGCAACCAATTTTCATACTTGGGTGGCATTTGCCTGGGGAAGCCTGGTATAGTTGACATGTCTAGTGGTTTGAAAAGAGTAGATGACCATTGTCTCTGATTGTTGGCTGGGTTCGTTGTGGCGGTCTGAGAGCTAGACATGATGTTCAAGGGAAGGTTCCTTCCAAAAAGTGATTTTACAACAGGAGAGTTCTTAGGAGGCTTCCTTCTGAAAGACAAAGGAGGGTTATCGTACCTCTTTGTGGTTTGTGGAGTTGCCAGATAGTTTACTTGAAACTATCAAAGAAAAAAAGGGAAAACACTGTAGTGGAGTCGCCAGGTAAGCTTGTAAGATAAGGCTCTGAGGCAAGGCTTACCGAAAAGGTTTGTCGTTTGAGGAAAATTGACTCAGTGTTCCCCGGCAATGGCGCCAAAAAGTTATCGCATTGTTTGTAGCTAGGAGAAAAGACTATAAGATTGAAAGCCAAACTGGCGTAACAAGAACCTATCCCACCCAATGTCACCACGATGGGGAGGTTCTTTCTCTTTAGGGAGGTTAGGCCCAGGGGAGACGTCCCTGGTGACCTGGGGTTTTGAAGAGACAAGAGGGATATGATGGTTGAAGTGTTGTTAAGACAAGGCTTCAACCTATCAACCCTAGGGGAAGACGACTCACTAAGGTGTAGTAAACTTAGGCCTTAGTGCGTCTTCCTCCTTCTTTAGCTCAAAGACAAAGTGAAAACGACTAGCTTGAAGAATAAATATTAGGTTGTTGCAATGGTAAGGCCCTAGCATTTATCTTCAACAAATAAAATGGCTTCTTAGCATAACCTAGTAGGGAATTAAAATAAGGACAACAACATGTGCTTATTTCCTAGGGTTTAATCCAACAAATTTCATTAAAATGCAAGTAAAAAATACGATAACCATTCAAGCAAAGGAAGAATTGCAAAAATTTACTTACATTCACCAAGTATCATCAATGCCAAACCCTAGTTGTAAACCTTCCACCAGGAAAGTGCCAAAAATAGCCAAGAAAAGCCTCCTTCACCAAGTGCGCACTAGTAATTTCAGCCAAAAACCCTAAAGAGGGCGCAAATTTCAGACCTCACACAAGTGTGAGTGAAAGATGATGAGAAAATGAGAGTTAAAACCATCAATTTATACCATACTAATGACCTTAATTTAATTTTAGGTCACCCAAAAGGTCGACATGGCCAAAATACATAATAATATTGTTTTTACATTAAATGTCATAATCAAACCCTAATCAAGCAAATAATGAGGACGTCATGCCCTTTTAGGGTGACGTTAGCCCTTTCTATGGCAACGTTGGCCTCCTAGAGCAAAACGTTAGGCCTCCTTGGGCCTTCGGAACAAGCCACATGTGCCACACGTGGAAGAATTGCCTTCCAAAACCTCCACAAATGCTGGATGACGTCATGAACGTCCTGGGTGACGTCATGGCCTTTCAAGGCCAATGTCCTGGTGGAAGAGACACAACCCCCTTGGGTACAGGTCTGCTCAGCTGCCTCTGGTGGAACGTCCTCCTCTTCTCCGGTGAAAACCCTCTGACCTGTCTCTGCCCTTGCTGGGGTCTCAACATCCATCTGGTGGGCTCTCAGCTCCATGGAGGTCCGAACTAATCATCTCCCCATGTGTACCTGTCCAATATGGTACCTGTCCGTCGGGTATGATCCTTCACATAAACAAATACGCCCTCCATGTGCTGATAAGTCACAGGGATCATAGCAATGTCAATCACATCTAATCATCAATTTTATTAAACACGTGCATAAAACCCCTTTCACTCAGTCAAGTGCTCAAAGACATTATACAAATCTGCAAGCCAAGTTTGGAGGAAGTGATAGGGCATCCTATTGGGCAAATGCTCACTGGATGTGGGATGTTTCCGGGAGAAATCAAATCCAAGTCATGTGAGTGAATGAGGTGGATAAGGGATGTCTGGGCAAGGGGTGTAGTGATAGTAGGGAAATGCATGCCTTACCTTTGGGTGCCTTTGTAGAAGGTGAGATGCACTTGTTCTGGATGCAAATGTTTCCAAGCCCATTCATGCATTTTATCTTTATTCTTTATTGCTTTTTCTTTCAAGAAGCCAATCAGGGGACACTCCCTGATGTGGTGACCAGTGGTGGCAATGTTACCCACAAGCACTTTCACGGAAATGAGAAGACTGGCTCGTGATGAGACCCCCTTTCTCTTGGCCATGCCACCAAGAGCCACTACCCTGGCGTAGTAACCAGTTGCTAGTAGTGTCATACCGCTAGATGCCCATGGACCTAATAGGCTAGCTCGTGATGAGACCCCCTATCCTCTGACTAGGTCTTGTTTTATTACTTTTTTATGGGTCCCTCTGTTTCTTGCTGAGAAGCCTTTTACTGCTTTCTCGGGGATCCATGGGCGAAGCATCTCAAGGTTTTATTTTAAGGCTTTTATCTTTTGCTAGCTGCTTTTACCGTCTGGGCCTTTAGCCCCTTTTTCCCACAAGGTAAGGTGCAACCCTTAAATAATTGGCCAACCCAATGCCCAAAACAGTGTAATGGGATGGATGAGCGGGAGTAAGATGGAAAGTGGTAAGTATGATGGGAGTGGACGATGACTTTTCATGAATCCCCCCAGTGGCAACTGAAAACCTATGGGCACAAGCTTACTAGGGCATCCTGTCATTCCCCCCAGACATGGTCAAGTGTATAGGTATAAGGTCCAAGCACCCGTTAGAAACAAAAAGAACTGAATGCACATATTCAAAGGTTTTGAGGATCAGAGTGACACATACCATGATACCTGGACTCATTACCTCATGGAGCAAGATCCATTTCCGCTACATGACCAGGCCGAGGTGATGGATGCTGCTGCTGTTGACAAAGTGGAGGCGCTGAATTAAAGAAAGGATGGGCCCTCCAGGGCCATGCTCAAGTCGATCTGGCTCTCGGTACTCCATGTCTAGGACTTGTGGGCCTCGAGACATATTCTCCTTAGTTATCCCTAAACTGGGGGATAACATTTGGCTCCAACTCGGGGACATGTGCTCACCGAAGAGCGTATGACAACCTCAACATCGCTGGCATAACCTGTAACCTGCTTGATCTCAACATGAAACTATTAGTAATCATTTGGGGTGGTGATATCACCCCGAACTCATATATATATAAAAAACAAAAGCGAGCATATGTACAAGTGTGGAAGCAAACTACTCTAGTATGAAATGCAAATGGTATATACAATGAATGCAAATGCCATTTACCTGTACTTACCTGTCGACTGAATGCTAGGTGTAGTCAAACGACCAGTGAAACCATCCTAGCAATGTCTCAGAATACTTGCCTCTGTGCTTCATCATAAACCAAAACAGTGATAAGTTAAGCACAAAAATAACATGGGTTAGAGAATGTATTGTATCATCGGAAGCCATAAACAACTCATGGAAGCGGATGGGAGGGATAAAATCATGCCAAGTCACTCTCTGAGGAAAGTGCTCAATACACTTCAGGAAGGGATCGTGAAAAGTCAAAGGTTTAGAACACTGACTCATAAGGTCTGAAAAATGGCTACCTAGGACGTCCTCATAATCTGAAAACCTGGAAGGGATTGACAAGGATCTAGAAGATGGCTGACAAACTCTCAAGGGGAGGTTAAAAGGTTTAGATGACATAGCAAACTCTTGAGGGAAGGATAAAAGGTTTATTCAACCAACCCTTGGACTCTAGGGTTTGCCCCAGAGGAAACTCTATACAAAAGAAATATCTCCCAACTACACCTCTAGAGACACAACACAGTAAAGAAATCAGAGGTGGTTTGAGAAAGTTGTCACAAGGATCCTTCTTTGGGCGAATGATGTCCTTACTCCTATCAAGATCTGAGCACAACAGTGGCTTACAATCTTCTTCATAGAATAAATCCAAGTGCTCAGAGGAGTATTCATCAAAAACCTCAAGGTATGACCGAAAAGTATCAAGAAAATAAGGGACTAGGTCAACCTTGGGTGTTTGGAAAGTGTCGGTAATTATATCATCTCCTTGTTGCCACTGGTCAAAATCAAGAGTAACCTGTTGTGATATCTGTAAAGGCAACACTTGGAAACGACTCTCAATGTCATAAATGGGGTCCATATCATAACCAACTACATCCCACTTACGTCTTCCAACATGTATGAACTCATCAATGTTATCAACCATTTCAATATCTGTATCATAACATGCAGGGTTTGAAGCATTCAAGGACTCATTTATCTCCTCCTCATCTCCCACATCATAAAGTAGAGAATCATCAAAATTTTGGAGAGGAGGGTAACTTACCGTGTTGGTTTCTTCTTGTGCAGGAGCTTTGAGGACTTGGGTATCTTCAACATGCATTGCTGTTTCATCCTCATGAGTTGCTCCTTCATCTTCATCTTTACAACAAGGAAGATCTACTTCGTTCGAGGATTCCAGTTCCTCAACTGTGTTTTCAACAATCCCTTGCTCTTGGAAAACCTCATCAAGAGATTTACCCTTAGTATCTCGTTGGTCAATAACTTGTTCCCCTTCTTCTTAGAAATTAGCAGTAAAAGTTCCAAGGGAAACTAGTCTTTCCAAACTGAGAGTGTCTGAGGTATCTTCAGGGTCATTGATTTTGGTCCCTAGGGAGTGTTATCGCTCAGTTTGTAGTATAGGTTAAGTAGCTTGAAGGGATGAGTCAAACTGGCGTAACAGGAGCTTACCCACCCACTGTCACCTCGATGGGGGGCTCTTTCTATTCAGGGTGGCTAATCCCAAGGGAGACGTCCCTAGTAATCTAGGGTATTGAAAGGAAAAGGATCAAGGGATTAAGGCTCAAAGGTCAAAGTAGGCTTTTCCTTCACAGATTACTGCCAAGAAGATAGTCAAGAAGAAGATAAACCACAATAGAAACACCTGTTTGCGAGACAAGGCAACAATAAAACTAATACATGCAAATAGTGGTTAATGCTTCAATTGTCAATGACTATCAATATGAGATACATGAGCATAAATAAAAGTAATTATTGACGAAGTCAATGATTGCAATAAAGACTATGGCTTATAGTATTACTTGTCAATAAATACAAAATGATATAGCATTCAATAGAGATGATTAATCTTTGAATTAACACAATGCATCAAATATCATTAAATGCTCATATATAATGTTGCTGCGTCAAGCCTACTAGGGGTGACGTCAGCGTTATTCTAGGTTAGTTTGGTAGGCAAAGAGGTGGACGTTTTGCAAAATAAGCCAATGAAAATATTCAACACTTCTATGTCTATCATTAGATGACCTAGCCGCAACTTTAATACCAAGCAAGGGTTCAAAAGAGGCAAGACGTC
>ML782522.1:73168-87933 GCA_009831015.1 Picea engelmannii | reverse complement strand
ATTATTCAAACCATGTTTTATGAGGTGATATGGTTTTAAGGATGTCCAGTCACAGTAAGACCAAGGGCAGGTATTGTCTGTGGGTGCCTTTGTAGGAGGCGAGCTGTACCCGTCATGGATGCATTTTTTCCAAGTCCTTTATTGCCTTTATCTTTTTATTTATTGCTTTTCTTTCTTTTTTATTTCAAGGTCTGACCAGAGGACACTACCTTGGCTTGGTGACCAGAGCTGACAGTGTTACCCATTGGTATCTTCGCAGAAATGATAAGGCTGGCTCGTGATGAGACCCCCTTTCCCTTGGCCATGCAACCCAAGGTCACTGCCCTGGCGTGGTGACCAGATGATGGCAATGTCATACTGCTGGATACCTATGAACATAATGGGCCGGCTCGTGATGAGACCTCCCATCCTCTTGGTTAGGTCTTGTTTTATTATTTTTCTTAGGGTCCCTTCAGTTTCTTATCGAGAGGCTTTTTATTGCCTTCTCGGGGATCCCCTGGGCGAAGCATCTCTAGGTTTTATTTCCTATGGCTTTTATCTTTTACCAGCTGCTTTACCCCCTGGGCCTTTAGCCCCTTCTTCCCACAAGACAAAGTGTAACCCTCAAAGGTCATCCTAATGGCCGGACTAGGGAAGTGGGATAGATGTGCGGGGTATAAGATGTAAAATGATAAAAAATGGTGGGAGCGGACGATGGCTCTGCAAATCCCCCTTGGTGGCTAACCAAAACCATGAATATCAACTTGTTAAGTCACCCCATCAATCACTCCAACAATGGTCAAGTGGATTAGTGAAAGATCCAAGCAGTCATCAGAAATGAAAGGAACCTAATGCATATATAAGAAGGTTATAACGATCAAACATGACACATACCATGATACCTCAGACCAATTACCTCATGGAGCAAGAATCCTCTCCGATGCAAGTCCAAGCCGATGGTGATGGAAGCTGCTGCTGCTGACAGGACAAATCTGGCGAAGAAGAAGAAAGATGGGCCCTCTAGGGCCATGCTCAGGTCAATCCTGCTCTCAGTACTCCATGTCTAGTACCTGTGGGCCTTGAGACATGATCTCCTAGTTATCCCTAGATATCGGGTATAACAAGGAGAAGATGTGTTCTCCTTTGGACAAAAAGATATTTGCCTCGATTTGCATGGCCATGTTACAAGCTTCGTAGAGTGTTTTTGGCTTCTTTTTACTTAGGAGAAACCCTAATTGGACCAAGAGTGCATTGGTAAAGAGATACACGAGGTACTTGTCTTCAGGATAATAGTCTCTAGGAATCTGATACAACAATCTCTCAAATCTATCCTGGAAGTCCCAAACAATCTCATTTTCATTTTGTTTTGCATACTTGAGTCTTTTTAGTAACGTTTGGATATCTTCCAGTTTCATACCCCACCTTCTGAGAAAGGTTTCTTGTAACTGGTCCATCGAAGTGATGCTAGCAACAGGAAGATCATCATACCATTTTCTAGCATTCCCAGGGAGAGTGGCAGAAAAAAGTTTCATCACCAAATCTTCAACATCATCATTGATAGGATGGAGTTGAAAGAAAGCCCAAAAATCACTCATGTGATAGTCGACTCTTTCCCCATCACTACCAGTGAATCTAGGGAGCCACTTTTCAGACATCAGGGGCATTCATTGGGGGTATCCCGAGATTTTACTCATGTCTAGGGGTTTGAAATTTCCTGTGTCGCATTGAGAAGTCATGGTTGGCTTCGTCATTTGTGGAGTCGCCAGATAATTTTCTTGAAATTATCAAAGAAATAAGGGAATCATCCTTAGTAGAGTCGTCGAGTAAGCTTGTAAGATAAAGACTCTTGAGGAAAGGCTTACCGAAAAAGTGTCGTCTTTGAGGAGAATTGACTCAGTGTTCCCTGACAACGACGCCAAAATGTTATCACGCAGTTTGTACTTGGAAGTAAAGGATATGTGAAAGAAAGGCAAACTGGCGAAACTGAGACTATTCTACCACTGTCACATCGATAAGATAGCTCTTTCTGTTTAGGGTGGTAGGCCCAGGGGAGACGTCCTTGGTGACCTGGGGTTTTGAGAAGGCAAAGGCTTATGGCTAAGTAAAAGTTTCCCCCTCACAAGTCACCACCGATCAGAAGGTTTGGCTAAACAACCAATAAAGATAATGATAACTAGAACTGTACCTACCCGAGACAAAGCAACAAGAAAACTATATATGTGCAAGATCACTTGCTGGTTAGTACTTCATAGAATCAAGGACCTTTTGATATAAAGCAATTGATTGATAGTATTAATGAAGCAATTCAATGATGTGTAATAGCAATAGTCACAATATGTCACTAAACATTAAATGCTAAAGAAGCTTCACAATGAGCAATATTGATTTATCATCAATATTACAATACCAACATTCATTAGAAGCAACGACTAGCCAATTTTTCAATTGCTTATAAAAGGGTTAAATGCTGCAAAGTATAATTATAAATCAAATGGATAAATGGCAGCAATAGAGTTAGTAGTTTAGTCTTAAGCTAGGGTTAGAAGGTGTTAATAATTGTTCAAAGTATTGGATGTTTGTGATCAAGGCACTCAAGCATATAATGTCTTAGATCAATGTGTTTTAGGTCAAATGGAGTCAAACTAGCTGCAAAAGTTGAAGGGATAATATGATGATGGTAGGGCCAAAGACAAGAGGGATATGATGGTTGAAGTATTGTTAAGACAAGGCTTCAACCTATCAACCCTAGGGGAAGACTCACTAAGGTGTAGTAAACCTAGGCCTTAGTGCGTCTTCCTCCTTCTTTAGCTCAAAGACAAAGTGAAAACGGCTAGCTTGAAGAATAAATAGTAGGGTGTTGCAATGGCAAGGCCCTAACATTTATCTTCAACAAATAAAATGGCTTCTTAACATAACCTAGTAGGGAATTAAAATAAGGACAACAACATGTGCTTATTTCCTAGGGTTTAATCCAACAAATTTCATTAAAATGCAAGTAAAAAATGCCATAACCATTCAAGCAAAGGAAGGATTGCATAAATTTACTTACATTCACCAAGTATCATCAATGCCAAACCCTAGTTGTAAACCTTCCACCAAGAAAATGCCAAAAATAGCCAAGAAAAGCCTCCTTCAACATGTGTGCACTAGTAATTTCAGCCAAAACCCCTAAAAAGGGCGCAAATTTCAGACCTCACACAAGTGTGAGTGAAAGATAATGAGAAAATGAGAGTTAAAACCCTCAATTTATACCATACTAATGACCTTAATTTAATTTTAGGTCACCCAAAAGGCTGACATGGCCAAAATACATAATAATACTGTTTTTACATTAAATGTCATAATCAAACCCTAATCAAGCAAATAATGAGGACTTCATGCCCTTTTAGGGTGACGTTAGCCCTTTCTAGGGCAACATTGGCCTCCTAGAGCAAAACGTTAGGCCTCCTTGGGCCTTCAGAACAAGCCACACGTGCCACAACTGCCTCCCAAAACCTCCACAAATGGTGGATGACATCATGGCATTTCAAGGCCAACATCCTGTTGGAAAAGGCACAACCCCCCCGGGTACAGGTCTACTCAACTGCCTCTGGTGGAACGTGCTCCTCTTCCTCGGTGAAAACCCTCTTACCTGTCTCAGCCCCTTGCTGGGGTCTCAACATCCATCTGGTGGGCTCTCAGCCCCATGGAGGTTCGAACTAATCATCTCCCCATGTGTACCTGTCCAATATGGTACTTGTTCGTTGGGTATGATCCTGCACATCAACAGATACGCCCTCCATGGGCTCATAAGTTACAGGGATCATAGCAATGCCAATCACATCTAATCATCAATTTTATTAAACATGTGCATAAAACCCCTTTCACTTAGTTAAGTGCTCAAAGACATTATACAAATCTGCAAGCCAAGTTTGGAGGAAGTGACAGGGCGTCCTATTGGGCAAATGCTCATTGGATGTTGGATGTTTCCGGGAGAAATCAAATCCAAGTCATGTGAGTGGATGAGGTGGATAAGGGATGTCTGGGCAAGGGGTGCAGTGATAGCAGGGAAATGCCTGGCTTACCTGTGGGTGCCTCTGTAGAAGGTGAGTTGCACCTGTCCTGGATGAAAATGTTTCCAAGCCCATTCATGCCTTTTATCTTTATTCTTTATTGCTTTTTCTTTCAAGATGCCAATCAGGGGACACTGCCTTGGCGTGGTGAGCAGTGGTGGCAATGTTACCCACAAGCACTTTCACGGAAATGAGAAGGCTGGCTCGTGATGAGACCCCCTTTCTCTTGTCTATGCCACCAAGAGCCACTACCCTGGCGTGGTAACCAGCTGCTAGTAGTGTCATACCGCTAGATGCCCATGGACCTAGTAGTGTCATACTCTCTGTAACGGAATGGATCTGATGTAGAATGGCGAGGGAGGAATCTTTCACCTCCATGACCAAGCTTGGACTAGGTTGGGTGGGATCTTTCACCACCGAGCTGATCTCTAGGGTTTGTTAAGTCAAAACCTTCAAAACCCCCAAGTGCATGGGCTCACTAGCAAGAAGCTGGATATCAAAATGATAAACAACATAATGAGAGAATAGAGGCCCCTATCTCTCTTTTATCCTCCTTGCTCACCTTGTCTCTCCAAGTCACTTTTACTTTATTTAATTATTAATTAATTAATTAAATCACTTTAATTAATTAATTACCCATTTTACCTCTAAAAAGTAGTTTATCTCTCCTTGTGGCTTCCCTGGCCACTGAAAGTCACTTCTCATCATCCTATCATGGAGTGCTATTCCTTCCGATTCCAATGAGCTATTACACTAAGTGGTTCCTTCAAGTATTATGTCCAATATGACCTCCTTAGTGAATTTAATTAACATATAGCCCAAAATAGCTCAAAATCATGGAAATCGTCGGAATGCAACAGAACCAAAGCCAAGCTGTGTGGAATGGATCATAATGATGCAATAAGATGAGTGATGCAAGCCAGACCCCAAAATACCCCTCCATAGCCCTTGTACTAACTACAACCAACATTTGGCCACTCTGGTCATCATAACACTCTGTAATACAATGATGTCCCAAGGTGGGGACATTACAGGAGGCTCTTATAAAGATTTATCAAAGTGGAAACCAAAACAGGAAGATGGTGCTGAGGGAGAAACTCATGAGCACCAAGATGTCCAAGACTGACATAGTGGCATTGTATCTCACCAGGATATCACTGGTTTGTGATGAGTTAACAACTGTTGGATAGGTAGTCAAAGATGATGAACTTATGAGGACAACTCTGAATGGGTTCTCAGAGAAGTGGGTTCCGTTCGTGAAGGGAGCTGTGGCACAAGAACATCTCCCTAAATAGCAAAGGCTATGGGATGACTTCTCTCAGGAGGAGACTCGGGAGGAGGCTCTTCAAGGCAGTTAGGCCAAGGGTGATGAAGACGATGATAATGCTTGTCTTTATGTGAAGAAGGGTAGGGAAGATGGAAAGAGGGACATGAGCAAAGTGAAATGCTTTGCATGTCATAAGACTGGTCATTATGCAAGCCAATGTCCAAACAAGAAGAAGGGCAAGAAGGAGACACAGGTAGCAACATCAACATTAAATGAGATCGATGATTTTGTTGAGAAGTTTGAGAAGGAGTTTTCTCTTGTGTCTTGTCTTTCAGGTAGTGGTAGTACAGAGTTTGGGGACATTGGAGCATGGATTGTGGACAGTGGCTCTTCTCGCCATATGATGGGAATGAGGTCAATGTTTTTTAGTGTTTCAGAGACAGACTCAGACTGTCATGTGTATTGTGGGACTAGTACCATGCATGTAGTGAAGGGGGTTGAACATGTGAGATTCCAACTAGAGTCAAGAGGATCTCTGGAGGTGGAAGAGGTGTTGTTTGTTCCGGAGCTGAAGATAAGCGTGCTCTCAATATCAGCTTTGGAGGATGAGGGATATGGAGTTTTGTTCCAGCATGGACATGTGGACATGTGCTCATATATCCAAAGGGAGCTACCTTGGACGCAACATCAGTGCTTGGTGTCGAACAAGGGAGGTTATACAGGTTGGTGGGATAGCCTGTGTGTAAGTCCAAGGGGATCTTGGATTTAGGATCAATGTCACTGACAGATGGTTGCGAGGCTACTTCCAGTACTGTTAGGAGTCTCAGTTGGTATGAGCTGACATAATTGGATGCTCAAGAGTGTGAGGAGACTCTTAAGGGCATGGTAAGGAGGAACATGTCTTCATCATAGGATCTAGTGTAGGTGGCAGGGAAGCTTTCTGGTTCAAAGGGAGCAACTAGAACAATAGATGGAGTGATGGGGTTAGAGACAGATCCAGGTGGAGGTTCCATAAGTACCTTCCTCACTAAGAGGGAGTGTTAGTTTTTGGGGTAGCTCGGACATGGACTTCTGCATTGGTAGTGCCTAGCATGCGGAGGCGTCCGAGCGACACTCTCTAGATATTTAACTTTATATTTACATTTATAAAGTTAATGTGGCTTTTATATAATGACTTGTGATCCCCTAGCCTAGGGATAACTAAGGAGATCACGTCTCGAGGCCCACAGGTCCTAGACATGGAGTACTGAGAGCCAGACGACTTGAACATGGCCTCGGAGGGCCCCTCCTTTCTTTTGTACAAGCCACATATCACCAGCAACAGTATCCATCACACCAGCCTAGTCCTGAAGTAGCGGTGAGTCTTGCTCCATGAGGTAAGGAGTCCGAGTATCATGGTATGTATCACTCTGATTTTTGAAGCACTTGAATATGTTGTATTGAATCCTTCTTCAATTTCATGACGTTTGCTTGGAAATTATGCTTTTTTCCTCATTCATACTTGGAAGGGTGACATGGTGCCCTAGTAAGTTGATTTCCCTTTAGGATGGGTTGCTACTGGGTGGATTTGTAAAAAGTCATCGTCTGTTCCCTCCATACTTACTACTTTCCGTCTTTATTCCTTTCATCTCCCCTATCCTTGTTTGGGCATTGGGATTGGCTACACTAGGAAGGGTTGTACCTTACCTCATGTGAAGAAGGGGCTAAAGGCCCAGAGGGTAAAATTAGCTGGCAAGAGTTAAAAGCCAATGTTGAAATCTTCGAGATGCTTTGCCCAGGGATATTCGAGAAACCAATGAAAAGCTTCTTAGTAAGAAAAGGGGACCCATAATATAACATAAACACTCAAGGTACTAGTTGATGTATAAGAGGTCTCATCATGAGCCGACCTATTATGACCATGGGCATGTAGCGGTATGACACTACCACTTGTTTGTTCACGAAGCCAGGGTCATGGCTCTTGGTGGCATAACCAAGAGAAAGGGTGTCTCATCACGAGCCAACCTTCTCATTTCTGTGATATGTTTGTGGATAACGCTGTTACCTCTGGTCATCAAGCCAGGACAATGGAGGTACCCTAGCAGACCTAGACCCGGGGGACCTTGCTCTTCCCACATGGACGTTAGCCCTTGAGGGCCCTAAACGTCATCATGGAGACCCTAGATGTCATCCAGAACTAGTCTTGTAATCTTGGATGACATTTATGAGGCATTGGCACATGTGGGTAGGGTTTCAGGCATTTGGAGGCCCAATGTTTCACCTTCCTTGTGTTGGACACACCTACCAATTATTGATGTCAACATGTAGATGAGGCATGCTCTACATCAATAGTCAATGTGACTATCTCTCCCCATCAATACATCAATAGTCAATGTGACTATCTCTCCCCATCAATAATCATTAATCACATCAATGTGACTATCTCTCCCCCTTTGACATCAATGGCAAAGGGTCATTCTCCCCTTGGGGCTGCTCCCCCTGCTTGAACTCTCCTTGGGGCTGCTCCCCCTGTCTGAATGCCTTTGATCTTCCTTTGAATAATCTCTCTCCTTTTGAACAAGGAATATCACTCTGATGTAATGTTGAAGATACCTCGCTCATACTCCCCCTATGACCATCGCTCCCCTTGGAATTATGCCTCTGTGGTCTTTCTTCAAATATAGGGCTCTTTTCTAGGTTACATTTGATAAATATCTCCTCCTAGAATCATGGGAGGAAGAATGACTCCCTCTATGCGTATGTCTCCCCCTATCTTTGCAATATGATCAACATGCAATTGCTATTGCTCAACCGGATCATAGATCAACTTCTCTTTCAATGATGATCCTTGGACTTGTCCAAACTTGTTCCATACCATACATCATGAAACAAAAGATATGTCAACAATAAAATAGAGAATCATGAGTAGAACATCAGCCAAGTACATCATGTACTAATTGTGTGCTCATCATTGCACAACACCCATGTACATCAACCATGTACATCAATACCAAACAATGTGCTATGAGATCTCATCAATGGAATGTATCAACCATATGTCAACATGTGCATCTACCAATATGCCAACCATGTGCATCTACCAATATGCCAAACAAGTGTCATATCACTCATGATATGTCTCCACCATGAACCAAGTGCCATAACCTCACTGCCATAACCAACATTGTTCTTCAACAGAAAATGCATTAATCCATACTCATGGGTTAGTGTCATGCATCCAAGATGGCCTTTCATTATTTTTATCATCACATTACATAATCCAATATAGAATCATGAAAACCTGCTGCAAATAGTGTCAGAACCTGCAACAAACAATGTCAGACCCCGCAACAGAGTGTTATACCATCACATCAAGCTGCAACCCATGTGCATTGTCTTTTTCCCAAGGCTTTACCACATATACGCGGCATGCTGCACAACAGAGCGCGTATGTACACGACCTATTCAAGGTCAGCCTGCGTATGTACGCGACTGATACCACTGTCACCCACGTATACTTCAATAGATGACTTACTATAGCTTCCCTTAAGGCTTCCATTCTTCTCTGTCTGCTCAGTCTTCTTCACCCACTTCTAAAGGTGTCCCTACTTCTCAGAACTTGAGCTCTGAGCATCCATATTTTCAAAGATGTCTCCCTTCCTTACTTCATTCCTTCTTCTAGTCATGTTATGTGAAGTCCTCATCATGGACTTTCTTCTTCTGTTCCAACAATCCTGGGATTTGTGGCCAAATCCACTACCGTTGTAGCATCTCATGGTGTTATAGTGAACAACAACGTGTCCTACTTGATCACATCTCCAACACCTTATGGTGTTATACAATCTTTCATTATATTTCCTTTCATAAGCCCTACATTCAAAAGATTTGTGACCATATTCATTACATGAATAACAATGCCCATGAAAAATACTTTCATACCTTTGCTTTGGTGTCCCAAAGATAGCTTCTTGATGTCATCCTTTCTTTGTTCTTTTGAAATTTTCTTTGCCTTGTGTAGATGGTTGTTTTGCAACATTGTCTTCCTTCTTTGATGGACTTACCTCATGCTTCTTTGAGGTGCTTGTTTCAGCATGTGTAGCTTTTTCTTTGTATCCAAGACCTGATTTATCATATGGTGATCTTTGACTTTCCAAGATCCCATCCAAGATCTGTGAGCTATTCAAGAATTTGTTTGACTTCTCTACCTTCTTTCTAAGGTCACCAACTTCAGCTTCTAACTTATGACATGATTCTTCCTTTTCATTTATTTGATCCTTCAATAGTTCCTCTAGCCTTTTGGCTTCTTCAATTTGGGTCTTGAGATGGACAATAGTTTCAAAACTTTTGCTAATCTCATCATCTACCTTCATATCTTCTTTTTCATTCTTTAGTCTTGTGATCTCTTCTTCTTTTTCTTCTAATTGAGTCTTATTGCTCTCTTCTTGTTCTTTGAGCATTCCCTTAAACTTCAAGATGTGCCTTTGACTCCTCTTAAGAAACTTCTTAGTGTTATCTGAAAGATAGTTATAGTGTGTATAATAATGATCACTGCTATATCTATATAAACCCTCTTCAACTTCCTTTTGAAGTTCTAATAGATTTTCTTCTATTCTTTCCATGGGATAACTACCGTCAAACTTTACACAAACTGTTTCTAGATCTTCTTCTTCACTTGAGAAAAATTCAACATCATCACATTTTGAATCATTGCAATCAAGAGTCTTTGGAGATTCTTTACCTTCATTTGAAATACTTTTGAGATCTTCCTTTTTGCTATCTTCACTTGAAATGTTTTCAAGATCACATTTTGAAATAATACAATCAAGGGTTTTTGATGATTCTTTACCTTTGATAATGTTGATGGAGTGGTCTTCAATATTTTCCTTCTCCTTTTTGCTTTGATATGTCTCCTCTAGCTTTAGCCATAGATCTTTGGCAGAAGTGCATTGTCCCATGCTCTCTTTGATAGGGCTTGAGAGTCCACTAAGAATGGTCTTGAGAGCCAATGCATCATTCTTCTTTCCTTCCCTTTGAGCTGCAAACTTTGACTTGTTCTTCAAAGGAACTGATCCACCAATGGCTGCCTTCCAAATCGCTGCTCCCATTGTCTTCAAATGTAATCTCATCTCTATTCTCCAAGTAGAATAGTTTTCCTCATCAAGGATTGGAACTTCATCATCCATTTGTGTGTCTATGGATCTCCTTCAAGCTTGTTAAGGCTTGTAGTGAAGGCCTGCTCTGAAACCAATTGTTGGACACACCTACCACACTTAGAGGGGGGGTGAATGAGTGTGGGGCTCTTTTTACCAAAACTTCCCTCTTACACAAAGCTCTTAGTTAACATTCAACATTTACTCATTACTCATTGCTGTCATTTATAATCAGTTAGATGTGAATACATATCAGGAACATATATCAACAATATATCATCAACAAGTCATCATCATAAGGAACACAAAGAACACAAGATGTATGTACAATTTTTCTTTTATTACGGACTACAATCCTTGGGGGTTTATCAACAACAACTGAATAGAGTACAACTCTACAAGAGCACCAACTATATAATGCAAGACCCAACTTACATCCTTAGCACCAACTGAGATGAGGCAACAATCCTCCACATATATCAATCTGTCACAGGTACGCGACCTGTCAGTAGTGCAGCCTGCGTGTGTATGCGCCCTGGCTCACTACAATCTGCGTATGTACGCGGCTAGTATATACAACAACCTACGTATGCCTTCCGAGCTATTAGGGTTTTTCCTTTTCATCACATACTCAGATCCTCTGCAGCCTGCAAGCAAAATTTCTTCTGTCTTCCACTGTCCAAACTAACCACCAGCGAGTCAAAACACATCCAAGCTCTCCAATAGCTTACTCATGTTCCACAACCAATCAATATGAATGCTAACTCAATCATGTATAAGGAACTAGTATACCATAGCAATCATATCACAACTGAATCACAAGAGTACTGCTCACTCCATCAACCAACATAAAACACATCACAACAACCATACCAAGAATGCCCTAAGCGTTCACAACACAACAAGCAATACTATCCATCAACACAATAATGTAACCATACCAGTGTCTCAGTGACAGATCTGAGCCCATAGAATGCATATCTGGAACTTGCTTCAGTCTTCAACATCTAGTCATTAACGCAAACACAAATCTCCATGATTTTATCCACTGTATGCACCCTGTCCTCATACAACCCACGTATGTACGCGCCCTGGCCCATTACAACCTGCGTACACCTCAGAAACTAGGGTTTCTGAAGCTCTGAGACTTTTGTCGTCAAGATCTTCGATATTGCCAAAACCTTGATGTGTCCATGAGATCCTCCTCACACTCTCTTTCTCAGAATAGATCTTCAATCATGCTCAAGAGATCCACACCAAAGTTGCTCTCACAAGAAGCTCTCCATCAATACTCCAAAATATATTCTCACAAGAAGCTCTCCATTTATCTAAAAAATGATGTTTTGCAAGAGACCATTGCTATCTTATTTACACTTTCATCCTCTAGGTCACTTAACCCATTTCTAGGTTTCTAGGTCACTTAACCTATTTTCCTCTTTTTAGGGTTAACCACTTTCCATATATAGAAAGTTTTCCAATACTTTATCATTTAAATATTCCTTCTTGATTTTGTCACCTTACTTTATCATTTAAATAATCCTTCTTGACTTTGTCACTTTACTTTATCATTTAAATAATGATTTCTTCTTTTCAAGCACTTTGACTTCTTTGACCTTTTGGGGCTTCAAGCCAACATATGAGGGTCCTCCAACTTTGTAAGGCCGTAACTCTCAAACCATGAGGAGTTATGTGACATTCCACATACAATCGAAAATGGCATGACAAACACTATCCATCTAGGATAGTTTCACCAACAACTTCACTGATCTTCATCTCATTATTCCACATATAAGCATGGGTTCTCCATCCACACTTCAAGGATAACTCGATCGTAAAGCGTCTTCCCGTGAGGGCTTTCACCATAATGGGACCACTTTGGAGTTCAACCATTTGTGTACCTTATCAACCATGATAAGACCATTACATCAATCCAACTATGCATCATGTATCAATGACAACTCATTGATCCATCTTCATCTATGCATTTTCATCAAGGACAATACATAAATCATCAATCAATCAATCCTTTGGCATCGATCAATCACTTGACATTAATGACAACATGATCCAAGAATCTCCTCTTGACATCAATAAATGAAACCATTTGCATCAATGACAACATGATCCAACATCCTGCCCAATGTTCCATACTTGGGGTTCAATGTCACCCTAGAGGGGCATGACGCCACCCCTTGAGTGATTCTTAGATGTAAATTAATTTTATTTTGTTCAGAATTAATTTGTGTAAAAAACTGGCCAGGTCGGCCTAGTAATTATGAACTAAAATTAATTTCAGGTTAAATTTTGCATAAATAAGCAGAAAGTGACATTCATTTTCATCACAACTTGTCATTTGAGACAAGAGGTCCGAAATTTGCGCCCTATTAGGGTTTTTGGCTGAAATTGTGAGCCACCACTCTAGTTTAAGGATGGTTTTTGCAACTTCGATCATTTTTGGGAGTTTTATGGTGATCTTGCATGGTATTCTCATGATTATTCTTGGTGCAAGTAAGTGAAATCTGCATTTTGTCATCTATTGAATGGTTTATTGTATGGTTTTATTTGCTCATACAAGATTATAAAATTGCATGGTGTATTTAATGCTTGAAGTAAGAAACTGAAGGTGCCACTTTCTTACTTTTTTATTTGCCAAGCTCTTCATTAAATTGATCTAGTAACTAGTGAAACCCTAGAGCCCTAAATTGCTAGCACTCTAAGGGTTTTGTACTTGGTTATTGTTGCATAAGTTTTACTCCATAAAAAGGCTAAGGAGAGCAAGGCACTAGGGCATAGAATTGCCTACACCCCAACATTTTGTCTCTTGAGGTCAAAGTCTAGGAGGACTTAAGTTACTACTTCTCCTATACTTTTTCCCTCTTAGACCTTTTGTTGAAATAATGTAACTGCGAAGAGTATTCTTATTATTATTGTTATTTTATTCATAGGATTAATCCCCATTGTGGATTAATCATGTCGGTAATTGTATTAGGACCAAATCCCCTTTTGCGGATTGGTCATCGGACAATTGTAATAGGCAGAATAAGAAGTTGGCCCCAATAGTTATTATTGAGACCCATAATTAAATTAAAGGTGGGTTTACCCACCAAGAGTGAGAGGTCAGCCCTGCCAGAGAAGACCTTTCACACGTGCCAGTCTTGTATTTATAGCGAGGCTAGCGCCTCACTTTAACACACAACACACTTGCTCATTCTTGAGAGGCAAGCTGCAACTTACCAGTGAGAGAGAAGGAGAAGAGTGGCGCATCTCTTGGAGAGGACTATCTGTATTGGTTTGAGTTATCTCTTGAGCATTGTATTAGCAATTTATGATAAGGAAGTTTTTGCTGGGTTTTCTTCCCCTAGAGGGTTTCCTAGGATAAATGCTGTGTCTCTTGTGAATGTGTATTTCTCAGTGATCTTGTTCTTATATTGCTCTTATCTATTGAAATGCAAAGAACTATAATAATGGCATAAACATTAACATGGTATCAGAGCCAACCTGAAGGAAACATATTTCGCAAGAGAAAAACGTCACTGTTGCAGTACTTGCAAATTAGGGTTTTGCAAAAGTGAATCTTTTCAGCCCTAAAACCACCTAGAAAGCTGCGCCCTCCCCCAAGGATCATTTTGGCACTTAGAGCGCACCTTTTCAGTGGTTGGATCTTCCGCAAAGTGAAACCCTAGTTTCACAAAAGTACCAAAAGTACCAGAAAACCAATACCAGAAGTACCAGAGTACCAGAAGTACTAGAAGCACCAGTCCAGAAATCCGCAGATCAGATTTGAAGGGGTAAAAATTGGATTTTCTCAGATCCAAGTACACTAGGCTACTCGCCTCAGCCAAACGCACCTCCTAGTAAGGTCAAAATTTGATTTTAAGCATTTTCATTTTTTGGTCATTTTCGTAGCAGGAGGTGCGCTTGAGAAACTACTGAAGGCATAGACAACTTCTGTGCCTGGAAGTATAGGATCGGTCTGATCCTTGCAGAGAATGACTTAGCAAAATTTATCAAAGAAGAAGTGGAGAAACCTGAAGATGCCGTAGAGAAAGCAAAGCATCAAAAGGACTTGTTATCCCCGATATCTAGGGATAACTAGGAGATCATGTCTCGAGGCCCACATGGTCCTAGACATGGAGTACCGAGAGCGAGATTGACTTGAGCATGGCCCTTGAGGGCCCATCTTTCTTCTTCTCATCCAGACTTGTCCTGTCAGCAGTAGCAGCTTCCATCACTACCGGCCTGGGCTTGCATCAGAGAGGACTCTTGCTCCATGAGGTAATTGGTTCGAGGTATCATGGTATGTGTCATATTTGATTGTTATAACCTTCTTATATATGC
>ML782522.1:42348-58276 GCA_009831015.1 Picea engelmannii | reverse complement strand
TCGATTTCCGTGCTTGAAAAGTACAGGAAGAAAACCAACCACAGCCACCTCGAAAAACGTGCACACACAGCCGTACCGTACGGACTGTACGGAATTTGAGAAATGTGCCCAGAAATTAGCTGCTGCTGTACGGCGGCCGTACAACTGTACGGCCTAATAAATGTGCCCTTTTTCACCTCGTTTTGCGTGCTGCTGAGTATGCTGAATAGGTACAGTAAACTCTGCTGTCCCAAATCCGTACCGTACAGATTATTTAATGCTGTTGGCTGCCTCGATTTGCGTGCCCATCTTTGCCTTGAAAATCGTGCCTCCTCTTTGCTGCCCTTTCCTCTTCAGAAAATAGAAACCCTTCTCCTGTTCTTGCTCTCTCTCAACCTCTCAATCTCTCATGGAAAGAATGAATTCGTTTTTGGTCTTTTTCCTCCTTTAGAATCCCTAAGTGACTCTTAGGTTACCTTTTTGATCCAAGGGCTCACATTGCCCAAGATTAACGGTGAGAATTAAATGCTCCATTAAATTCACTTTATTTAATTTCACTCACCCAACTTAAATAAAAACCCACTTGGTGCTTTAAGTTCCTAAGTCACTTTTCACTTTCTAATTTAAAGTTCACTTTACCACTTATAAAGTGACTTTATGAAAAAGACCCACTTTTAAGTTGTGGACCACATTCCTAGGTAAAAGATTAAAAACCCATAGGAACCACTTGTCCAAGGTACAAATCTTCATTAAAATTCAACAGGGAGGCTAGCGCCTCACTTTAACGCACAACACACTTGCTCATTCTTGAGAGGCAAGCTGCAACTTACCAGTGAGAGAGAAGGAGAAGAGTGGCGCATCTCTTGGAGAGGACTCTCTGTATTGTTTTGAGTTATCTCTTGAACATTGTATTAGCAATTTATGATAAGTAAGTTTTTGTTGGGTTTTCTTCCCCTAGAGGGTTTCCCAGGATAAATGCTGTGTCTCTTGTGAATGTGTATTTCTCAGTGATCTTGTTCTTATATTGCTCTTATCTATTGAAATGCAAAGAACTATAATAATGGTATAAACATTAACACTTTTGTGCATTATTATTAATTTGCAGCCTTAGAAGAAGCCGTTCTTCTTGACTCCATTACCCTTGAAGGCACTACTCCTCTTCTCTTAGTTCTTGACAAGACTCAATTCAAACTCTTTCACTTGATACTCTACTAATTTGCTAACCTAATCTATAAATACTAACAACTAATTTGCTGCTGTCATAATCACTGCTACAATTATCATTTTGCAGCGTATATCAGCCTACTAATCATCTAAGTCATCCCAAAATTTGTATAAGGCAAGGTACTATCAATAAGTGTTAAAGTGTATGTTTAATTGCCTTTCTAGAGTGCAAATTCTGAAGCTGTTACCACTGTCATAGCTGCTGTTACAACCACTGCTGCAGCCCCTAACAGCTGTAAAATCATCCATAGAACCATTGGGCATTTATACTAAGCAAACCATAATCATTGGATATTAAAGTAGTGTCTTATTGCTTTATTATAGTACTTTTCTGAAGTGGTTTCATTGCTGTCATCATCATTAATTAATGCTGTTATAAATATTTGGACAGCCATTTAAGTCATTTATTGACTTGTATTTATCTTGAAAAGTGAGTGACAAACCATTATCAAGTTTGCAAGACTCTTGTATCTCTTCCTTGTCATCATAACTTACACTTTTCAAGATACATTGCTGCTATTGTAATCTCATTTTTATTGTATAGTAACTTGTTCAGGGAACACATAATTTGTTTAAGAAGTCATTGATTATAAATGTTGCTACTAACGTTTGATGTTTCATTGGTAAAGGGCAGGTACAAACCCATTTTCATTTCCCCTTGTCCCTTTAAATTTCACCAAGTGACTTCTTTTGCTGAGTGACCTAGAGAGAGGGGTGGGTCTTCACCATATCTTTTTACCCTTCATCAACCAACTAGGTTCTGGGACATCTCCCTTGGAGTGAGGTTTTCCTCCTAAAGAGAAAGAGGTACCCTATTGGGGTGATAGTGTAATGTCCCCACTTTGGGACATCATTATATTACAGAGTGTTATGATGACCAGAGTAGCCAGATGGAGGTTATAGCGAGTACATGAGCTATTGAGGGGTTTCTTGGGGTCCAACTTGCATCGCTCATCTTATTTCATCCTCATGATCCATTCCGCACAACTTGGCTTTGGTTTCGTTGCATTTCGACAATTTCCGTAATTTTGAGTTATTTTGGGCTATATGTTAATTAAATTCACTAAGGAGGTCATATTGGGCATAATACTTGGAGGAACCTCTTAGTGTAATAGCTCCATTGGAATCAGGAGGAATAGCACTACAGGATAGGATGATGAGAAGTGACTTTCAGTGGCTAGGGAAGCCACAAGGAGGGATAAACTACTTTTTAGAGTTAAAATGGTTAATTAATTAATTAAAGTGATTTAATTAATTAATTAATAATTAAATAAAGTAAAAGTCACTTGGAGAGACAAGGTGAGTAGGGAGGATAAAAGAGAGACATGGGCCTCTATTCTCTCATTATGTTGTTGATCAGTTGATATCTGGCTTCTTGCTAGTGAGCCCATGCACTTGGGAGTTTTGAGGTTTTTGACTTAACAAACCTTAGAGATTAGCTCGGTGGTGAAAGATCTCAGCCAACCTGGTCCAAGCTTGGTCATGGAGGTGAGAGATTCCTCCCTCACCATTCTACATCAGATCTATTCAGTCACAGGTGGATTCTACATGAGTTACAGGCTCAGAGAGATCTAGGGCGCAACTTCAGGGGGTTACCAGTAGGAGGGTGCACCACCTTCAAGAGATTAGCACGATCTAGGCAGAGGAGAAGGATTCTGAGGAAAAGGACTTCTGGGTTTTCTTTTTAGGGCCTAGGGTGCCTTTCCTAGCCCTTTTCGAAGGAGGTTTCGCTGTCTTATTATTGATTGGGCTTAGCACGAGTTGGGAAGAAGGAGGGCGCACCACAGATTGAGGATCCAATCTTTTGGTGGGTCAGTTCTTCATAGTTTAGCCTGAGACTTTGCCAGGGGGTTTCCCTTGGCCCGATCTACAGTTTGGCACCTTTCTCACGGGATTTGGCAACTTTATTCTTGGAGGCCAACTTATTGTCTTGCTTCAGCTTGGAGGGCACATCTGTCATTAGAGACACTATAGTTTGGGGGTGTTCCAATTGGTCTATCGCTCTAAGGCTTCTTATACCTTCTTGTCATCATCAGGTCTATCTTCGCAGGGAGGTTTGCAGTGCTTGAAGGCCATTAGAAAGGAGGTCGTACTTCCCTTGATCTATTCCAGCCAGGACTTGCGCATTGTGAGAGAAGGCATCACCTTCAATAGACGATATCCATTGGTCTTCAGTATTATTTGGTGTTCATCTTGTACAGTCTTTTGGAAGCCTGGATCTTCTTCTATCTTGTATTTTGGAGGCCATACACTCTACTATTTTATATGTATTCCAGATCTGCTCCATTTTTGTATGAGGACAACCATTGTTATGAATAAAATCAAATCTGAGGTATTTTTGGTTATTCCTTGTGCTGATCTTGCATCTTGTTGAGGTATGTTCCATTACTATATCTATTTTGATTATTGCTACAAACACACATAAAAACCGTCAGTATAAACCCTAGCGCAACCTAAAAGACCAAAATCCGCAAAGTGTTTGACGAAATGCCACAACCAGAAAACACATAAAAATTCATGAAAAGCACAATGTTCCTGGCATCCTGGCTTTGGAACATTACAGTGGTATTAGAGCGTTAATCCTCCCAGCCAGTGGAGATTAGTGCATGCAGAAATACGGGAGAAATGGATAAACAAGAATTGGATCTAGCCATATGTGAGTTGATAGCAGACATACAAAATACTAGAGCATTATGTAGACAAATGGGAGAGAGAGCATCACTACCAGCTAGTAGATGGAAGGAAGAACAGAGCATTCCTACACCCATTAGGAGCAGGCAACTTTGCTATAGCTGCAAAGTGCCTCGTGAACCAGATCATAGATGTAGCGGTAAAGGTAAGAGGCACATTGTTGAGGTGCACTATGACAGTGAGGGTGAGGAGTTATGTGGGGATGCAACCATAGATTCATAATTAGAGCAGTTCGAGGAGGCTAGTGATTCTTGCACACTTGTAGAGGCTAGTGACTTTTGCACGCTTGGGGAGGATAGTGACCCTTGCGCATTGGAGGGACATTCGAATGGACAGGATGATAACACCTGTGCTTTAACAGTCATATTACTTAGTGTTGATGACCTTACACTTTAGCAGAGTGGTGACACTAGTGAAGATTCACACGCGTTAGCACCTAGACATGATGGGCTCCCTATATTGACTATGACACAGTTGGTACCTTCTCAGACACCTATGATAGCCATGACACAAGAGGATATCAGTGGCATTACTGATATAGTGGTGGAGCCCTGTGCATGGATTGCACATCAGGGACAGGTGGACATTCATGAGGGACATGACTTGGAGACAGTTGATCTTACACATGCCTATGAGGAGAGTGGGTCACCTCTTTTGGAGACTCCATTGATTTATCAGGTTGCAGAGACTGAAATTTTGATGGGACCCTTACTTCTAGGACCGATCGACAGTGAGTGATGAGGATGCACTCATTGATTGGGATGACCATAGCATGTGTTTGGACACATCTGTATGGGATCCATGCGCATATGCTAGTAGCAGGGTAAGTGCACAGGAGGATACAACTGCCCATACAGGATACGGTATGATTCAGATGGGGCTAGTAGCTGGTGATGGTGTGTAGTGGCATATAGGAGGACCTGGTAGCGCAGTGGACAGTGGGCGGTTCAGTGCCTTATCTTTTGCAGAGAGTGTTGTTGGGAATTCCATGGTTGACACTAGCAGTGAGGGGCATGAGGTAGCACCTCATCATGACTATGATCAGGAGTCACGACACTTGGCAGGATAGTTGAGAGTCAGTGAGGACATGATCATGGCAGCCACTAGGCGCATTGATGACACACATGCATTGGTGGTAGATTGTTGCTGGAGGGAATCAATGGCACATGATAGTTTAGATGGGGGATTTTCCATGGATGACTTTCATACTCTCAAGGAGAGAGTGACTGTGATGAGGGCCGACTCTCAGCAGTTGTTGATGGACAGAGACTACCTATTGGAGGTTGGTGAGATGTATCACAAGGCCCTGAGAGAACAGGAGTTGGAGGTGGTCCGACTCACTTATGAGTTGAGGACCACACACGGATTCTTAGAAGGCACACAAACATCCCTTCAAGAATCGGAGTCCAGATCAGAGGAGCTTCTAGAGGAAATTAGACAGAGATCCACTACATCTATCTTTGTAGAGAATCAATTATATCCTTCAACCACATTGCTAGGGGATATTGGTGGTTTAGTAGAGGAGCACCAGTTGATGGAGGAGCATGAAAAGTACCCAGAATCACTGATGACGATGGAGAGATATGATCCGAAGACACATGAGGATGTCCATGTGTCATAGGAGCTACCCTCCACGAGGATCTTTGAGATAGTTGAGCACTCACACACGCATGAGGACTCTAGAGCCAGGGGCAATTATGAGGACACTTCCATTTGTGTTCCAGGATTGGCTGACCTTCATGTAGAGGTTGACCCAGTAGTACACCCAGGATCCATGATGCTGCAGGAGTATACAAGAGATTACATGAGTATGCAGGAGCATACAGTGGTGAGTGATAGTTCATAGAGACATGTTGAGGTGTACAGTGGGATTCAGAGGGACGCACTGGATTGCAGGGAGGAGACGTACTTAGTAGAGCATGGAGATTCCTCTCCCTTGCAGTAGTGTATAGATCTGGGAGATCACCTTCGTAGTATCAGTAGTTGCATGAGCGATGATGAATGGAGAGTGTTTGACGAACAGTTTGAGGAGTTACCCCCGGTTGTACTTGATGATTGGGGTTCAGTGATGGCTACAGGTGAGTATTTACCATGGGTACCGGTGGACGAGCTTTTGGTTGAACCCTTGGGATTGACCAAAGCATATGATACTTTCCAGTCCTACAGCCGATTACAGATGTTTCTGTTAGCCTTTCCCGACACTTTCATCATCGACATCGACATCAGGGGAGATAGACAGTGGCAGAAGACATGGAGAGTTGGTAGGCTGAGACCCCCTGACAAGAGAGTCTATATTGCACTTAGCAACATAGGGGTGGATCATCAGAGGCAAATAGTTGAGACCTTGTGCATGATGGTGAGCATCTTAGGCCATGGGATAGCAGACATCTCAGAGGGCAACACAGATCCGAATTCTCATGGGGATGAGCATGGAGGGCTTCCGACAGTTATCAGTATGACACAGGAGTAGTTAGTGGGGATTGGAAGTGATAAACTTCTAAGTTTTCCATGGGATCCAAGAGTCCATTTGGTTAGTAGGTTGTTTCACCTTATGATGGTCCAAGTTGCGCCAGAGTGCTACATACTCCACTCTGGGTTGGTTTTGAGCGGGCTTGCAGGGGCTTGTCCTATGGAGCGAGATAGTTTCTCCTTTTTGATACTCATGATCGAGTATGGAGATGGTTGGGCAGATATTACTACCACAGAGGTACTTTTACCGCTGCAACTTCTGGACAGCAGGTCCAGTTTCCACAGGTATTCCAGCATGAGGATCTAGGAGTGGTGGATCCAGTATGTATATGGTGAGTAGACAATCTTGATCAAAGTAGTGCAGCGCCAACATAGTGATCTTTGGTAGAGACTAGCATGGGTCCCGAGAACTGCAGGGCTGAGCATTTCATTGACTGATGAGTGGACCCTTGTAGGGGAAAATTATTTTGAATTTCCATTGAACTTCAGTATTGAGGGGAGCACGTCACTTGAAGGTGATTCATTGAGGTCTTGGAGTACCTCACTATGGCAGCAACTTGTGCAGTTGGTGGAGACCATGTTGGTCTTGGTATGGACTTGGAGGATGGGCTCATTCTGGGTTGAGGCCATGTGTCATTTGCAGGAGACTCATGGTGTTGATATGTTCACGTATTGATATGGGACCCAATGGATAGAGTGCGTGATAGTTCAGCTTTGGATGGAGCCTACCATGTGTCCCACTCGTGGACATGGGACCCTGATATTATGTATGGATTGATTCAGTTATTGCTTGAGGACAAGCAATATTCTAGCAGGGAGGACTGTAATGTCCCCACTTTGGGACATCATTATATTACAGAGTGTTATGATGACCAAAGTAGCCAGATGGAGGTTATAGCGAGTCCATGAACTATTGAGGGGTTTCTTGGGGTTCGACTTGCATCGCTCATCTTATTTCATCCTCATGATCCATTCCGCACAGCTTGGCTTTGGTTCCGTTGCATTCCGACGATTTTCGTAATTTTGAGTTATTTTGGGCTATATGTTAGTTAAATTCACTAAGGAGATCACATTGGGCATAATACTTGGAGGAACCTCTTAGTGTAATAGCTCATTGGAATCGGGAGGAATAGCACTACATGATAGGATGATGAGAAGTGACTTTCAGTGGCCAGGGAAGCCACAAGGAGGGATAAACTACTTTTTAGAGGTAAAATGGTTAATTAATTAAATAAAGTGATTTAATTAATTAATTAATAATTAAATAAAGTAAAAGTTACTTGGAGAGACAAGGTGAGCAGGGAGGATAAAAGAGAGACATCGGCCTCTATTCTCTCATTATGTTGTTGATCAATTGATATCTGGCTTCTTGCTAGTGAGCCCATGCACTTGGGGGTTTTGAAGGTTTTGACTTAACAAACCCTAGAGATTAGCTCGGTGGTGAAAGATCCCACCCAACCTGATCCAAGCTTGGTCATGGAGGTGAATTATTCCTCCCTCACTATTCTACATCAGATCTATTTAGTCACAGGTGGATTCTACATCAGTTACAGGCTCAGAGAGAGCTAGGGCGCAACTTCAGGGGGTTACCAGTAGGAGGGCGCACCACCTTGAGGAGATTAGCATGATCTAGGCAGAGGAGAAGGATTCTGAGGAAAAGGACTTTTGGGTTTTCTTTGTAAGGCCTAGGGCGCCTTTCCTAGCCCTTTCCGAAGGAGGTTTTGGGCTTAGCACGAGTTGGGAAGAAGGAGGGCCCACAACAGATTGAGGATTTAGTCTTTTGGGGGGTCAGTTCTTCATAGTTTAGCCTGAGACTTTGCCAGGTTTTTTCCCTTGGTTCGATCTACAATTTGGCACCTTTCTCAGGGGATTTGGTAGCTTTATTCTTGGAGGCCGAATTATTGGCTTGGTTAAGCTTGGAGGGCGCCTCTGTCATTAGAGACTATGGTTTGGGGGTCTTCCAGTTGATCTATCGCTCTGAGACTATCATACCTTCTTTTCATCATTAGATCTACCTTCTCATGGAGGTGTGCAGTGCTTGGAGGCCATCAGAAAGGAGGCTGTACTTCCCTTGATCTATTCTAGCCAGGACTTGCACATTGTGAGAGAAGGCATCACCGTCAGCAGAGGATATCCATTGTTCTTCAGTATTATTTGGTGTTCAGCTTGTAGAGGCTTTTGGAAGCCTGGATCTTCTTCGATCTTGTATTTTGGAGGTCAGACACTCTATCTTATATGTATTCCAGATCTGCTCCATTTTTGTATGAGGACAACCATTGTTATGAATAAAATCAGATCTGAGGTATTTTTGGTTATTCCTTGTGTTGTTGATCTTGCATCTTGTTGAGGTATGTTCCATTGCTATATCTATTTTGATTATTGCTGCAAACACACATAAAAACCATCAGTATAAACCCTAGTGCAACCTAAAAGATCAAAATCAGCAAAGTGTTTGACAAAATGCCACAACCAGAAAACACATAAAAATTCATGAAAAACACAATGTTCCTAGCATCCCGGCTTGGGAACATTACAGATAGTGATAGGGTTACCTCCGTGTTACGTCAATCTAGGCCTACTTGCCTTTAGGCTTTGGGCAAGTGTAGATTGTGCGATAACATGACTAAAGTGACTTTTTTATAAAGTTGAGTGACTTAAGTGATTTAAGTCATTTCAACGAGAGATTAAGTCACAATCGTCAATCTTGGGAAGGAAAGATCTAATCTTTACCGTTGAGATCTTAGGGTTAGGGATTTGGTCATTAAGAGATTATAAAAGTAAATATAAGGAGAGTGATTGGCACACATTGAGGTGAGAGGAAGAGGGCGAATTTGCAGTTGGAGGAAAGGCAAAAAAGCATGGCCGAAAAACTGTACGAAAAAGTAGGGCCGAAAAAGTAGTGCGAAAAAGAAGGGCCGTAGAAGCTGAGTTTTCTGGGTTGTAAGAAATTTCTGAATTAGTTGGTATATCTATTTTCTTCTTCTGAAGCCAATAAAACGCTCACATCGATTGGTTTTTCCTTCGGGGTTTTTTCAGGGGCATTACCTAGAAATATTTGTGTTCAAATGTGTGTGCTGTTTATGATTCTGCTGTGCATTTTTAATGGTTAAAAGTCAGTTGTAAATTTTCTGCATAGTTTACAGAATTTATATCAACAGTAGATTAATTCTTAGTTGTTAAATTATTGGCATAAAATTTTTGATTGCTGGGTTTCAAGAAATTAACATCTCATAGACTGCAAATTGAGACTGACCATCAGATTGATTGATTAGACAGGATCTGCCAGCCGTGCCATGTCCGAGAAGTTGAGATTGAGGAGCACTTCATCTTACGTTGCCCGGTTTACTACGAGATCAAGGACAATTTCACTGCCTTTTTAGAGAGCTACAAACGCTTGGTAGTTTCTTTAGGTACCCTGACTAGAGATGCCTGGCCTTATACATGCAGGAGGGCCTCTGTCTCTGCACTTCTATCCTCCAACCACATCAACATCCTGGACCAGCTCCTACCATGCAGATCACTTCCTTTTTTATGGTGCTCCAAACTATGGGCACCAATCGACAGATGGAAAGAGATTACGCCAGATCAGTGAGGACATTGAGCACTATTTCTACCTCCATGAGACCCCAATAGAGTTTCCAGACCAGACTTGATATTAGCAGACAAACCAGTTGCTAGATGATATCTTCCAGACCATAACGGTGGGTTCTTCCTTCGAGACAACAACACCACTCGTTCCGGTTCCTCTTCCAATTCTTGTTTCAGATAGACATCTATTTTGAGTTTTTTCCATTCGGTCTCAGATGTTAGGAGAGATGGTTCTAGTGGAGTCTAGATGGCGCCATAGACTCTACATCTCTCTCTTGGATCGCCTATCCATCTTTGGAGTCTGGCTTTCTAGCTTTTAGATTAGACTTCTATTCTATTTTACTTTCTGCTTCTTTGTTATATATAGGAGCCGCTCTAGCACTCCAGCTTTGTATAGACATCATTGTACCTAACAGTCCCATTGACCTACTTCAATGGTCATTTGTTAGACATTAATAGATTGATCTTATCATATCTTTTTTCAACTTGCAGTCCATGTACATATATACACCTGATCAACATAGAGCGAGCTGACATAGAATATAAAATGAGAATACCTCCACTCATGATAATAACTCATGCTAGGATACGGGGCTATGCAGATAGAGGATCACATGCTTGGTGGATGAGGAACAACTATTCACTCAAGCTATTAAGACTTCCTAACTAATACATTTGAATGAACTCTTCATAATTACCCTATCTTAACTCACAGCCGATTTTATGAAGTGACAAATTACATCATCATATAATAGCAGTAATAATACTAAGATTTTCATTAGAGGACTTCTATCGAACACATGCCATTAATGACTTGGACCATACAGTATGACTCAATGACCAACTTGGGGCTAATACATGGACCATATGGTGTTGGATTCCTGCAGTTGTTATTGAATCAGCATGTTTACGGTGGAAACTGAAAATTTCTATACAGTTATTTTGCTGATGTTAATGTGACCAAAACGTTGAAACCTCAGAGCAAAACATGAGCAAATTAAATTAGAAGCATTCAAGGCACTATATAAATTGTTCATAAAAATAGGACAATGTAAATACAATCTGCATGAATGTCCCTGGGTTACATAGGGACCATAAACTAAGTTGCATCTGATAATTTTGCGGTTGTCTAACTGTTAGTCTTTGCTGGAATTTATACAGCAGTGTGATACATTTTAATCACTTTTTCTTTGTAGAGATGTTCAAAATTTGCATCCTGTTTTTGTGCTCAAGGAGTTTTTATGCTTACAGATGAGGTGGAAAGCCTGGCTGCTGCAAGACAAGCAGCACTATCTGGCTCAGAGCCTTCTGACTCTATAAGGGTACCATTCTAGCTAAATTCCACTCTGCATTGTGGTGTGAGTTAATGCTTTGATAGAAATTTACACAAATCATGCAAGCCATTGAATGTAAGGGTGAATTGATAGTTTCTAGTCAGGACCTTTTTTATTTCTGTAATTGGATGAGTAACGAGATATTTATAATTCTTAATTGTCATATATGCTTCATCATTTTGATGCTCACGGTGTGCACAGACAGGTTGTGAATGCTTTGTTAACACAGTTGGACAGACTGAAATCGTGGTCCAATATCGTTGTTCTAACAACTTCAAACATAACAGCAGCTATTGGTATGGTGAAAGGCGATATGTCTTCCATGCTGTTGACATATTGCATTGATTCTGTTGTTTGTAACTTTGTTGTTTATCCTCAAGGTGAATTATGCATAGTTTTCTTGAATGAAAAAAGCTATAATTTGTCCCGTAAAAATTGTCAAGACTAATCTTGTTATATGTTTTGCTTTGCAACAGATATTGCATTTATTGATAGAGCAGATATTAAAGCATATATTGGACCTCCTACACTCCAAGCTCGTTATGAGATACTTAGGTCCTGTCTTCAGGAACTTCTGAGAACAGGCATTTTAGTTCTTCCTGCGGTATGTTATATTTCTCTACTCCTATCCTATTTTTCTTTATAAGTGTAACTATGTGCATGCACTTTCCTGCAGGTTTCAAATAGTAATTAGCTCTAATGCAAGGGGCAATATGTATTATGTACCACAAATATCCATAAAACTTGGTTCTATATCAATTTTTTGGAATGGAGTTTGAATTGCTATCTTTAAGCATAAGAGGTTTACAAATTGATAAATAGCCTTGTCACAAGCAATGTCTGAAGTCTGTACAAGTGCTGTTTGGAAATCTAGAAATTCGATTCAGAGTGCTTGTGTAGCGGCATTGATTTGTGTCGTACACTTTCTAAAAAAATATGGAACTTAAGTCCTGCCTTAAAGAACTTCTTAGAACAGGTATTTTAGTTCTGCATGTGGTATGTTGTGTTTCTCTCCTTTTTTATTTTTCTTCCAAAATGTAACTATGAGCATACACTTTCCTGCAGGTTTTGAATAGTAATTAGTGTTCGTGCAAGGGGAATGATAGAACACAAACATCCATAAAACTTGACTCTTTATAATTTTTTTGGGAATAAATGCTGCTTTGATATCTTTAAGCATAAGAGGTTTACAAATTAATAAATAGCCTTGTCACAAGCAATGTCTGAAGTCTGTACAAGTGGTGTTGTTAAGGGAAACCTGTAGAAATTTTCTGAACAAGGCAATCTTCACCAAGAAATCAGCGCTGTTATCCCCAGTTTAGGGATTGTTATCGCACAGTTTGTAGTTTAGGTCAAGTAGCTGAAGGATAAGGATCAAACTGGCGAAACAGGAACCTTCCCCACCCAATGTCACCACAATGGGGAGGTTCTTTCTGTTTAGGGAGGTTAGCCCAGGGGAGACGTCCCCGGTAACCTGGGGTTTGAAGAGGCAGAGGATACAAGGTCAAGTTTTTTAAGAGTTCCCTCCTCACAGGTTACCACCAGTATCAGATAGTCTGGCTAATCAGCCAATAAAAGAAGTGTATGCCCTGTTGAAAACACCTGCCCGGAACAAGACAATAGCAACACAATATATATATTTGCAGGCTATAACTCAAAGGGTTAGTACTTCTTTAACTATCTGATTTCATTCAATAAGCAATGTAATAGATACAAGATGAAGTCAACATTTTGTTAATTAGCTTATGAAAGATTATCAATTCATCAATATCTACCAAGATGACTAAGCCGACAATATATCCAATCAATAATTTATTCAATAAATGCTTGAAGTCATCACTCAATTGCTTATATTACACTTTTGCTGCGTCAAGATGAGATATTGAACTATGACATCAGCCTTTGTTGGCAGTGTTAGGGTTAGTTGGTTAGGGTTTCAAGATTTAGGGTTTTAAGGAGTTGTTTGTACACTAAAGCTTAAACGTTGTAGATCAAACCAGTGCCTTAGGGTATATGGAGTCAAAAATGAGGGCACAAGGTCTCGGGAGGATAATAACTCAGAGACTAGAAGGTAGGGTTCTATGGTGCTGCAAAGGCAGGGCCCTAGAATCAAAACCCTAAGGGAAAGAGGCTCACTCCGGTGTTGCTTAAGCAAGGCCTCGTGCTCTTTCCTCCTTCTCTAAATAAACTTGGCAAAATGGCTAGCTCAAAGTATAAATTTAAGGGAGAAAGTGTTGCAATAGCAAGGCCTTCAAACCCTAGAAGGTGAAACCCTAGGTGTAGGTAATCTAGGCCTAGGACGTCTCCTCTTTTCAACTTATAGACTTCAACGCTAGCTCAGAAGAAAGAAGACAAGTGTAGCAACGGCTAGGCTCTATCTCTTTTCCTCAATGGCTGAAAAATATTTCTCAACAAGGGGACATGTAACAATGACCTACTTGTGTGCTTGTTACCTAGGGTTTTAAATCAACAATACAATAAGCAAATGTAAGAAATTATACCTACAACCATTCATTTAAGAAGTTTTGCATGAAAATTTACTTACATGTCATGAAGAAAAGCATAACCAGACCCTAGTTGTAAACCTTCCTTGAGAGAAATGCCATAAATGCCAAGAAAAATCCTCCAAAAGCAAGTGCGCCTCACTTAGACACCAAAATTACGCTAGTAGGGCGCAAGAAATCAGATCTCACAAGAGAGTGAGTTGTGTTATGTCCAAATGAGGGAAAAACATCCTCAATATATATCATCCAATGACCTTTAATTTAAAAATTAGGTCATTAAAATAAACGACAAGGCTGACTACAAAAATTACACTGTTTTTACATTAACTGCTAAGTAAAAGACACAAAATGAGCAAAAGGTGGGACGTCAAGCCCTTCTGAGGGAGACGTTGGCCCTTTTTGGGCTAGTCCAGCATCCAGAAGTCAGGCATTAGCCCTTTTAGGGCTCCTCTAAGCTGCCACACGTGCCAGTAATCCCATGAAACTGCCACACGCTCAAGATGACGTCCAAATCTCCTGGGTGACGTCCTATCCATCAAGAGGAAAACATTCCATCTGAAGTGGGTCATCCCCCCTAGGCTGGGCTCAACTAAAGTGTCTTGGGTGGAACGTCCTTCTTTTTCTCGTGTGCAAAGGCTCATCATATCACTATCTTGTCTTTGCCCCTGATGGGATCCCAACAACCATCTGATGGGCTCTTCAGCTCCCATGGAGGTCCGAGCTAATCATCTCCCCATGTGTACCGGTCCACTAGTACCTGTCCGTCAGACATGGTCCTGCACATCAAAAACTTCGCCCTCCATGGGCTCATTAGTCCTCGAGATCATAGCAATGTCAATCATATTTCATCATTAATTTTATCAAATGCATGCATAAGACCCCTAGCATATCATCTAATAGCTCAAAGACATTACATTGACCTACTATACAAAGCTGAAGAAAAAAGACACGGTGACCTATTGGGCCAGTATCCATAAGAAAAGGAAAGTTCCCAAAGGACATTATTCAAGCCATGTAATACGAGGTGGTATGGTCTAAGGATGTCCAGACACAGTGAAGACCAGGGGTAGGTATTATCCGTGGGTGCCTTTGTAGGAGGCGAGCTGTACCTGTCATGGATGCAGTTCTTTCCAAGCCCCTTATTGCCTTTATTCTTTCTTTATTTATTACTTTTTTCTTTCTTTTTGCTTCAAGGTCTGACCAGAGGACACTGCCTTGGCGTGGTGATCAGAGCTGACAGTGTTACCCACGAGTATTTTCGCAGAAATGATAAGACTAGCTCGTGATGAGACCCCCTTTCCCTTGGCCATGCAACCAAGGGTCATTGCCCTGGCGTGGTAACCAGATAATGGCAATGTCATACTGCTAGATACCTATGAACATAATGGGTCGGCTTGTGATGAGACCCCCCATCCTCTTGGCTAGGTCTTGTTTTATTATTTTTCTTCGGGTCCCTCTTGTTTCTTATCGAGAGGCTCTTTATTGCCTTCTCGGCGATCCTTGGGCGAGGCATCTCTAGGTTTTATTTCCTATGGATTTTATCTTTTACCAGCTGCTTTTACCCCCTGGGCCTTTAGCCCCTTCTTCCCACAGGATAAAGTGTAACCCCACAAATAGGTCATCCTAATGCTCGGACTAGGGGAATGGGATAGATGGATAGGAGATAAGATGTAAAATGATAATATGGTGGGAGCGGACGATGGCTCTTCAAATTCCCCCTGGGTGGCTAACCAAAACCTATGGATACAAGCTTGCTAGGGCGCCTCGTTAATCCCCCCAACCATGGTCAAGTGGGTTAGTGTAAGATCCAAGCAGTTTGTCAGAAATGTAAGGAACCTGATGCATATATCTGAAAGTGTTAAATTTTATATGCAACAGCGAGAGCCATTCTCCTGGAGGATGGCTAAGACCCTAGACGAGATCTAGGGCCCCCAGTGCACTCCTGGGGTATGTGGTCTGGGACCAAAACAGTCAATTCCATGGCAAAAGACCCTTCTTAGGGCCCCCAGTATATGACTGGGGTTCTTGGTCTGAGACCAAGCTGTTATAAGTCCCTAGATGTGTTCTAGGGCCCTTGGATGTGTTCCAGGGAATCCTTGCTTAGTGCTTGGATTGATCCTTGGATGTGTTCCTTGGTGG
>ML782522.1:11487-22881 GCA_009831015.1 Picea engelmannii | reverse complement strand
ACCCTCGCAGGGGTGCGGAAATCCCGTTTACAAAAATTTAAGTGCCGGTGTTTAAAAACACCCAGTAGAACCCTGCTGTCTTCGACATAGATAATCTTCATGAAATGAGTTGACCTCTGTGCTAACCCAGCGGTCAACAGGCTTCAAAACTAAATTCCGAGAAATTTTGATTTTTGGCCCTAGGGTTTCTAGGGCGCCAAAATTTCCTGCAGAATATTTCTGGTTTTCTGAAGAAACATTGTTCTGAATCAACAAACATCTTTGTGATACTATCAAATTGATTGTCGGCAGTCATAAGTCCAAACATAATCTAGTCAACAAGGATTCAAGGAAAGATGAAGAACAAAACTCCAATGGAAGATAGGCTTGATGGAGCAAGCAACTTCAGCCCTTGGAAATCAAAGCTTCTAGTCACTCTTGAAGAAGAAGATCTCTTGGATGCAACCACTAAAACTCTACCAGAAACAACGACTGAATTAGAGAAGAAAGTAAGAAAAGAAGATGACGTCAGAGCAAGGAAAATAATCATTTACTCAGTAAGAGACCATTTCTTGCCCCGTATTGCAAATCTGAAGACTGCCTATGATATGTATAAGACATTGAAAGAAATGTTTGAAAGTGACAACACTGTCAGAGCTCTTGCCTTGAGAAGTCAATTCCAAAGTACTAAAATGACAAAAGATGACACGATTACTCTTTTCTTCATGAAGTTATTAGATGTTAAAGAACAACTAGAGACAATTGGAGAAATCATGTCTGATAGAGAACTTGTCTTAACCACTCTCCAGAATCTTCCAAAATCATGGGAGCCCTTCCTTCAGAGTATAAGTGGAAGAGAAACCCTACCAACCTTTGAGCGACTATGGATAGATTGTACTAAAGAAGAACTAAGACTCATAAATAGAGGAGTGGAAGATTACCTAGAAGAAAATCATGCTCTTGCACTTCATACCAGGAAAGGAGGAAAATTCAAAAGAAACTTCAGGCAAACATTTAAAGAAGAAAAATCTTCATCAAATTCAGGATATCAAAGAAGAGATGCTTCAAAAGTTAAGTGTTACAGATGTGACAAGTATGGACATATTGCTAAACATTGTCCAACCAGAAAGAAGGTAAAACAATATGCCACCACTGTTGACATTGATCCAGATCCACCTCAAGAAAGTGAAGAGAGGAGAAACGAGAAGTACTTTCTCTAGAAGAACGTTGCTACAAAATAGGTAAAATCTTTCTGTTCTAAAATTTTATAGTTGATTGCATGTTTCAAATAAAATAAGGATATCACTCCTTATAGAGTTCTCAAAACTTGGACCATTATCCCTGGTACGGGAGTCCAAAACATTGTTCCTTGTACAAGAACAAAGCAAAATTATTATTCTTGAAAGAGATACAAATCTCAAAATAAAGATTGACAAAAACCAAATATCTTCTCCCCCTTCAGCAGTTCAGAGGGAGACAAACAGTTTCTCCAGTTGATATGTTAAGTGATATTGCAGCAAGGCATAAAATGCCTACCTAGACTCACTATGCAAGAGGCAGAGAAGCATACAAGCCTCTCAAGGCACAATCCGAGAAAGCAAAAGAGTTTTTCAAAGCTATCCTTCAGACATGAGACACTTCATTGATGATAAGACTCCTTGTCTTAGAGAAGTAACAAGAGAACCAGTATGGCCAAATGCCATAACAGAAGAGTACTTGTATACTTTAATAGGATCGTGCATAAGATATTATTCAGGGACCAAAAAGAGAAACCTGTGGTAAAGCATGCAGCTAATGAAAGTGTCAAGAAAACACAAAACGAGATCTATAGCGAGAGGTTTCTCACAAACAGAGGGAGTTGTCTATGATGAAACACCTGATCCAGTTAACTAGATACACTTCCATCCATGAGTTGAAAACTATATCAGATAAATGGATTCTTGATAAGTCTGGATTTCAAACAAGAGTGTTGATGATCCAAACTTATATCATTACAATATTGGTGACGAAAGCTTGGTCTTGATGACTTATTCAGAAAGAGTTGTTGTTACAAGTAATCCTTGATTTCTAGATTCGAGATAAAGAATCTGAGTATGATTCACTACTTCTTGGGACAAGAAGTATGACAGATGATCGATAAAATCTTCAGTAAACCAGAAAAGCACATCCGGTTGATGTTCTACCTTGAAGTCTTCCATGGTTTCCTATTGCAGCAGGAAACATAACTCTGTAGCCTTAAGTGCACCAAAGATAGAGTATATATAGCAGTAAGTGTGCGAAGCAATGTGGCTTCACATACTTCTGACAGATTTACTTGAACATGAGATGGATACTATATTGATGACAGAGAGCCATATACAAAGCTCCTTAAAGAATCCAGTGCTTCCTAATGGATGGACACACAACGAGATAAAATATTCTTATGCTAGAGATATGATGCAAAAGAAAATTTTATACTTCCAGTACCTTTCTACACCTGAGCAGACTGCAAACATTTACTTGGTGAAGAACTCCTTTCGAGTTAAGAGGGAGTATGGATGACCTTAGCCAAAAAAAAATTCAAAGTACATCGGTATGAGACTTAGCTTAATGAAGAATGCCTCCCTAGCTGAGAGGGAGTGTTGATGAATGCATCTATGGGAGACATCCTCCAACTTACAAACCTGTGAGATGTGGAACATAGCAGCTATGTGAAGTCTTTCTCTCAGCTTACAAACCTGAGAGAAAGCCTCTATGAAGGGTTCGTGGTTCCTGCCTGGGACAGAGTCATGAATGTAGAGATGGCCTCCTCCATGACGTGAGTGAGAAGAACTCCAGATGATTATCCGATGTAAAAGCGATCTGTTCAGTTAGGACGTGCCTGTGGCTGAGCACAAGGTGAACGTGGGAAATCCCAAAAGTGCTGGGCACATCATCATGTGAACATAAATGAAGATGATGTGATGGCCTCCTTTAAGCAACAAAGTTGACGAGAAGACTCCAGATGATCCTCCTATTGGTGGCAGTGGGAAAGAAGATCTGTAGAGTAGACGTGCCTGTGGACGAGCACAGGTGAACATGTGAAGACCTGGTTCATCTGTGTAATGCAGTGAATTAGGTACATGGCATCCCTATGGATGTGCCCCTAGTGGATGAGCATTAGTGGGTGTATCAGATCCTTTGCTATATATTGTTCAAGAGTCAGACCTACCTGTAACCCTAGTTATTACGTAAAGGGTACAGGTCGGCCCTACCTTATTGTGTCTAAAGATAAAATGTAAAAGATAATTAATATTAATATTAATTATTATAATAATAAATAAATAATATATCTAAGTGAGGTCGGCCCTATTGTGCCAGTAGACACTTCAGTTGATAAGACAAGTCTAATATAAGTAAAAGGAAATCTTTCATTGTAGACACACACACACACACTTGTGAGTTTTGGAAATTTCAGCAAGTACACTTCTTGGTCAAAGTTGCGCACCTCTCTTGGGCGCTAGAGGTCTAGGGTTTTGTGCACCCTCTTGTGTGCTGGATATTCTTGGTGGTGAAAGGTCTTTCTCTTGAAGAGTATAGCAAAGGATTTGGCTAGGTTTTTCTCCCTTATTGAGAAGGGTTTCCCAGGATACATTTTGTGTTCTTGTGCATGGTCCTTCTTCATGTGATCTTGGTTGCTGCAACATTTATGGTTATGGTTAACTGTTAAAATGGAATGAACTTCATGCTTAACCTAATGCTATGAAAAATCAACAATCTGGGGGAATGACAGGGTGCCCTAGTAATCTTGTGCCCATAGGTTTTGAGTTGCCACTTGGGGGGATTCATGAAAAGCCATCATCCGCTCCCACCATACTTACCACTTTCCATCTTTTTCTTGCTCATCCATCCCATTACACTAGTCCGAGCATTGGGTTGGCCAAATATTTAAGGGTTGCACCTTACCTTGTGGGAAGAAGGGGCTAAAGGCCTAGAGGGTAAAAACAACTGGAAAAAGATAAAATCCTAAAAATAAAACCTCGAGATGCTTCGCCCAGGGATCCCTGAGAAAGCAGTAAAAGGCTTCTCAGCAAGAAACAAAGGGACCCATAAAAAATAGTAATAAAACAAGACCTAGTCAAAGGATAGGGGGTCTTATCACGAGCCAACCTATTAGGTCCATGGGCATCTAGCGGTATGACACTACTAGCAGCTGGTTACCACGCCATGGTAGTGGCTCTTGGTAGCATAGATAAGAGAAAGGGGGTCTCATCACGAGCCAACCTTCTCATTTCCGTGAAAGTGCTTGTGGGTAACATTGCCACCATTGGTCACCACGCCAGGGTAGTGTCCCTTGATTGGCTTCTTGATAGAAAAAGCAATAAGAAAAAGACAAAAGGCATGAATGGGCTTGGAAACATTTGCATCCATGACAGGTGCAACTCACCCTCTACAAAGGCACCCACAGGTAAGCCATGCATTTCCCTGCTATCATTGCACCCCTTGCCCAGACATCCCTTATCCACCTCATCCACTCACATGGCTTGGATTTGTTTTCTCCCGGAAACATCCCACATCTAGTGACCATTAGTCCAATAGGACGCCTTGTCACTTCCTCCAAACTTGGCTTGCAGATTAGTATAATGTCTTTGAGCACTTGTCTGGGTGAAAGGGGTTTTATGCACATGTTTATTAAACTTGATGATTAGATGTGATTGACATTGCTATGATCCCTGTGACTTATGAGCCCATGGAGGGCGTATTTGTTGATGTTTCAGGACCATACCCGATGGCAGGTACCCAGATGGATAGGTACACATGGGGAGATGATTAGTTCAGACCTCCATGGGGTTGAAAGCCTGCCAGGTGGATGCTGAGACCCTAGCAGGGGGCAGAAACAGATCAGAGGGTTTGCACCGGGGAAGAGGAGGATGTTCCACTAGAGGCAACTTATCAAGCCTGTACCTAGGGGGGTTGTGCCCTTTCCACCAGGACGTTGGCCTTGGAAGGCCCATGACGTCACCCAGGACACTTTGTGATGTCATCTAGCACTCTGGAGGTTTTGGGAGGCAATTGTGGTAGTTATGGCACATGTGGCAGCTTCCGGAGGCTCAAGGAGGCCTAACGTTTTGCTCCAGTAGGCCAACGTTCCCCTAAAAGGGGCTAACATCACTCTAAAAGGACACGACATCTTCATTTTGCTTGATTTAGGGTTTTTTTCATGACATTTAATGTAAAACAATATTATTATGTATTTTTGGCCTTGTCGGCCTTTTGTGACCTAAAAATTAATTAAGTTCATTGCTACTGAATAAGTAAGAGAGCTAAAACTCTCTTTTATTCATCATCTTTCACTCACACTTGTGTGAGGTCTGAAATTTGCGCCCTCTTTTAGGGTTTTTGGCTGAAATTACTAGCGCGCACTTCTTGAAGGAGGTTTATTTTGGCTATTTTTGGCATTTTTTTGGTGGAAGGTTTACAACTAGGGTTTGACATGAATGATACTTGGTGAATGTAAGTGAATTTCTGCAATCCTTCCATTACTTGAATGGTTATAGTATTTTACTTGCATTTTGTTAATGAAATTTGTTGGAATAAACCCTAGGAAATAAGCACATGTTGGTGTCCTTATTTTAATTCCCTGCTAAAATTGTGCCAAGGAGTTTTTACCTATTGAAGACATTGCTAGGGCCTTTGTTGAAATAATGTAACTGCAAAGAGTATTCTTATTATTATTGATATTTTATTTATAGGATCAATCCCCATTGTGGATTGATCATGTCGGTAATTGTATTAGGACCAAATCCCCTTTTGCGGATTGGTCAACAGACAATTGTAATAGGTAGAATAAGAAGTCGGCCCCAACATTTATTATTGAGACCCAGAAATATAATAAAGGTGGGTTTACCCACCCAGAGTGAGAGGTCGGCCCTGCCAGTGAAGACCCTTCACACGTGCCAGTCTTGTATATATAGAGAGGCCAGCGCCTCACTTTATCACACAACTCACTTGCTTATTCTTAAGAGGCAAGCTGCAACTTACCAGTTGGAGAGAGGGAGAAGAGTGGCGCATCTTTTGGAGAGGACTATCTGTATTGGTTTGAGTTATCTCTTGACATTGTTTTGGCAATTTATGATAAGGAAGTTTTTGCTGGGTTTTCTTCCCCTAGAGGGTTTCCCAGGATAAATGCTGTCTCTCTTTTGAATTTGTATTTCTCAATGATCTTGTTCTTATGTTGCTCTTATCTATTGAAATGCAAAGAACTATAGTAATGGCATAAAACATTAACAACCTTGCCATTGCAACACCCTACCGTTGCTCTTCAATCCTATCCGTTTTTATCCTATCATTGAGCTAAGAAGGAGGAAAACACACTAAGGCCTAGGGTTACTACACTTTAGTGAGCCGTTTTCCCCTAGGGTTTGATGGTTGAAGCCTTGGCTCAACAACACTTCACCATCAAAACCTCTTGTCTTTAGCCCTAGTATTATCATTTATTTCCTTCAACTTTTGCCACTATTTTGACTCCATTTGCCCTATGATTGCACTAGTCTAAGACCTTTTACTTGAGTGTTTTTGATCATAATCTCCAAAATCTTTGAACAACCATTAATACCTTCTAACCCTATTGCTGCCATTTATCCATTTGATTTGTAATTATACTTTGCATCATTTAATCTTTTTTATAAGCAATTGAAAGATTGGCTAAATGCGTAGTATTCATTGCTTCTGATGAATGTTGGTATTGTAACATTGATGATAAATTGTCCTTGCTCATTGTGAAGCTTATTCTTAAGCATTTATTGTGAAGCAACATATTGTGATTATTGCTATTGTACATCATTGATTTGCTTCATCAATATTATCGGTCAATTGCTTTATATCAAAAAGTCCTTGATTATATGAAGTACTAACTAGCAAGTGATCTTGCAAATATATAGTTTTCTTGTTGCTTTGATCCGAGCAGGTATACTTCTGGTTATCATTATCTTAATTGGCTGTTTAACCGGACTTTCTGATCGGTGGTGACTTGTGAGGGGGAAACTTTTACTTAGCCATAAGCCTTTGCCTTCTCAAAACTCTAGGTCACCGGGGATGTCTCCCCTGGGCCTACCACCCTAAACAGAAAGAGTTATCCTATTGAGGTGATAGTGATAGGATAGTCTCTTGTTGCGTCAGTTTGTCTTCATTACCTTTCCTTTATCCTTCAAAGTACAAACTGTGCGATAACAAGCGCCATACCCAATTTAGAAATTTCAACTCACTTCAATGAGGTCATAGCTTTATCACATAGAATTTTCAGCCTTAGTGTTGAACTGAAATATTCAGAAATACACCTGCAAATATTTCACATCTGTCCACCAGTAGTCTGGGCAAGTTCCAATAGTTAAACACTGCAAATACTTCAACACTAGATCGATACAACAACCCTTAGGACATTATCTAATCAAGTATGCAGATCTGAAAATCGTATTCATTAACAACGGAAATATAACTGCACATTTCAGATCTGAAGTTTCATCTAAAACGTGTCAAATGACCTAACATTTCAGCTTTGCTGTCCCAATAAATCAGCATATCAAACCAGTCGTGAAACTTGCTCATAACACATGAAAACCGGATTTGCAATTATAAAGTTCCGAGTCATCAACATACAAGTGAAGTGTATGTGAAGAAATCCAAGCCATAGGTGACTAAAGTTCTTATGATCTCATTCAAACAAGTAGATTGTTGAATTTAATTAATGCAGAAATAAATTTCAGACCAGTGTTGCAGGGAGTGTCGCCCGCCCCGCTCCTAAGTCTAGGAGCACGCTTCAATCAGGAGCGTCCAGGGAGCGTGCTCGCAAATTTCGGAGCACGCTCCAAGACGCTCCTTGGACTTTTGGGAGCACCATGCTCCAGAGTGCGCTCCCAAAGAGGCCCTCACGCTCCCCGAGTGTTCTCTATTATCCACCAAGTTGCACTAGCATGAACTTGCAGATGAGCCGCCAAAGATTGAACAATGACTTGTTCAAAATTCAGAGTTCAAAAGTCCAGCCGGCTAGTATGGCCCTTTTTCAACTTTTTTACCACATTTCCATACCCTGCGGGGAATTGGAATTGTAATAAAATGACTTAAGCATGTGATTTTTGTAAAAGGTTTAGCCACCCAAGGATTAGACACTACTACTTTACTCTAGAGTGTTTTTTTTACTTGCTAATTATATCTTGGTTTTGAAGTGAAATATAATTTTTGAGTTTTTTCACTCAATAACCTCCAAAGTTGGAGTAATTGTACTAGCAGATATGACTTGGGGGGTGTTTTAAGTCTAGAGCAACGCTGTTGGGAGCAGGAAGTGCAAATTTGCAAAAATCTCCGGGAGCGGGAGCTTTTTTTTATATAAGACATAATATATATATATATATATATATATATATATATATATATATATATATATATATATATAACATGCAGAATGTTGAATCAATTGCAAAAAACATGAAAACATAGATATACGATCATTTAACTAATTGATTAGTGATGAATTGATGATCATTAAAGCATCAACCATTTAGTACATACTACATACTACACATATAACATCAATCATAAACATTTGTGGGACTCAACATTAAAGCATCATAACATCAATCATTAAAGCATCATAACATCAATCATAAACTTCAAAGGTAAATTGTCATATGATGTTCTTAAGTTCATAAGTTCATAACTTCATTGTTTACAGAATAAGCCATAATAAAGAGTCAAGACTCAAGACAAAGTACTAAGTTTTAGAGACTACTTCTAAACATGAAACAAAAAAAGAGATCTAGCAAGTACTAAGTACTATGCTCTAAGTTTTCCACTTGCCACGAGAAAATTCTAGTTTCTTCTCCTGTGATCTTTGAATAAGAGCAGGAATAGGTGGAAGTGATCGTGGAACACGACTAGCAACTGAATTGCCCCCATGTGACAATGGACGCTGTGCAGATAAAGGTAAAATTGATGAATCTGGAACCCTTGTAGTGAGTGGGGGTGGCATGTCTCCTCCAGGAATATGATCTCCATCATGATCACTCAAAAGTTCCTCTTCCAAGTGCTCTAAAACAGTGGTTCCATCCTGTAAATTAGTCTCCTCTGGATTGTTATCCCAAGTCATATCTCTTTTACAAAAATCATTCCCCTCTGCATCACAGTAATGCGACAACAACCTCAAGTTGTAATGCACATAAACCAAGCTTTCTGCCCAGTCTGCATTCAAGCTGTTTCTCTTTACACCGTGGATGAAGCTATAGGTGCTCCAACACCTCTCTACAGAAAAGGTGTTAACGACTTGAGAAAGCACCTTCACCGCCAATTTATGCAAATTTTTGGCAGGGGAGCCATACATGTTCCACCATTCGATAGCACCCAACCTGTCTTGATCTTTGGTTGCATGCAAGTAACCAAAGACTCCATGCTCACTGATGTATTTGCTCAATTCGCTTCGTACTTGAGCACACTCCTCTTCATTAAGTACCAACTTGTCCAATGCAAGCATATATCCATTTTGCACCTCTGGATCTGTGTGTGGTTTTCTCCTTTCCCCACCCCCGGTTGCTGGTTGGGCCAACCAAGATGAAGAATAATATTTTGGGGTAAGGACATATGCTAGGGCATGGAGTGGAACATTCAAATTATCCCACCTTTTGACCACAAGTTTATGGATATGATCATACAAGATCGCATCCTTCGACTCTACAATGTCTTTGATTTGGCCTAGCATGCTGTGCATCTGCTCATACACCTCTCTAATCACCTGTCGATCTGTATCTGCAAACCAAATCATAATGTAAATGGGTTTGGTGAGCTGTAGAATATACCGAACCTGTTGCCAAAAATGGCCATCAAGAATTGTGTCCTCCACCTCTTGAAAGTCACTTCTCTCAGATATGGATGTAGCCCTGTTTTTTAGATCCTGCCATGAATCACTTGAGGCCATACTAGCCAATGCCTCTCTTACCTTCAACAGATGCCTGAAGGTGAGATAATAGCTAGCAAATCTGGGTAACTCCAACTTGGAGTGACTTCAAAAAATGTAGTGGGCCATGCTATGATTGGTAATAAATCTTATCATCTTCTTCCCTCTCTTGTACAAAGCACCAATCCATCTATAATCATGGTCCTTCATTTTAATGATATCATGAATCAAAAGGTTCGTTGTGTGAACCAAACACCCCGACCAAAATATATTGGGGTACCTATATTCAATGATTGCTCTTGCTGCCTTACAATTAGCAACATTATCAGTGATGACTTGAATGACATTGTAGGGCCTGGTCTCTTGAATGGTTTTAAGCAAGGCATCTGCAATATTAATCCCTGTTTTGTAGCAATCTAAGTAGTCATGGGCTGAAAGGAAGATCGCACCACTCTTAGACACAGCAAGAATATTTATCAATGGCTTACCTTTCACATTTGTCCAACCATCAGATACAATTGATACCCCATTGAGGTTCCACTCATTTGTAAATTTTCCTAGAGCACCTTGGATTTTGGCTCTTTCCCTGTCAAGTCCCACGGTTCTAGCTTTGTCATACCTGGGGTTCCTATAACCTTTAGGGGCACCATTGATGGCTTGGACCATTTCATGCCAATATGGTGAGCGAAGAACATTGACTGGTATACCACATGCATATAGAAACCTGTAAACTTTTGTATCCACATCATCTCTACAACCTTGGTCAAGGAATTCTGATAGTGTTCTAGGTGAAGACGAAGGCGAGAATGGACTAGCATGGGGGGATGCGCTTCGACCAATAAACATTCTTCCTGCATTCTCAGGTTCACCCCTTGGTCTTTTGGCTTTGTTTTGTGCAACCTCCGCTTCCCTTTGGTATTTAAGTCTATCTGTGGAATCGATACTCACACAGGTTTGATTCCTATATTCTTACTTTCATCCCAGTACATAGGCCCACATAGATGCTTTCTCACACGGCTATAGGAACCTGTGTAGTCTTTATGACAATGGTGGCATATAAATTTCCCTGTTCCACCCCGTTTCCCTCCACTAAGCTTAGTGACATACTTCCACAGAGGTGTGTGTTATCCCCGATATCTAGGGATAACTAGGAGATCATGTCTCGAGGCCCACATGGTCCTAGACATGGAGTACGAGAGCAGGAGCTATTTGAGCATGGTCCTGGAGGACCCATCTTCTTTTTCTCAGCCAGACTTGTCCTGCCAGCAGTACCAGCCTCCATCACTACCGGCTTGGGCTTGCATCAGAAAAGGCTCTTGCTCCATGAGGTAATTGGTCCGAGGTATCATGGTATGTGTCATATTTGATCATTATAACCTTCTTATGTATGCATTAGATCTCTTTCACTTTAGATGACTGCTTGGATCTTACACTAATCCACTTGACCACTGTTGGGGTGATTGATTGGGTGGCTTAGCGAGTTGGTATTCATGAGTTTTTGGTTAGCCACCAAA
>ML782521.1:457051-489971 GCA_009831015.1 Picea engelmannii | reverse complement strand
TTCTGAGCACATAAAAATAAAAGAAGATGACCAACATGCATAAAGAGAACTAACTTTGGATTTCGAAAATAGGGTTACGAGGTACCATTGAGATTGTTCCCGAAGTAGTTTTCTCTGAAATTTATCAAAAAATAATAATTTATGTTACATATTTCTCGAAATTTAAATGTGTTTTTCATATAGACTGGGATTGGGGATCCCACGGACCATAAAATAAATAAGTACAAGAAATAGGACTGTATAAAGAAGAAATGGGCGACGATAGAGAGCAAGACCTGAAAAGAAGAAATTGGAAGTTTTCAGTCTTTGGTTAGACATTTCTATTTAAAGAGGTGGAATAAATGGATTGATAAAGAAAGGATGATGTGATCAGTATAGACTTACTATGATGGTATATCTCTCCCCCTTTTCTACTTGCTTATTGATTCCTTTTTATTTCTCTCGTCGACGTTTACTCGAGTCGTGCCAAGCACTTGTTTCCCTTCGTCGGTGAGCTTGTCAATTTCCCTTTGGAACCATTCTTCAATGTAGCTTCTCATGGGGACCACATTGATCTCATGCCAGATTTTTATGTTGAAAATATCGCTTTCTAATTCCCTTAGATATATATAAAGATTATGCAAAGTGTGTTCAATTTCTTCATTTTGTACCAAATAGTCCACTAGCCAGTTTTCCACGTCATCCTCATCATATTCAAGAATGTCGTAAAACTTTTCTAAAGACAACCCCTTAAAATATCAACTTGTACATCAAAGTCTTTATTGGTTAAGGATAAGAAGTTGAGGATTAAGTTTGGGTCTTGGACCTCATTGGTACTTATGGCTAAGTATATTTTGGTCATCTTTCTAAATAATTCTTCTTTCTTTGATACGACTCGTTCACATGATATGACAATGAGATATAGGTTCTTAAATTTCTCTTTCCAACATGCATTTTATTGTTTGATCCCGTTTGGGGAGTGGATATATTCTTCTCTTCTTCTCATTTATGTCATGCTGGTGACATTTATGCCAAAAGGGACGACCGTGTCTAGATAGAAACCTTCTTCTTTTTTTAAATCAGCCTAAAAATATTCCTGAAAGTCATGTGCCCTCGTTCCAAACGAAGTTATACTTTTTTATGTTTCCCAGGCTTGAGTAATTAGCTCCATTCTTTTCTTGATATTCTTCTCCACATAGCCTCTACATTATGTGAGGAGTATGGAGGATCCTTTGAACTTGGTTGCAGGGGTGGCATGCACGGTTATTGCTAAAGGACTGGAAATCAATGGGATAGGAATGAAAGCTTCCTCCAATTACTTGATTTAGTCCTTCAGTATGGCATTATCCACCTCAAGGCCTCCAATTGAATCATCAACAACATCTCTAGTTACTCAGTGAAGTCGAGAGTTTTGGGACAGATGCATGTTCCTAAGGTTAATCTCTGAATGAGATTTCTCTTTCTTATGTCTTACATCTTTCTTTTAAATAATTAAATTTTTAGATTCCTTGTAAAAAAATGCACTATGGAATACGAAGGATTCATCTTCTTCAAAAATCTTAGTCTTAGCTATTTCCATTAGTGGATTATGGAGGATCGCATCCCCAGGCTGATCAACATTGCATAATACGTTATTGATATCAGTCTCAAGTTCCATTTCTTCACATTCAGTTCTAGGATCTTCCGCTTGTTCCACAATGTCTTTTCTCTTCTTCCTCATGGGAAGCTTGTGAGAACTATTAATTTTACCCCGAGATGGGTTCTTATCTCCTCCTCCATTTGAATAATTTTGGGTTCCTTTCTTACTAGGGTGGGTCATTGGAGCGATGCTCCAGGATGTCGTACTCTTGGGAGTGACAATTGGGGATTGGATAGTCTTCTCACCGACGCCTTTTCCTTGTTGTTTGTACAATTCAATGGTGCTTTGCAATGTCTCTAGGTCGCCAATGTCAGGAGAAGGAGTGTTGTTGTCATTGTCTTTGTCTTCGTTCAGGAGTGTATGGATAAAATAATTGTTGAATCCAACTGCTAGTAAATGTTCTACAAAAATACCATTAGGCTCGAACCATCTTAGCCTTTCAACATAGCTTGGGTTCAAGTTGTTGAAATGGCCTGCGAATTCATCAATCCTATTTATGTTCCTAAACACGAAGTCCCCAACTTTCCAAGGCAAAGGAATGAACTATTTTTTTCACTTATCCTGGAAAAAATGAAACCAATAGTTGTATTTCCTTGTTATTTTTGTAACAAACATTCTATGTGTAATCTAACATGGAAGGAAAGAACGATTTTCCTTGGAGAAAAAAATCATTATTACACTGTAATTATCCTTTTGTTCAAGTGTCCCCTTCCTATCCAAAAACTTGGTTTTCTGTTCAGACATTCAGGGAGCATCCTTTCCTAACAATAAATCTTTAAAAACTGAGACAAAGTCATTCAAAACCTCATAATAAGAATGGGAGGCCTTGTGCCTCCACAAGGCATGGTACCAGAAGGTTACTGGGTCAAATTGATAGTTTACCTTCTTGGACACAGATAATTTTGGAAATGGACAACAATGCACTATTGCGAAAACCAAGTAGGATGAAATATAAAATTTCTTCTCATGTTCGAATCATGAAAATTGGGAATAAATTTCAATGGAAATCAACTTCCCCCAATAAAAAATGGCTTCTTCCTTGACCATGAAATACAAAATTTAAGGAATCATGCAGGAAATGCTTGATGTGGATTATTGTCCTGTATTTCTTGTAAACAACCAGACAATTTCCCGGAATGGATTTTTAAAATAACTAACCTGCAACCTTGTGATATCTTCAGGAACTTTCTTTGGGTCTTCCGAGAACTCAGGTAAGAGGTCCAACCCATTATCATGTTTTTTTAGGAACTCCTTGCAGTCTTCTCCTCTCAAGATCCATGTTGGATTTGACAATATGAACATCATTCAGAAGACCTGAGGTGACAAAAAAATAGGAGAGTGGTCCCGCAGTGGAATAATTCTTTGGGTTGGAACATATAGCTCAGTGCACCAAGACACCACCTCCTTACAGTCAAAGACTTCAGGGACACAACCTGCAAAAGCAATTGAAGAGGTCCAAGTTACTTTGTTCTGGGTGAAGGGGATGAGTAGTAATAATATGCCCTGGACCACTGGAAGTTATGGTCTTCATGCTCAAAGATTTTCACTCTATCTCCACATTTTTTTTTTTGATTTACTGCCATAAGTTGACAAGAACATCAGTTTTCTCTAGATGATGTTTGAAATGAACACTCAGAAGGGATAGTATAACCCTCCACAAATATTGGTCTAATGTGTGTCAATGGGAGATATCCGTGATCCTTTCCCTCATTAATGACAATATCTATGGTTCCTGCATGATGAGTTGTTAGAATTAAATCTTAGTAATTGAATACTTAGAAATAAGTGAGAAGGTGGCGAGCACAATGAAGAGCAATTAAGGATTGGAGATTTCGTGAACTCGCCAACACGATGACCCGCGAAATACATTCATGATGTTTGAAATGAACACTCGAAAGGAATAATATAACCCTCTAAAAATCTTGGTTTAATGTGTATTAATGAGAGATCTTGTCGAGCCTTTCGGTCATTAATGAAAATATTTACGGTTCCTACATGATGAAGTTTTTGCGCTAAAGCTTGCTAATTGCATATTTAGAAAGGAGTGTGAAGGTGGCAAGGACAAGGAAGAGTGATTAAGGAATGGATAATTATGGAAAGTGGTTGGTCGGGCTTCAAAATAGGGTTACAAGATATACTTAGAAGAGGTGAGGCCCTCACGATCAAATTGTACATCTCAGAAGTTTTGAGTGAAAAATGTGTAACATAGAAGAGGGCATGATGGGTCAGTCCAGTAGTCAATTTGTATATTGTGGAACTCCAGGTGTTTTTCGTAGGTCGCGGAACAATGAAAGAACAATCTTGAGCCCACCTATTCAGGAACGTGCAATAAAAAAAGTGGCTAAGTATGGAATAAGGAAACTACCAGTCGGACTCATTTTCACTAATATATTGAAATTTGTAATGGATATCCCACTGCCTGGAAAGATATTTTCTTCCTGTTTTTGGACAAGTTGTGTAGGGATAGTCATTGTGACTGTCTCCTCGAGCATTTAGCTCATTAATGACAATATTTACGATTGATTCATGATGAGATTTTATCCTTAAACCTTACTAATTCCATACTTGGAAAGAAGTGCGAAGGTGTCGGGCACGAGGAAGAACAATTAGGAATTGGAGATTTCTTGAACCCACCAACCCGATGATCCGTGAAAGAGATTCCAAGAAATGGTGAAGTGTGGAAAGTGATCGGACGGGCTTCAAAATAGGGTGACAAGGGATCCTCAAGAGACGTTAGGGCCCAACAGTCAAATTGTATGTCTCATAAATTTTGAGTTCAAAATGCGTAACACGGAAGAGGGAATGATGTGGGAGTTTGGCGGTCAATTTGTACAAGGCGGAACTACGGGTGTTGTTTGTAGGTCACATAACAATGGAAGTGAAATCTAGAGCCCGCCTTCTTGGGAATTCATGATCGAAAAAGTGGCTAAGTATGGAATGGGGAAACTGTAATATACCATATATAAAATGTATGCAAAACTGAAATAAAATGCTAGAAATGGCAAAATAACAACAATATAACCTGAACATTCACCACAATAGCACTGAAATGATATGAGAATAATAACATAAATAACACTTTGAATCTAAAAGGAATGTTCACGGGCCTCTTCGAGGGGGAAACCTGCAGTTGAGCAGAGATCTGTTACAATAATATCTAAGTTAGGGTTCTCATGCCCTCAAATCCTATTTATACTAAAAGGAAGCATCTAGATGAAGATTCTTCTAGAAGCGGAAGCTTCTATTAGGTCTTATTACATCCGCCTTATTCTATTTTATTGAAAGGCCTTATTAATATTGGCCTTTATTACATCCGGAAATATTGTTCTACCTATGTGCGGGTGAGGACCCTAACATGTCCACCCCCTTAAAAACAACCTTGTCCTCAAGGCTTGAGATGAGGAAATTGTTGCAAAATGGTAGCTGGTTCCCAAGTGGCATCTGTTGTAGTTGTATATTTCCACTGGACTAGCACTTCCTTGATGGTTCTCTAACGTAGGCGATGGTCATTCTGGTCCAAAACTGCTTCTAGCTATAGCCAAATGGATCCTTCTTCAGCTAACTCTGGAAGGTTGGTTTGAATTTGACACTTAGCTCCAATCACCTTCTTTAAGCATGAAACATGAAAAACAAGATGTATCTTCGAATGGTTGGGCAAAGCTAACAGATAGGTTACTTGTCCAACATGCTTGAGAATGGTATAAGGACCATAAAATTTGGGTGCTAGCTTCTGACAATGATCAGCCTTGAGGAAAGTTTGCTTGTAAGGTTGCAGTCGAAGAAACACTTGATCCCCTTCTGCAAATTGACGTTAAGAGCGACCTTGATCTGCTTATTGCTTCATGCGATTCTGTTCCATGACCAAATTCTCTTTGAGGGTATGGAGAATGGCCTCTCGAGATGTAAGTGTTAGGTCAATCGCCTGGACCTTTAAGGCACCTGGTAAGTATGAGAGGACTGAAGGTGGCTTCTATCCATATACCGCTTCAAAAGGAGTCATGCATGTAGTTGCATGGTATGAAGTGTTGTACCAGCATTCAACTAGGGGTAACCATTGAGCCCAATTATTTTTGTTTTTCGAGGCAAAACACCTCAAATATGTTTCCAAACACTTGTTGACAACTTCTATTTGGCCATCAATCTGGGGATGATAAGTTGTGCTGAGATGCAATTCAGTGCCTTTTATCTTGAACAGTTCTTTCCAAAAATTGCTTGTGTAAGTTGGGTCGTGATCAGAAACAATGGAGTGCATCATGCCATGAAGCTTGAAGACCTGATCCATGAAAATTTGAGCCACCATGGATGTTGTAAACGAGTGTTGAAGGGCGCAGAAATGAGCATACTTGGAAAGGCGATCAACAACCACCATGATGACTAATTTATTTCTCGATTTGGGTAAGCTGGTAATAAAATCCATCGAGATATCCTTCCAAATAGCAGGTGGAATCGGGAGCGGTTGTACTGTGTCGGGATATTTGACCGTTTCTCCCTTGTTTCATTGACACACATCACATCAACAAAAAAATTACGAATGTCCTATTTCATACCATTGTAGAAAAGGGAATGCTTGACCCTGTCATAGGTTTTTGTGAACCCGGAGTGCCCTGCTGTGGGTGTAGCATGAAGCTCAGAAAGTACCATGGATTTAAGCTTTAATTGTTTACTTAAATACAAATGGCCTTTGTATCGAACTTCATCATGGAGCCAAGAGTACCCTGGGGAAGCTGGAGAATTGGACGACAATTGTTGGATCAGCTACAAACTTTTGGGATGTTGTAGCCATTCCTGGAGAACGGCTTGGAGACAATCTGGTACAATGAATGAAAGAGAAAAAATGGATCCTTCAGCTTCATATTTTCGGCAAAGTGCATCCACAACCACATTGTCTTTTCCTTTCTTGTAAATGATCTCATAATCATATCCAAAGAGCTTAGTCACCCATTTTTGTTGCTCTGGGGAGGAAGGCTTCCGGGCACAAGGGGAATGGAATGATCATGAACACCACAGGAAGGAGGGAGTCCTTACAAGGTGGAAAAGACCAATGTATGTTTAGAAAGGATGGCTAGGAGGTCTTGCGGGACCGAGGGTGTCTATGTTGCTTGTATGGCATGGAGTTGGGTGATAACACCACAATGACCTTTTTTGAGAAGATTTTCCATGCGATGGAAACTAATGATCTTAGGTGAACTGGCGGTGATGCCTTGGAACTTATATTGGTTTCCCTCCTGGTCAAATTACATGGTCAAGTCTTTAAAATCCATGAGAATGGGACCCAAAGTCCTTAGCCAGTCTACACACAACACAATGTCACAACCTCCCATGTCGATAGAAAACATATGGGGTTTCAGGTGGTAGTCACCAATTTGGAGACGCACATTTTCACAATGCCCTCTACATTTCATGGAGCCACCATTAGCAATCATGATTTGGAAATTATTGACGGCATGGATGTAGCAATGAGTTTCTTGGGCAATGTGGGCAATGAATAAAATTATGGGTGCTACCACTATCAACCAGAATGATGAACTTCTGATTCTTGATGTCACCGATTAGCTTGAGGGTTTGGAGAGCGGAGAAGCTAGTGAGAGCATTGAGGGAAATGACTAGTTCTACTTCGGGAGGGTCTGAGGGAGGGTTTATGTCAGTGGATTTAGGTGACTCAGACATAAAGGGAGTTTCTACATCCTCTTCTAAAATATCCTCAGAGATGGCCATAAAAATATTTTGTTCTTTATGCTTGTGGCCCAGGAAATATTTGTCATCATAGTTATAACAAAGGCCTTTGAGTTGGCATTCAACCATTTCATCCCTGGTCAATTTTTGGATCTTTAGTGGAGCAGAGGGAGTAGTGGGATTTACTAGTTTAGGGCGAGGGATAAATGAGGGTTTTCAGTTTTAAGAAGATACAACCTATTGTACTTCTTTAGATCTTTTAGTATCCTCCACGCAACTCTGAGGCTGAGCCATGAGGACATGGGCCCGAATCTCATCCTTGAGGTCACTGATAAAACACTCTTGGAAAAAGGCATCATACATGCCATCTGTTCTAAAAGTCGAGCGCTCAAAGGCAACTATAAAGTATTGGATTGTTTCTAATTGCTTCAACTTTGTCAAAAGACCCAAATGGTTGGTGTCAGTGTCAAAGCGTTCATAAAGCTCTGCCACAAAGTGTGTCCAAGCAATATACCCTTAACGATAAGTTTTTCTCCATTGCCAATGTTCTTGATCTAGATGGAGAACACCATACCGAAGTTTGGCCAAGTCATCTGTAATGTCGTATAAAGAGAAATAGTGTTCCATTTGGGTTACCCAACCAGTGGGGTCCGAGCCATCAAATTTGGTCACATCCACCCGCGGAAGGCATAGGTCATGTTGAAAGTGATGGTTTTGAAAGTTATCAGAATGAGGGGAATGGTCACCATCAATATGTGGAGGTGAGGAAGAGGAAGGGTTATTTGTAGGGATATGTCGTTTGGTGTATAGTGCCGAAAAGACTGATTCAAGTTGGGTGGTGAGGTCTTGTTTGATTTCCTCCCTTGAGGACTGCATGGTTGTATTGATGGCAAAAACATTGGCAATGAGTTGCTTCACTTCTTGTTGGATCTCGATGAGACCAAATTGCAAGGTGTTGAACCGAGCTTCCAAGTCTTGGCTACGGGTATGGGCCATGAGGATGGGGGAACTGAAAAGGGGCAGGTGGGGTCAAATTTTTTTCTGCGAAATGGTATGGATGAATGTGATAAGGGAAAAGAGATGAATCCAATCGAATAGGTCTCAAATAATGGTAAAAAAATTTCCAGACTTTGTTTTTATTTTTTAACACCTGCAGAGTTAGACTTTGGTCTGAAGAACACTGCAGAGAGGAAATGCCCAAATTCTTAACATAAAATAAATGTGTATTTAGTTGGTGGCAACCCAAACACAGTTGTGCGACAATAGATCTTGTCTATTTTAATTTTTTTATGTTTCTGTCCCCCAAGGTTAGGTATTCAAGGGTTCTACAAACAAGGGTTTGACCTATGCTATAACTCGCTAATATACGTGCGAGGTCCAACAATAGTACTCGACCCAATATCTTAGGGAACTAACTAAGGAGGATAGATCATACCCTTATCCGTACTACCCAACTACCCAGGTACTAGAGAGTATCTTCCTGAGTGTTGTTCTCGGTGACACTATAGCAGTCAGGTAAACGATCGGTTTATCTAAAGAGGGATTTCAGGTAATCTAGGTCGATCTGTACACAAGTGTTGTCTGATGCACTACCACTCAAATGGGTACAAACAGGGGTTACAAGGGTGGCCATCAGATGTTCTCTTAAGTACCACTTGTATTTCCTGCATGTATGAATACCTCAACCGTGGGTTTATGCACGTAATGACAGATATTTGTGGCTTAAATACGCCAGAATACATCTCTACCCTAAAAAAAAATTAACCCACACTTTATGCCGAGGAAAGTGCTCTAATACCACTTGTAATATACCAGATATAAAATGTATGCAGAACAAAAATAAAATTCTAGAAATGGCAAAATAACAACAATATAACCAGAACATTCACCACAATAGCACTGAAATGATATGAGAATAATAAGAGAAATAACACTTTGAATCTGAAAGCAATGTTCATGGGCCTCTTCGAGGGGGAAACTTCCAGTTGAGTAGAGATCTATTACAATAATATCCAATTTAGGGTTCTCATACCCTCGACTCCTATTTATACTAAAAAGAAGCATCTAAAGGAAGATCCTTCTAGAAGCGGAAGCTGCTATTAGTTCTTCTTACATCCACTTTATTCTATTTTATTGAAATGTCTTATTAATATTGACATTTATTACATCTGAATATATTTTTCTACCTATGTGCGCATTAGGACCCTAACAGAAGTAGTCAATCAGAGTTGTGATATAAAAGAATGAGTGGAAATGTGAACCCATGAGTCCGCCAATCCGCCCACTTAGACATTTTCAGAAAAAAAAAAATGACTAAGTAACCAGAAAGAGAAAGTAGAGGGGAAAAAGAAAGGGGAATTTGGTTAAGTATAGAAGAGGGAAAAGAAGGGGATAGAAGAGTGTGGGAAAATAGAAAAGGGGAGCAAAATTTTTGAAAGTAGGAATTGATCTCAAACAAGCTGCATTGTTGTAAAATCATCATTTTCTTGTCCAATATTTTATCCACATACTCGTTTTGTATTGTGCTTGTATCATTAAAAAGGTTGTGAGAAAATGAAAATATAAACTATAACTTGAGTTTTGGCTATAACTATGTATAGTTGATTTACAGGCACTATTGATATTTGTATTTTGTATATAACAGTGGGTTAGGATAATTTTTCATTCTTACTGTGATAAGGCCTTAAAAAAAGTAGAATAAGTAACAATATTTTCCAATTCAATTCTCACACAAAAAAATTCTCTGATCCCATAATATTCATCTTTGTTGATTCAATAATAGGGAAGTCTATTTGGTAGATTGGGATATTGTTCATTTTAGGTGGTGACAAGGGATCCTCAGGAGGCGTGAGGGCCTGACAGTCAAATTGTATGTCTTAGAAATTTTGAGTTTAAAATGTGTATCACGAAAGAGGGGATGATGTGGGAGTTTGGCAGTCAATTTGTATATTGCAGAACTCTGGGTGATGTTTCTGGGTCATAGAACAATGGAAGTGAAATCTACAGCCCACCTGCCTGGGAATCCGTGATCGAAAAAATGGCTAAGTATGGAATGGGGAAGCGGTCGGTCGATGTCGTGATATAAAATCCTGAGTGGAAATTTTAACCCGTCAGTCTGCCAACCCACACACTTAGACATTTTTAGAAAAAAAAATGACTAAGTAGCCAGAAAGAGAAAGTAGATGGGAAAACGAAAGGGGAATTCAAATAAGTATAGAAGAGGGAAAAGAAGGGGATCAAAGAAATTGGGAAAATTGAAAAGAGGAGGGAAATTTTTAGAAGCGATTATTGGTCTCTAACAAGCCCCATTGTTGCAAAATCATAATTTTATAGTCCAATATTTTATCCACATACTCGTTTTGTATTGTGATTGTATCATTAGAAAGGGTGTGAGCAAATGAAAATATAGACTATAATTTGATTTTGGGATATAAATATGTATAGTTGATTTACATGTGCTATTTATGTTTGTCTTTTGTTGATAACAGTGGGTTAGGGTAAATTTTCATTCTTTCAGTGATAAGGCCTTAAAAAAAGTAGAATAAGTAACAATTTATTCCAATTCAATTCTCACAAAAAAAAAATCTATGATCCCATAATATTCATCTTTGTTGATTTGATAATAGGGAGGTCGATTTGGTAGATTGGAATATTGGTCATTTCAGGCGACTAGGGTGCATCAATTAATGCTTTGATGAAGATTTGTTTTTATTGCAACTTGTGGAAGTAATTGTTCTTTTGATACATTGTTTAATGCCTTGAAATATTATTTTAAGTATTAAAATTCTTGTAGCAGATTATTCATTGAATGTTTTTTTGTTTCCCTCTCTTTTTTACCTCTATTATTTCACTTGTCTATCATTACTCTGCTACCATCCAAGGAGAACCCCCCATCCATATAATCTTACCAATTTGACCATGTTTGTTTCTTGGTGAAACAACCCTCTAACTCACCAACAAATTCAAAAGAACTACCATTCCAAATTTTCAGTGGCCTGGCTCTGCCCTTTAGCACTCAAGTGCAAAATTTAGGAGAAACAATAACTATGAAGTCAGTTAGACAGTTGTACAGGCTCTTCAATCAAGGAATGGAGAAAATGAGTCATAGTTATACTTTCCAAGATGTGTTTTCATAAGAGAAGCACAAAAAAGTAAGAGAGAAAGCAATGGAGGGTTGTTGAAATAAAATTATTGTACTGTCAACTTGACATTAAATATAACAATGAAGAACTTGAATTTTAATATTGTGGTTGATTTCATAGCACCATTTGACTCTAGCTAGCATATATCATTTCTTTTCAAAATATTTGCGAAGAAGAAATTTGGTAATTTCATTAATAAAGTAAAAGTTCTCAAATAGAGGCCAGGGGATGGACAACCAATAGTATGATTCCTTTTTCAGTGACAGAATGAAGGAAGCGGGAGAGAAATAAGAGATCATTCACTCAACAAGGTTGAGATGAGAACAAAACTTCTTGGGTGGGGCCCAAACAACTGCATCGTGAATTAGTGTTGCTATGTTCTATCTACATTACAAATGGATTTGAATGTTAGTTTGAAACTGTGTGAAATTCATTTATGTTTCCATAGAAGCCTCATGTGATCGACACAATGCATTGTCATATAATTTTGCAATTCTTAATATTTGATCAAATTACTTGAGTCAATACAATATTTAAGAATTATGAGACTATTGCACCATGCAAATGAGAAGAGGTGTTAAATCCAACAAAGAAGAACCAACCAAGATTACAAGGAAATTTTTTAATAGTAAATCTATACGAAAAATAGTGGGTAATATATATTTATCCATAGACAGTGGACTGAGTTCTTTGCACCGAAGAATTGAACATACTTGTCAGAAATACAGGTATGGGAGTTAAAAAAAAAAAACATGCATACAATTATATGATGTTCATCTAGTGAGACAACATGCAGAAGGAATCAAAAAAATATTGAACATGCATACAAAATGGATTGTCATTCTTTTTTAGGAAATCCTTGTAATATTCTCCTCTGAAGTTCAATGTTGGCTTCGATAATCTCAAAATATTGTGAACGTTCTGAGGTGACAGAGAAACAAGAGAGTGGTCCCGCAATGGAATAATTATTTGGATTGAAATATATCTCTTGGTGCACCAAGAGACCACCTCCTTATAGTCAAGAACTTCAGGGACACAACCTCCACAAGAAATTCCAAAGGTCTAAATTACTTTGTTATGGGCGGAAGGGGATGAGTATTAAGAATATGCCTTGGGCCATTGGGAGTTCTAGTTCTCACCCCCTAAGATCTTAATTTTATCTCCACAAAACAAGAGACCGGTCACACAATTGAATAATTATTTTGCCTGCAATATATCTCTCGACGTACCAAGAGACCATCTCCTTATAGTCAAAGACTTTAGGGACACAACCTGCACCATGGAAAAATCCAAACCCTAATCCAAAACCCTAAAAATGAAAGGAAGGATACGTCTCTCAGGACCAGGACCACCATCCGAGTCTAGAGACTTAAACTCTCGTGATGAAAAGAGGATATTTCCTTCAACATCGGTTTCTTTTCTGAAACCCCTTCCTTTGGTCTTGTTAGGGCCAACATCGCCAAGCTGGGAAGTGACCCCCATTATGGTGGATTTCAATTTGGGCATAGGAGTGGGAAAAATGTTTTCATTTCCATCATCCATCATTATATCATCGTCCATCAGATCATCTTCTTCTAGCTTGAAATTGACCAAATCAACCTTTGCACCAACCATTCTTTTGTGTTTTTCTGTAAAATCATTGAAATTTGGAGGGGTTGATGGATATACAGAGAGAATGTAGGATATACACATTTATAGGGTTAAAAAACAAATAAATGAAAGGGGGAAAGATATACACGTTTATAGGGTTATAAACAAATAATTTGGCTTGAAATATATCTCTCGACGTAACAACAGACCATCTCCTTACTTCCTTCTGGGCGGAAGGGGATGAGTAGTAAGAATATGCCTTGGACCACTAGAAGTTTTGGTCATCATGCCTGAAGGTGTTTACTGTATCTTGATAGAACTGTTGTCGAGCTGCTGCCATAAGTTGACAAGAATGTTCGTTTTCCCCAGATGATGTTTGTAATGAACACTCGTAAGGGATAATATAACCCTCTACAAATACTAGTTTAATGTGTATCAATGGGAGATCTCCTCTATCCTTTCACTTATTAATGAAAATTTCTACGGTTCATACATAATGAGTTGTTACCATTAAACATTACTAATTGCATACTTAGAAATAAGTGCGGAGGTGGAAGGGACGACAAAGAGCAATTAAGTATTGGATATTTTGTGAAGTTTCCAAGCCAACAATGTGCGAAAGATATTCCATGATGTTTGAAATGAAAACTCAGAAGGGATAATATAACCCTATGCAAATCTTGGTTTAATTTGTATTAATGGGAGATCTCCTCGAGCCTTTCTCTCATTAATGAAAATATTTATAGTTCCCGGATGATGATCTGTTAGCATTAAAGCTTAATAATTACATATTTAGAAAGAAGTGTGAAGGTGGTGGGAATGAAGAAGAGTAATTAAGGATTAGACATTTCGTGAACCCGCCAACCTGTTGACGGGCGAAAATGAACGCTCACCAACTGGAAGAATGGATCCGGTCCGGGGTTGTCAAAATAACCCAAGCCGTTTGGGATGACCCACCCTGATGGGTTTAGCGGCTCCGTTAGCCAATCTAAGTCCTAGGAAAACAAAAGAAAACTACACTAAGGAACTAATCTAAATGAAAAAAATAATTAAAGAAAACTAATAAACAAATCTAAAGTACATATATACAATCTATTACCTAAATTATACAACAATAATTCTATAAAATTAAATTTTCAATTATCAACATAATTAGATCCAATTACAAATACACAATATTTACAGATTACATATTTAAATGAAAACCTGCAAAAATCATTTGTAAACTGTCCTAACACAACAAAACTATTGTTTTTTGATTTTTATAATTTTATGAGAAAGAAATTAAATAAAAACTGTCTAAGCTAAGAAACTAAAATAATAACTCTAACTATAAATCTATCTATATATATATCTATCTAAACTACTTAAATTACACTAATAAATTAACTATTAAATAACAAATAGCAAGTTGACCTGAAGTAATGCTTCAGGTTCGTCCTGTATGCAATAGTTGATATAGCTATTCAGAGGGAGGAAACCGCACCAAGTTCTCCAATAGCTTCTCGTAAACAGGAAGCAACTGTGCTCTCCAAATATCAATAACAGGACAAACAAGACATAAAAAATTACAACAATCTTATAATTTACAAATTATTGCAGTCAGATAAATCCTTGTGCAAAATTTGTACAAAACAATTCAATTAACGAAAAAGATAAACCTGTATTCCTTAAATTGAAATAGAGTAATTGTTGTATTTTTTAAATAAGAGAGATTAGATATGGACAACATGTAAACCAAATCACATCAATCTGCAACGAATTACGATAGCTAAAGTAGTTGATAATTAATTGCAAACTGATATGAATAAAACTTGAAATAAAAGTTTGATATATTGAAAGCTAAAGCTGTTACAAGACATCAACTTTCATCCCAGTCTGTATTATAAATCCATAGTCTGGTTCTCCCCACAGTGATGATGATGGGTCTCTTACAAAATGACAAGTATTTAAAGACCTCCCATAGGGTAAAACATCCCTGTGGGAATTATCAAAACAGTTTACAAAAAATCTGGGAACAATCTCCCAAGTCCCTATTTTTTCCCTATGACTAGCAACTAAAAACTATATCTAAACTGCTACATCATGTCCCATTTGTCAATGCAATTCGTAGGTACCTATAAGGAGACAAGAATACAAAAGTTTAGATAATGTTTTATTGATAAAATTGACCAAAATCTATTTTTTAAGACTAGCTATAGAATCTTGCGATTCTGTAGCTGGTCTAATTTGAGCACAGAATCATTTTAAAATCAATCTAAAACTTAACAGAATTATATTTGACTTATTAAACCAAAACTAATTCCAAACGAAGCGAATCATTCATACCACAACAAATCAAAACTTGTAAGCAAATTGAACAAATGAAATCGTAATCGAATTAATCAATTGGTAACATGATATGTGAGATTTGTCAAACAACTTTCATTACCAATTCGGAACATACAGAATTGATCGACAGTTGGAGAATAAACGAAATCATCTCTTGAACCAATTTCAAAACATACCATAATTTATTTAGTCAAGTCTTCCATACGAATTCAATAGAGACCAAATATGTCAAATCGAACTTAACAAAAACGTTGTCGAATCAAAATGGAACTAACAGGATCATATTTTATTTTTAGTTTACAACTAATAGAACTACATCAAACCAATCTTCATCAAACGACCATGCTAATTGTGGCACGCAACATCGTTTCAGAACCAAAACAAAAAAAAATGAATCGAACCAATTTGGGACCGACACAATCGTTATGCGAAATCGTATTTTACCAAACAAATCTTGTGTGCAGGTCGAATGCAATCCAAAACAAAAATATCAATTCAATACAAAACATAATCGTTCATGGTTAATCGAAGTCAACAAGATCGTTTTGAATACATTATAAACAACAGAACTAATCGAAATCAAACCCAAACGATTATCTTAATTCAAACGGAATCAACAAACAATCAATCGTTTATACTAATCTGAGAAAAACCGCATAACAAAATCATAGCATGATTCATAACGAATTTGTTTTTAGTGATCCAAGTACAACATAATCATTTTAAATCTATTGAAACGAACAGAGCTATCGAAAGCAAATCCAATCGATTATGTTAATTCAAACCAACTCATAAAACAAAATTAATATTGAAATTCATACCTAGGAAGTAAGAAAGCAAGTCAGTCATGATAATTTTGAATTGACAAAGGTCGTTGTTGCCTCGACGTTTCTGAAAACAATCGAACCAGTGGTCTTTTGTTTTTTCTTGTTAGCTTGTAGCTTGTTGTTCTCCTTTGATAGGACTGTCACCCATTCTTCTAACGATTTTATCTTTGATTGCAATAGGGGAACGTCAGTGTAATAACGCTCTAGCCAAGCATTACATTGGGTACATGGTGATTGATTGGGCTTCGGCAACACAGGCGAGGGTTTGTTCAAGTTACCAGGGGTTTCCTTATGCATCTTGATTCCAGGGTAATTAGGGTCATTCTTGAGGCACAGAGGTAAGTCAGAGACATAGTCATAGGGTTTCGTAGATCATAGGCCATGGGAATAGGGGTATTCCTCAGCTAGGAAATGCTCAATATCGGAGTCCGAGTCCTCGCTCAGCACTATCAGCTTCTGGTCAACATTTGGCTTGGGTTTGTTCCTGGCACATATCGATATCCATCAAGCATGTTTCTTCCCCTTACTGTTGACAGTAGTATCACCCTTACCTTTCTTCCTCACCGGCTTCTTGTCGGCCTCAATCTTGCCTTTAGTACACAAGTTGGATATGGTATCGGGTAGGTCGATGTCAGGGCAATCCGAGGGTTTGACAAGGGGTAGAAGGATATGAAATGGCACGGCTGGTCCAACCGGAGTTTCAACAACCACAACCTTGTCCTCTTGGATAGACTCGGGAGTGGCAAAGCGATTCCTAGATAGGAAGGCCTGCCAACTATCACCATGAAGGCTCAAATGATGGACGACTATAAATTTGATCAAGCCATGATGAAAAAGGCTGCTATCATCCTTCTCACGCTTGAATCTTTTAGACATCTTGTAAAGACTACGCAAGAAGTAATGTGGCATGTTCAAAGGGTAGCCTATAAAATTCATTAATAACCGAAGATGATACAAAAATACCAAGCCATAACGACCTTCACAGGTCATAAACTGTTTAACAATCGCCAAAAGTTCGTGCCACCTGGGTTTGAGGGTAGTGATAGGCATACCTTTATCATAGGAAATAACCTTCCTTGATGAGAATAGAAGAGGCCACGACACCTCGACTACCTTGGAGTTTTTAAACCAACGTTGTCCTGAAGCTGGTAGTCCTGTAGCTGAGCTCATGAATTCCTCATTGAGCTCGAGTTGTATGTCTCCGACCTTAGCCCTGCACCCATCGAAGGTGAGGGCGAATTTTTGGGCAACCGAAAGGTTGAAACCCTCAAACATTTGAATAAACACCAGCCAGCCACCATTTTCCGAATCTTTACAGGAATTGTCGAATAGCAGGAGTGTTTGGCTACCATTTGGCTCTATGCACACCACCGGTGCCATAGAAAGAAGCACACGGTGAGCTGGGTGACCGGGCAAGGATTTGATCAGGGTATACGTAGGGTTGATAGCTCACAGGCTTACCTAAAAACAACAGAGTTAAACCAGGATAGGAGGGAGGCATTAATGCCCAAGTGTGCGAGGGTGGTGGAGCTAGATCAGCCCATACAAAATAGTCATTTCCCATAGTACAACCGACGACGCATATAGCGATCCAAATCACTATTGCATATGTCAAAAACTATGCCATTCAAACAATTCATGAAATCTATGGTAATTCGACCAAACGTTTGCGCAAGCAATAGTATTAACATAGTTTTAAAACCAAAACAATGATTCAAAATCAACACCAAGGGTTCGATCATATCACATATGTGTTGTATGAAATGATTATACCAAGGGTTTAACCACACGTCAATGTGTTTTCATGAAACCAATGTGTCAAGAAAATGGATGAAAGACTATAGAACATTAAAACACCAATGTACTAAGGACTCAATGACACTCACTCATAATATCATCACAATCTTATAAAATTGAAGTCATATTAACAATTAAAGAATGCCAAATGAGTAAAGATCTTGGAGCCTTGCCAACTGTGCAACTATAATTAAATTGGAAACGCAATGAACACATAGACAAGAGTGACCATAATAATCCAGTGATGATTTTAATGTGACTTCAAAATCAAAGTTTTCATGCTTGCAGTTGCGAAAACGAGAACAAAGGCAGGTGTGCAAATTGGGCAACAATAATAGTGTTGTTTTATTCCGAAGATTGCGATGAAAATCAAGAGTTGCAAAACAATAGTGTAGGCAACTCATAAGGATAGGATAAAAATGTGAATTGGCTGCCAACAATGGTGACACACTGGTAGAAGCAGTTATCTCTGCCAAAAGAACAAATTCAGATTAGGATAACAAGAATAATTCCAACATAAATAACCAGAAAATTGTTTAAACATCATCAATTATCAAATATTCTAGCAGTGTTTAAAGGATGGAAACTGATAACAGTCTTAAGACAAGAGAGGCACGATATTAAAGATAAAATCCCCAATACTGTTGATAGAGCCATTTCTGCTAGCAGGCATCCATAGCCTCGACGGGGTTGCCATTTAACCCACTCTGATATCCGTATCCTGCCAAGAAGTTCCGGATCAGAAGAAAGGACATTTTTAAGATTAAGAGGTTTCATATTTGGAAATTTTCATATACCCGACATTGCTTCACTATCAGCAGGCCTGTTCAGTACCTCGACGAAGTTGTTTTGGCGTCATGCATTCATTTAACCGCTGCCAGCAGACCTGTTCAGCATCCCGGCGGGTTTACAAGTACTTCCCACAACTCTTTTATTATTTTTTTAAAGATATATAGTCGAGCGGGGTGACGCTGAAAATTATGATATTTTAGCATATTTTTTACAGACCTCAACAGAATTTTTTAGAACTGTCCTTCATTAAGATGTAGAGGTGGTTTGTTTACAGAACCAACTTTCTAAGGAAGTGAGACATCTTTTTGATTCATTCCCTTAAGGAACAGGGACAGCGTAAGAAGATAATAGATGATCATGACAGTCTTTACTCATAGATCGAAATCGGTTAACTTCTTTCAAACAACAATTTTTTTTCAATACAGATGTAAATTTCAGAGGTATATAATTGATGTTTATACAATGTTTCAGTAGTCATTTTAGTGAAAGAATTTTCTATTTTCTTTGCCTGAATAGTTTAGCATCCAGGTATGTGTATTTCCAAAAGAAAAACTGATAAGCACAAAGGAAAAAGATCAAAACCAAAATAGCAAAAGAAAAGCAAGCAGAAGAAAAATATATGTACATAGTATACAAAGGGTTGTCTTCAAGTGAAATATCTTTTCAGAGCTTGGCCATTCACCGGATAGGTGTCAGGCTGTCCTTCTAGATTCTGCAATCGGAAAGAGCTGGGACCCAGTTTCTCAGCAATTAAAAATGGTCCAAGCCATAAGTTCTGAAATTTTGTGTGCTCTCCCTTTCCCTCATGCGGTTTGTCCCATTTCAAGACAAGATCACCTACTTTGAAATTTCTATCAGAGGCAGAGTTGGAATCAAACCAGCTTTTGACCACTAGTTGATGCTGATCTAACTTACGTTTAGCTTGGGATCTTACCTCTTCTAGTTTCATTAAAGCGTTAATCCGGTTTTCCAAAGGGGGACAGTCTTCTCCTTGTGTTTTCTGTGATAGCTGAAGTGAGGGAAGAAGAATGTGTGGTGGTAGAATTGCTTCTCTGCCACAAACGAGAAAAAAGGGGGAGTTACCTACAACAGTTTTTGGTGTTACCCTATCATCCAAGATTGCGTTTAACAGTGCATTGTGCCAGTTTTTGTGATTTTCAGCCACTGTTCTCTTGATAATTTTAATCAAATTCTTATTTGTTGATTCTACGAATCCATTTCCCTGGGGGTAATAGCTGGAAGAATACTTCAATTTAATTCCTTTTTCTAAAGAGAATTCGCTCATCTCAAGAGACGAAAAGTAAGAAGCGTTATCAAATACTAAACAATCAGGGATACAAAAATGAGTGATAATATTTGAATTTAGAAAGGCAATTACCTGACTAGTATTCACAGTTCTTAATGCGACAGCTTCAGACCATCTGGTGAAATAATATGTGGTTGTTATGATAAACTTATGTTGCTATGAGGACGGTGGATTGATTGGACCTATGATATCAAGGCCCCACTGTTGAAAAGGAGAATCTATCGAAATAGGTTGCACAGGAAAGGTGATGCAGGAGCATCTCTCCACGTCAGCCAACCAGTCATCCAGCCACGTCGAGCATATGCATTCAAAGCAAAAGAGAGAGGCGCAGCCTCATTTGAATTTGAAATTGAATGTAATTAATGAGTTTAGGATGGTGATCCATAGAAGTCGTGCCTTTGTGTAGGCGTTAGGTAGATCGACTTTAATGCTAGATCGACTGAGGTCTAGATCCAACTGCTGGACTAGACAACCATTTATTGTAATTGAATAGGGTAGGCGAATCTGGAGGGAAGCGCTCTAAGAGCCCCCTCATGTAAAAGAGATTTAGAGATCTCATTTTGAGTTATATGAGTAGAGTTTGAGTTGAGAAGAGCCAGAGAGAGCTCAGGAACACCATTGTAATTACAGGCATTTGCCATTGTTAATATAACAGAGCAGTTTTTCCTGCGTGAATTCTGTGTTATGTGGATGTCTGTGTGTGTTCTTTTATATGTTGTAGATGCATGTTATGTTAGGAATTTGAAGGAGTGTGTTTGATTTCAGGCTTGAGAGGTCTTTGAGGTTTCATGTCAGGAGGACATGACAGAGTGTTGGGGTCTCTGAATACCAATGCACAGAGGATGCACTTCTGAACTTTGGGGAGTCAGACAAAGACGTGCTGCGACACAGAAGCTGAAATCATCAACTCAGGAGAAGACCTCAAGGTTGTTGAATACCTTGGAGGCAAGTCTGTGTATGAGAGACACAGTTGCAGACAGAATTCTGCTGTGAATTATGTAGAGCTCTCCCAAGTGGGCATTGAGCATATGAGTTGCGGTGCATTTGAGGAAGACTTATGTTGAGAAGTTCAGAAGGGAGGACCAGAATCACTGAGGATTCTGACAGCTCTACCAATAGGGAATTGAGCCAGTGCAAGGAGTGCACAGAGGATAGGAACTCTGCGGGGAGTTCAAAAGAAACAGAATCACTGAGAATTCTGAGAAGCTCTGCCAGGAGGGCATCGAGGAAGTGCATAGGGTGCACAAAAGGGACATAACTTCTGGAAGTTCTGAGAAGATACTCCACCAGGAGGGCATCGAGGAAGTGTATAGATAGGCACATAAGTGAAGAGAACAATTTAAATTATGGAACTTAGAGGAAGAATCCACTGAGGGATCTTCGCTGGGTTGCAGAACACCCAGAAAGACTCAACAAGAGGTTGCTTGAGGCAAAAGGATAGCAGGAGGCGTACATATTCTCCATCTGTGGGAGAAGAAAGATAAAATACCTCAAGGGGTCTAAGTGTTTGTAGAAGCCCAGGAGGAACTGCATTTTCACACACATTGGCGAAGCTCAGAGTCGAGGAGTTTGCAAGAGGAAAGAGCGCAAAGGTCGAGCCTTTGGGAACGTGAAATTCTTCCAAGTCTGGGAAAAAGGAGTGCATAAGCTCAGGAGCGAGCAACAACAGTCGTCAGATCGGCTGGAGAAGGAGAGATCTGGACCGTTGAGGAGTTTACGTCCAAGAGGAGCTCAGGAGGAGCCTACAGAAGGTGGGGACCGACAGCCGTCGGATCTCACATAGAAATCCCGTCAGCCATTGGATCGGGAGGAGTTGCGGAGAGTTTAGCCTCTGGAGTAGGCGCACAGGAGAAGGGATCTGAGTCGTTAGATCTGGAGCAGATACCCGTCAGTCGTCGGATCTGCAGACGTTGCAAGGGAGTTAAGTCCTCGTGAGGAGGAGAAGAAACCCCGACGAGAGGTATGGTTGCGGTCATATGGTAGTGGTCACATGGATCATGGTATAGCTGGAAAGGGATAGAGCTCAGGGAAAGGGATGACAGTGATTGGTTGATCGGTGTTTGGGCTCATCAGGATATCGGAGATCCCAGTGACAAGTTATTTGTGCACTTTGAAATCGCAAAACGCAAAACCCCGATCAGTGGGGGACAACTGTCAGCACATCAGGGATGAGGAAAAAGCCATAGTGGAAGCCAGCTGTCAGTGCAGTGGAGAGTTGGGATTCGAGGAGTCGAGAATCCCATGGGTGTATGCATTTAGAAATAAGAAACCCCGAAACCCTGACGGGGGTAAGACTGTGGTCACGGGGTGATGGTCACATGGACCAGGGGCTGATCCAGGAGGGCTAGCTGAGGTTAAAGCGTGTTGGGAATTGGAGGATCGTGGATACAGAGGTCGTTTTCAATTTGGCATCGAAAAGTCTGAAACCCCGATGAAGAGTATCACTGCGGTCATATACGGGCAGGTCACATGGACCAAAAGCTAAGGTAGAGGGGTGTGATTCGGTGAAAAGGAGCTCATCGGTGATCGGGGAATTGAGAGGACAAGAACTCTCGACAACAGGAAGCATGAAATCCCGAACCCCGAAACTGAGTTGGGGACAACCATGGTAAAGTGTAGAGGTCGTGAGGAAAGAAGAAAGGACTTGTGGACTGGGTCAGTTTTTAGCAGAGATTCCCGAGGGAATCCAAAGAACCATTGAAGGCTCAGCGTAAAGGGTGTTGAACGATCCTCAGAGCAGGAGGTGCGCGCAGAGACCCTGCGGGATATGCGTGTGCATGCCCTTACTGCATCAAGTGGTATCAGGGATAATTTCTTGCTTGTATATTTCAGGCAGGAAGAGGCATAAGAGATAAGGAGCACTCTGGTGCACATCAAGTGGTATTAGAGAAAGAAATTCATCTGTATACTTCAGGTGAAAGAAGACAGAGTTGCTAAGGACTCTGTAAGGATTGTTTGCAGGTAGACAACAATCGAAAAGACAGTCAGGGAGACTGTAGGAGGATGAAGCTAAAAACACTCTTAGTGCGGAGTGACAACAATAGATTTTCCAAGGAGGAAAATAGACACAGTAAGATGGCTATTGAACGCCATAGGTCTGTTGAACGGAAGAAGCCATAGCTGATGAACCCAGCTGAAAGATTGAAAGAACTTGCCGATATCAGGGCAAATATGGAGGAGTTGGAACTGCGAATGCGGAAGAATAAGAAGCCGAGATGGATGCGTGAGTGGCCCATGAAGGAAGCCAAAATCAAAATGGCCAGTCAAGGAGTTGATGGTCAGAAGACAGTGGAGGTTGTTAACAAGACGGTTGAGGTATGTAAACCAGAGACTAGGAGAGGTATCGATGATGAAGAATTTGAATGGGGATCAGTTGATGATCTCAAGCACTGCCAGGAGGGCAGAGAGGAAATTCCCAATTTCCAGGTGGGAAACGAGTCGAGATCACTGCGGGATCTCATGGACTGTCAGGAGGACAGCCAGGGAATTTCAAATTGCCAAGAGGGCAATGAATTGAGATCACTGCGGGATATCACAGACTATCAGGAGGATGGTCAATGCGTTTCAATTTTCCAGGAGAGAAACAATAAGAGGTCTCTGCGGGATTTCGAAGATTGCCAGGAGGGAAGCGAAAGCATTCTGGACTTCCAGGTGGGCAGATATGAGAATACGGGACTAGCTGAAAGTATCATGGACTCGGAGGAGAGTTCAATTCAGCAAGGGTTGCTGATGAAGATGGGATTGGTTGATCTCATAGTCTTCCAGGAGGGTAGCGAAAGCATCCCATATTGCCAGGTGGGCAGGGATGAGCAGATGAGACTGTTTGAGGGTCTCACAAATCCAGAGATGAATTTCGATCAGCAGGTGTAACTGACAAAAGAGGAGGAAGATCAGGGTGATATTCTGATGATTGGGGGAATTGGAGTATTCCTACCATGTGCCCAGGAGGAGGCAGAATTTTGTGTTGCAGATGATGCAGCAACAGCAGAAGAATAGTCACAGCTGACGATGACTGTCAAGGAGAAATTGGAGCAGGTGGTTGAAACTTCCCAAGAAGAAGCAGAAGAAGAAGGGAAGAATGAGCATTCTGAGGAATGGCTGACTGACTTCATCCAAGAAGCCGAGGAAGATGTAGTGTTGAAGCTGACAGCCGAAGAAGCAGAAGGAGAAGATGAGCATTCTGAGGAATGGCTCAATATTTTCAGCCAGGAAGCTAAAAAGACTGCAACATGGGACGTTGCAGAAGCAGAGGAAGAAGGAGCAGACAACATTTACTTTGTTGATCTGTGGCAGCAGATGGAAGCCTTGGAAGAAAGGGTGAGAGTGCAAGGAAGGCACATCCAATAGGTGAGGTTGGAAGATGAAGAAGGAGGCATGGGAGATCGTGATGATCTGCCCAATTACAGAAAAATTTTGCAGCTGAGGAGACTGCAAGAGATGAGCTAACCATTGGAGCAGCTGGATGAAGTGATCAAGGAGATCATGGAGCTGATGATCCGATCAGCAGAAACTGCCAGCGAGGAGCGGCTGAGCAGAAGAGAAGAAGAAACAACAGTAGCGCAGAAGCAGCAACAACAACAAAATGGAGCATATGAACAGCTCCAAAGGATGATTTGGGATCTAGGAGGATTCCAACAGCTTAGAGGGGAATCGCATGAGAAGGAGCTCATGATTTTGCAGCTGAGGAGTTTGATGCAAGAGCATCTCTCCACGTCATCCAACCAGTTAGCCAACCACGCCGAGCGTATGCATTCAAAGCAAAAGAGAGAGGCGCAACCTCATTTGAATTTGAAATTGAATGTAATTAATGATTTTAGTCTGGTGAGCCATAAAAGCCATACCTTTGTGCATGCGTTAAGTAGATCAGCTTTAATGATAGATCGACTGAGATCTAGATCCACCTGCTGGACTAGATAGCCATTTATTGTAATTGAATAGGGTAGGTGAATCTGGAGGGAAGTGCTCTAAGAGCCCCCTCAGGTAAAAGAGATTTAGAGATCTCATTTTGAGTTAGATGAAGAGAGGTTGAGTTGAGAAGAGCCAGAGAGAGCTCATGAACACCATTGTAATTACAGGCATTTGCCATTGTTAATATAACAGAGCAGTTTTTCCTGCATGAATTCTATGTTATGTGGATGTCTGTGTGTGTTCTTATATATGCTGTAGATGTATGTTATGTTAGGAATTTGCATGAGTGTGTTTGATTTCAGGCTTGAGAGGTCTTTGAGGTTTCATGTCAGGAGGACATGATAGAGTGCTGCGGTCTCTGAATACCAGTGCACAGAGGATGCACTTCTAAACTCTGCGGAGTCAGACAAAGACGTGTTGCGACACAGAAGCTGAAATCATCAAATCCGGAGAAGACGTCAAGGTTGTTGAATACCTTGGAGGCAAGTCTGTGTATGAGAGACACAGTTGCAGACAGAATTCTGCTGTGAATTTTGTAGAGCTCTGCCAAGTGGGCATTGAGCATATGCATTGCGATGCATTTGAGGAAGACTTTTGTTGAGAAGTTCAGAAGGGAGGACCAGAATCACTGAGGATTCTGACAGCTCTGCCAGGAGGGCATTGAGCCAGTGCAAGGAGTGCACAGAGGAGAGGAACTCTGTTGGGAGTTCAAAAGAAACAGAATCACTGAGGATTCTGAGAAGCTCTGCCAGGAGGGCATCCAGCAAGTGCATAGGGTGCACAGAAGGGACAAAACTACTGGAAGTTCTGAGAAGATACTCCGCCAGGAGGGCGTCGAGGAAGTGTGAAGATAGGCACAGAAGTGAAGAGAACTCTTTGAATTCTGGAACTTAGAGGAAGAATCCACTGATTGATCTTCGTTGGGTTGCTGAACACCCAGAAAGACTCAGCAAGAGGTTGCTTGAGGCAGAAGGATAGCAGGAGGCATCCATATTCTCCATCTGTGGGAGAAGAAAGATAAAATCCTTCAAGGGGTCTGAGTGTTTGCAGAAGCTTGGGAAGAACTGTGTTTTCACACACATTGACGAAGCTCGGAGTCAAGGAGTTCACAAGAGGAAAGAGCGCAAAGGTCGAGCCTTTGGGAATGTGAAATTCTTCCAAGTCTGGGAAGAACGAGTGCATAAGCTTAGGAGGGAGAAACAACAGTCATCATATCGGCTGGAGAAGGAGAGATCTGGACCGTTGAGGAGTTTACGTCTAGGAGGAGCTCAGGAGGAGCCTACAGAAGGTGGGGATCGACAACCGTCGGATCTCACATAGAAATCCCATCAGTCGTTGGATCGGGAGGATTTGTGCAGAGTTTAACCTCTGGGGTAGGCGCGCAGGAGAAGGGATCTGAGTCGTTAGATCTAGAGCAGATACCCGTCAACCATCGGATCTGCAGAAGTTGCGAGGGAGTTAAGTCCTCATGAGGAGGAGAAGAAACCCCGACGAGAGGTATGGCTACGATCATATGGTAGTGGTCACATGGACCATGGTATAGCCGGAAAGGGCTAGAGCTCGGGGAAAGGGATAACAGGGATTGGTTGATCGATGTTTGGGCTCATCGGGATATCGGAGATCCCGGTGACAAGTTACTTGTGCACTTCGAAATCACAAAATGCAAAACCCCGATCAGTGGGGGACAACTGTTAGCACATCAGGGCTGAGGAAAAATCCATAGTGGAAACCAACTGTTAGTGCAGTGGAGAGTCAGGATTCGAGGAGTCGGGAATCCCATGGGTGTATGCATTTAGGCATAAGAAACCCCAAAACCCTGACGGGGGTAAGACTGTGGTCATGGGGTGATGGTCACATGGACCAGGGGCTGACCCAAGAGGGATAGCTGAGGTTAAATCACGTTGGGAATCAGAGGATCGCGGATCCAGAGGGTGTTTGCAATTTGGCATCGAAAAGTCCGAAACCCCGATGAAGAGTATGACTGTGGTCATATATGGGCAGGTCACATGGACCAAAAGCTAAGGGAGAGGGGTGCACTTTGGTGAAAAGGAGCTCATCAGTGATCGGGGAATCGAGAGGACAAGAACTCTCGACAGCAGGAAGCACGAAATCCCGAACCCCAAAACTGAGTCGGGGACAACCACGGTAAAGTGCAGAGGTCGTGAGGAAAGAAGAAAGGACCTGTGGACTGGGTCATTTTTTAGTAGAGATTCCTGAGGGAATCCAAGGAGCCACTGAAGGCTCAGCGTAAAGGGTGTTGAACGATCTTGAGAGCAGGAGGTGCGCGTAGAGACCCTACGGGGTATGCGTGTGCGTGCCCTTACTGCATCAAAAGGTTGGTTTTTGTAACCGCCCTGATGCTTTTTGACAAATAATACACTTGTGACACAAGGGATGGATGTCTCTAAAAAGTGTGGGCCAGTAATAAACCGCTCTCAAAACTTTATGGGCGGTGGTGTTACCACCAAAATGCCCACCAGCTTCTCCTTCATGCAACTCTAGTAAGACTTTTTCTGCTTCATCTTTCTCAAGACAGCGCATCAGCACACCATCAAAATTTTGACGAAACAAAATACCATTAACCAAATGAAAGGAGGCATACTTTAATCTTATCACTCTTCTTTTAGTGGGATCCAGGTGACGGGGGGCTGACCCATGTTCAAGATAGAATTTTATATCGTCATACCATGGACTGACAGAGTTTTGTGTACAACAAATTGCATTTTGATCGTGCTGTCCTAGGGTTGACATATCATTTTCTTCTTGCTGTCCTGTTGTTGAGTCAGCAAATAACTTGCATAACCCTTGGCCTCTCACTATCTGAGCTAGGGTGATTTATATGTCATAATCCTGCAAGGAGGTAACCCAGTTCGCCCTCTTTTCACCAAGTTCTTTCTGCACTAACGGATTCCTAACAGCTGGATAAGGGACAATAATCTTCGTCCTAGATTTCAAAAGATAAGACCGGAAGTGTTTGACTGCTTTGAAAACAGCACAGGCTTGCTGATCTACCGCCGGGTAATTAAGTTCCGCACCTTTGAAAGAAGAGCTCATAAAGGCAATGGGTACTTCATTGTTTTCATTGTTCTTTTGAGTTAGGACTGCAACATAGGAACGGTTAGAAGAAAATGTGTAGAGTGTGAAATCTTGCGAAAAGTCAGGGCTCATGAGAGAAGGAGTGTCTATTATGGCCTTTTTTATTGCATTAAAAGCTTGGTTTTCTAAGGGTCCCCAATGATATTGTGCATCTTTCTTAATTAAATTCTGTAAAGGTCTGACCATTTCGGATAAACTGAGGATGAATCTCCTCACGAAGTTTATTTGGCCTAAGAAAGACTGCATAGATTTTTTGGATGTAGGAGGGGGAAGTTTTGAGATGAATTGAGTCCTTTCGGGGTCGATAATCATCCCTTTGCTTGACATAATAAATCCTAAGAGTTTACCTTGTTCTACTGCGAATATAGATTTTTTAGGATTCAAAGAAATGTCGTATTTACGACATCGCTGTAGAACGACTCTTAAATGAGCTAGATGATCGATTTTGTTTTTAGAAAATACAGTAACATCATCTAAGTAAACTACGATGGACTGATTGATTAAGCCTTGGAAAGCGATGTCCATTGCTCTTTGGAAAGTGGCACTGGCATTAATCAATCCAAAGCACATTTTTCGATAAGCGTAGGTGCCCCATGGAGTGTGGAAGGTAGTTTTAAGTTGGTCTGGAGGAGACATCAGGACTTGTTTGTACCCTGAAAAACCATCCAATAAGGATAGTCTTTCAGAACCAGATACCTGTTGAGGGATCTGTTCCATGGGTGGGACAGGATAGTTGTCTTTATCAGACGCTCTATTAAGGTTTCGAAAATGTACGCATAGTTGAATTTCCCCACTTTTCTTCCGTACAGGGACAAGGTTAGAAACCCATTCAGTGTGCCTAACTGGGAAAATTATCTTAGCATTTAGGAGTTTATTTAATTCTTTTTTGATGGTCGGTTCGATCTTAGGGTGCATTTTTCTTAATTTTTGTTGAAAGGGAAAGGTTTGGGGTTTCATAGGAATGACGTGTTGTATGATGTTAGGGTCGAAAGTTTTAAGGTCATCATACGTCCACGCAAAGACATCTTTAAATTCTTTAAACAATTTAACAAATGCAACTTTTTCTTGTTCAGAACACCCCACGCCTAAATTAATGCACTGTGGATTGTTATCAGTTCCTAAGTTTACTTTTTCAAATGACAATGAGGAACTATTGGTTTTACAGTTGACCGATTTTTTGAATTTATCTTGAAGATCGTAAAATTTCTCTAATCTAACTATAGATTTAGGGATCGAATTTTACCATGTCCAATGAAGATTCAAGAGTTCTCGGATCTGGTATTACCGTGAAATCGCGCAAATTGTCGTGGTGAGTGCATTCGTCGATCACCATGCCTTGAAAAGTTCCTTCCATATGCAGGAAGCTAATAATCTTCTGATCGTCGTCGAAGACTCGCCAGTCCATGATGTTGTTGGGAACGGATGGTCTGAACAACAATTTGATGGAGAATGCATTCGGGGACAAGCCTTCTGTAGGAAAGAGTTTGGAAGCTACGTTAGCTAATAGATCAGCTTCAGAATTATTCAATCTAGGAATAGAATTTATATTGAAAGCAGAAAATTTATTCATTAAATTCCATACCTCGGATTGGTATCTTTTAAGGTGCGGAGATAGACAGTGGATAGAATCTCTTACCTATCTAACCAGGATTTCAGAATCGCCAAAGACAACCAAGTTTTGAATGTTCATATCTAAAGATTTTCTGAGGCCCTGCAGTAAAGCCTTATATTTTGCTGTGTTATTGGTACATTCAAATTCTAACCTACATGCAATCAGGGTTTTGTTACCTTCCGAATCAATAATAACGTAGCCTGCACCAGCTCCTTCTTTGGATTTTGACCCGTCAAAATACAGAGACCAAATTTGATTTTCATTGGGTGCATGAGACCATTGTGTAGAAGTTGTTGGCTGCACATATGCTACAATCTCATACTGTTGTTCTGGATTGGTGATAGCTGAAGTCTCAGCCATGAAATTGCCAAAAAAGGTATCCATCCCTTGTATTTCGGGTGAATCGACAGAAGGTATAAATGGTTCATTGGGATCATTCAATTATGTGACCATGAACTTAAGGTAGCGTTCACGATTTACTTTGATTTTGTTGGGATTGTCGTTCTCTGGAAACCACAGGTGAGACCAATCTGTTGCAAAATAGCCATGTAACTGCTCCGACCAGTCCCTGCTTAAAAACAGACCATACACTTTTGGAATATCCACAACAATAATATCAATAACTTGATGAACCTTGGGGTTAGACGATAATCTTATAAGCACGTTCCTTAATTCGCCTACAACTTTAACAGTAGTTCGATCAAGTTGGATAATTTTTAAAGTGGATGGTTCAACTTCAGCGTTAATTTTCTAACACACAGACCATGGCATCACATTGGAAGATGCCCCTGAGTCTACCATACAATTGTGCACGTTTCTATTAAAGATTTCGAAAGTTAACAAAAATGGAGGTACATTTCTGCGAGCAATAAGGGTGGTAGTTTGTGGTTTTTTACTCCGAGTCTCTAAAGATAATTTATCTACATTATTTACAGGAAGACTTCCTTTATCATGAGGATCAGGATTGTTCTTAGTGGAAGTCTTCTGAGGAACTTTGTTCTGAACAACCTTGTTTGAATTACAATTTTTTCTATTCTCTGCGATATTTTGTAACATTTTTTGTAGCAGAAATGGAAATTTCAATAACTCATAAACAAAAATATTAGCCCTTAACTTTTTAAGATATTCAACCAAATAATAATATAAGTTGGGGTTTACATGACTCTGTTTAGTCTCAGCTGGTTTAGATTGCTTTGGGGGCAAAGTCGTAGTGTTTTCGGAAGAAGGTTTGTTCATTGTCTTACTCCTAGTATTGTAGGGATGAACTGTCTTGAAATTAGCTTGAAAGATGCTATCCGAGAAGTGTCAAAAAATGTTTGGAGAAGACTCTTCTTCTTGAACTGTCTATTGTTCAACAACCTCCTCAGGAATCTCAGGAGGCATCAAGTTATCCTGGGCTTCTAGAATTGTTTGAAGGGCGTATTGCAAACTTTCTAGATTAAGACCCTCAGTAGTTGGATTAGGTCGGTTAGTGGGAAAAGGCTTCCTGAACGAGGGTTTGTAGGGCCCTTTTCTCGAAGAAGCTTACTCAGTCGTCCTTTTCAAGTCTATAACTTGATTTGACTGTTTTTGAATGAATTTAGTTAAGTTTTCTAAATCAGAGCTTTCAAGTTGTGTTTTATTTTGAGTAGGTCTAAGGAGGATTTCGATTTTCTTTTTGGAAGATGAACTAGCTTCTACTTCGTTGCTAGTAGTGTCTTTTAAACTAAGTATGTCTTTTTCAATCTTGTCGGCCTCTTTGAAGGCCTCTAACAATGTGGCTTTCTTATAACGTTTAACCCAAATGGTTATACTTTGATGCAAGGCTTTAGTATAGTATGCTATGATAAGATTCTCGACAGGTATGGAATCTGTAGGGATTCGGTTCTTAAGTGTTAAGAATCTTTGATTAAAGTCTTTAATTTTCTCTTTTGGGTTCATTCTTAAGCTAGAAAGCTCCATGACTAGAACTTCTGGAGTTTTATCATATCCGAACTTTTCCAAAAAGTAGGATTCAAACTTTTCCCAAGACATGATGGTATGGGGTTGTTGGGCAAAGTACCATGTAGATGCATTTCCCTCGAAGGTGTAGGGGAGAAACCTACAGACTACATATTCGTGCTCAACATTGCGGAGTCTAATGGCTAACATAAACTTTTTAATGTGATCTTCAGTGATCTGTTTAGAGTTAGGGTCAAACTTGGGAAGCCACTTCTCTGGATGTTTGGGTAAGGGATGCTGAGCCCCAGGTACAACTACTGCATCCTGGTCGAGCCAAGGTCTAGCGGGATTTTTCTGGTTGGTCGTTGGTGTAGGCGGTGTGGAAGGCCAAGAAGAGGAACTGCCTTTGTCAAAAGAGTCTTCTCCCGAAGAAGAAGGAGATGATGGAGGTGGTGAGGGAGGTATTCCAGATCCCCCTGCAACAAGAGTGAGGATTGGATATGTAGGGTTTACAATGAGGTTGGTGCCTTCGAGTTGTTCTCTGATATCAGAGAAATATAAAGGTTGGTCCAAAGGCCGATTTGGTTTCCTCAAACAGGCTAAGGCACTATGTGTTCTTATGAGAGATCGGACAATCTCTTGCATGTCATCACCTGTAGGATTTGGGTTTACTGGTTCGACTGTGATTCATGGATCGTCGTTTGATGTGGATGTTGTTTGAGGGGGGATGTTATCGTTCGAATGACTTCTTGTCACTATAGGTGAGCGATTAGGTGGTGGAGGATTCTTACGACCACCTCGTTCCATTAATAAATTTCAGGCCCTCCTTCTAGCGCCATTTGTTGATGGGTGAAAATGAACGCTCGCCAACTGGAAGAATGCATCCGGTCCGGGGTTGTCTAAATAACCCAAGCCATTTGGGATGACCCACCCTGATGGGTTTAGCGGCTCTGTTAGCTGATCTAAGTCCTAGGAAAACAAAAGAAAACTACGCTAAGGAACTAATCTAAATGAAAACAATAATTAAAGAAAACTAATAAACAAATCTAAAGTACATATATACAATCTATTACCTAAATTATATAGCAATAATTCTATAAAATTAAATTTTCAATTATCAACAGAACTAGATCGAATTACAAATATACAATATTTACAGATTACATATTTAAATGAAAACCTGCAAAAATCATTTGTAAACTATCCTAAGACAGCGAAACTATTGTTTTTTTATTTTTATAATTTTATGAGAAACAAATTAAATAAAAACTGTCTAAGCTAAGCAACTAAAATAATAACTCTAACTAT
>ML782521.1:436382-457001 GCA_009831015.1 Picea engelmannii | reverse complement strand
TAACAGGACAAACAAGACATAAAAAATTACAGCAATCTTATAATTTACAAATTATCGCAGTCAGATAAATCCTTGTGCAAAATTTGTACAAAACAATTCAATTAACGAAAAAGATAAACCTGTATTCGTTAAATTGAAATAGAGTAATTGCTGTATTTTTTAAATAAGAGAGATCAGATATGGACAACATGTAAATCAAATCACATCAACCTGCAACGAATTACGATAGCTAAAGTAGTCGATAATTAATTGCAAACTGATATGAATGAAACTTGAAATAAAAGTTTGATATATTGAAAGCTAAAGTTGTTACAAGACATCAACTTTTATCCCAGTCTGTGTTATAAATCCATAGTATGGTTCTCCCCACAGTGATGATGATGGGTCTCTTACAAAATGACAAGTATTTAAAGACCTCCCACAGGGTAAAACATCCCTGTGGGAATTATCAAAACAGTTTACAAAAAATCTGGGAACAATCTCCCAAGTCTCTATTTTTTCCCTATGACTAGCAACTGAAAACTATATCTAAACTTCTACAGCATGTCCCATTTGTAAATTCAATTCGTAGGTACCTGTAAGGAGACAAGAATACAAAATTTTAGATAATGTTTTATTGATAAAATTGAACAAAATCTAATTTTTAAGACTAGCTACTGAATCTTGTGATTCTGTAGCTGGTCTAATTTGAGCACATAATCGTTTTAAAATCAATCCAAAACTTAACAGAATTATATTTGACTTATTAAACCAAAACTAATTCCAAACGAAGCGAATCATTCATACCATAACAAATCAAAACTTGTATGCAAATTGAACAAATGAAATCATAATCGAATTAATCAATTGGTAACAAGATATGTGAGATTTGTCAAACAACTTTCATTACCAATTCGGAACATACAAAATTGATTGATGGTTGGAGAATCAACAAAATCATCTCCTGAACCAATTTCAAAATAGACCATAATTGATTTAGTCAAGTCTTCCATACGAATTCAATAGAGACCAAATATGCCAAATCGAACTTAACAGAAACGTTTTCGAATCAAAACAGAACTAACATGATCATATTTTTTTTTTTAGTTTACAACTAATAGAACTACATCAAACCAATCTTCATCAAACGACCATGCTAATTGTGGCACACAACATTGTTTCAGAACCAAAAAAAAAAAAATTGAATCGAACCAATTTGGGACCGACACAATCGTTATGCAAAATCGTGTTTTACCAAACAAATCTTGTGTGCAGGTCCAATGTAATCCAAAACAAAAATATCGATTCAATACAAAACAAAATCGTTTATGGTAAATCGAAGTCAACAGGATCATTTTGAATACATTAGAAACAACAGAACTAATCGAAATCAAACCCAAATGATTATCCTAATTCAAACAGAATCAACAAACAATCAATCGTTTATACTAATCTGAGAAAAATCACATAACCAAATCATAGCATGATTCACAACGAAATCATTTTTAGTGATCCGAGTACAACATAATAATTTTAAATCTATTGAAACGAACATAGCTATCGAAAGAAAATCCAATCGATTATATTAATTCAAACCAACTCATAAAACAAAATTAATATTGAAACCCATACCTGGGCAGTAAGAAAACAAGTCAGTCATGATAATTTTGAATTGAAAAAGGTCGTTGTTGCCTCGACATTTTTGAAAGCAATCGAACCGGTGGTATTTTATTTTTTCTCGTTGGCTTGTAGGTTGTCGTTCTCCTTTGACAGGACTGTCACCAATTCTTCTAACGATTTGATCTTTGATTGCAACAGGGGAACATCAGTGTAATAACTCTCTAGTCAAGCATTACATTGGGTACATGGTGATTGATTGGGCTTCAGCAACACAGGAGAGGGTTTGTTCAAGTTACCAGGGGTTTCCTTCTGCAGCTTGATTCCAGGGTAATTAGGGTCGTTCTTGAGGCATGGAGGTAAGTTAGAGACATAGTCATAGGGTTTCGTAGAGCATAGGCCATGGGAATAGGGGTATTCCTCGGCTAGGAAACGCTCAATATCGGAGTCTGATTCCTCGCTCAACACTATTGGCTTCTGGTCAATGTTTGGATTGGGTTTGTTCCTGGCACATCTCGATATCCATCGAGCATGTTTCTTCCCCTTACTGTTGACAATAGTATCACCCTTACCTATCTTCCTCACCGGCTTCTTGTCGACCTCAATCTTGCCTTTAGTACAGGGGTTGGCTATGGTATCGGGTAGGTTGATGTCAGGGAAATCTGAGGGTTTAACAGGGGGTAGAAGGATATGAAATGGCACGGCTGGTCCAACTAGAGTTTCAACAACCACAACCTTGTCCTCTTGGAAATACTCGGGAGTGGCAAAGCGATTCCTAGATAGGAAGGCCTACCAACTATCACCATGAAGGCTCAAATAATGGACGACTATAACTTTGATCAAGCTGTGATGAAAAAGGCTGCTATCAGCCTTCTCATGCTTGAATATTTTAGACATCTTGTAAAGACTACGCAAGAAGTAATGTGGCATGTTCAAAGGGTAGCCTATAAAATTCATGAATAACCAAAGATGATACAAAAATACCAAGCCATAACGGCCTTCACAGGTCACAAACTATTTAACAATCGCCAAAATATCGTGCCACCTGGGTTTGAGGGTAGTGATAGGAATACCTTTATCACAGGAAACAACCTTCCTTGATGAGAATAGAAGAGGCCACGACACCTCATCTACCTTGGATTTTTTAAGCCAACATTGTCCTGAAGCTGGTAGTCCTGTAGCTAAGCTCATGAATTCCTCATTGAGCTCGAGCTGTATGTCTCCGACCTTAGCCCTGCACCCGTCGAAGGTGAGGGTGAATTGTTGGGAAACTGAAAGGTTGAAACCCTCAAACCTTTGAATAAACACCAGCCAACCACCATTTTCCAAATCTTTACGAGCATTTTCGAACAACAGGAGTGTTTGGCTACCATTTGGCTCTATGCGCACCACTAGTTCCATAGATAGAAGCACACGGTGAGCTAGGTGACCGGGCAAGGGTTTGATCAGAGTATACGCAGGGTCGATAGCTCACAGGGTTACCCGAAAACAACAGAGTTAACCCGGGATAGGAGGGAGACATTAATGCCCGAGTGTGCGAGGGTGGTGGATCTAGATCATCCCATGCAAAACAGTCATTTCCCACAGTACAACCGACGACACATATAGTGATCCAAATCACTATTGCATATGTCAAAAACTATGCCATTCAAACAATTAATGAAATCTATGGTAAGTCAACCAAACGTTTGCACAAGCAATAGTATTAGCATAGTTTTAAAACCAAAACAATGATTCGAAATCAACACCAAGGGTTCGATCATATCACATATGTGTTGTATGAAATGATTATACCAAAGGTTTAACCACACGTCAATGTGTTTTCATGAAACCAATGTGTCAAGAAAATGGATGAAAGACTATAGAACATTAAAACACCAATGTACTAAGGAATCAATGACAGTCACTCATAATATCATCACAATCTTATAAAATTGAAGTCATATTAACAATTAAAGAATGCCAAATGAGTAAAGATCTTGGAGCCTTGCCAACTGTGCAACTATAATTAAATTGGAAACACAATAAACACATAGACAAGAGTGACCATAATAATCCAGTGATGATTTTAATGTGACTTTGAAATCAAAGTTTTCACGCTTGCAGTTGTGAAAACGAGAACAAAGGCAGGTGTGCAAATTGCGCAAAAATAATAGTGTTGTTTTATTCGAAAGATTGCGATGAAAATGAAGGGTTGCAAAACACTAGTGTAGGAAGCTCATAAGGATAGGATAAAAATGCGAATTGGCTGCCAACACAACCCAACGACCCTCAAAAGAGATTCTAAGAAATGGCCAAGTATGGAAAGAGATCGCTCAGGCATCAAAATAGGGTCACAAGTTATACTCAGGAGACCTGAGGGCCTGATGGTCAAATTGCATGTCTCCAAAATTTTGTCTGCAAAATGTGTAACACAGAACAAGACATGATGGCGGAATTTGATAGTCAATTTGTATATTGCAAAAATTTAAGTGTTTTTTGTAGGTCGCAGAACAATGGAAGCACATTTTTCAGCATGTCTGCCCAGGAACCAACAATAAAAAGAGTGGCCAAGTATGGATTGTGAACGTGGTCAGTTGGACTCGTGACATAAAAGCATGATACATATTTGTAAAAATGACTAAGTAACTAGAAAGTGAAAGTAGAGGGGAAAAATAAAGGGGAATTTAGTTGTCAATTTGTATATCGGGGAAGTCGGGGTGTTGTTTGTAGGGGGAAGAACAATGAAAGCGCAATCTTGAGCTGGCTTGGCCGGGAACCTGCATTCAAAAAAGTTGTTGAGTATGGAATGGGGAATCGGTTGGTCAGAATAATTATATAAAATCATCAATGGAAATGTGAACACATGAATATTCCAACCCGTGCACTTAGACATTTTCTGAAAAACAATGAAGTAATCAAAAAGCGAAGGTAGATAGGGGAAAATAAAGGGGAAGGCAAATTTCAGAAGCCATAATTGGTCTTAACAAATCCCCATTGATGGTATTAATAGTAAATGTGAATTTCCTTAGACAAATGAACATGATCTTCAATCAAGGAATAGAGAAAGTGAGTCATAGTTATACTTTCCATGATGTGTTTTCATAAGAGAAGCATCGAAAAGCTACAGACAAATCAATGGAGGGTTGTTCAAGTAAAATTATTGTACTGTCAACTTGACTGTAAGTATAACAATGACGAATTTAAATTTTATTTTTCTATGGTTGATATCATAGTCCCATTTGACTTCACCTAGCATATATTCTTTTATTTCAAAATATTTCTGAAGAAGAATTTTGGTAATTTGATCAATCAATTAAAAGTGCTAAAATGAACTACATATTACATTTTCTTCACAGAGCTTACATTAAAAGGAAAGGAAAGTCTTGTATATTATTTAAGATCATAGAAAAACTACTAAGATCTTGAATCTATCATCCAACCATAATTCAAAAATTGGGCCCATGAGAACCTTGAACTACAATACGAAAGAACATCAACAAAAGTATGCCAAACACAAGACAGGAAAAAATAAGTGGAGATTGGGCAGCGTATCCCATATATAACCAAATCCCCAAATGGGAACCAAGAAATTTATTGATTACTATATTACTATGAACCAATATCACTATGAGCATTCGCTTCTGATATTACTATGAACCAAGATCAGAGTGACTTGACAATGTTCTAACATTACTAGTTCGGGAAAAGAGTGTCAACATTTAACTTAATGGAGTTTGAAAAATGACAAATTCGCAATATTATTGAAAATGCCTGATGGTTCCATTCAAAGGAGCAAGCCATTTTGACGGCTCAAAGGATGGACCTGATTTATTCATAGTTGGGTACCTTGTATGAGCTCTTTCCTCATGCTTCACATTCCCGAGCTGAACAATCTTATGCGCTTTCAGCTCACTTTGTCATGGAACTGCAAAACTCTATTCATATCTTGATTGGGTAGCATGGATAGATAGAGATCAGATTGTTTCATTTCTTTTCATTCATGATATGGAATTTTTTTTCTTTGGTTCAGTTGATATGCAGTATGGAATTGTCCTCATTTAATGTAAATTTTCTATGGATGCAAAACTCGCATAACATTTAGACATTGTTTGGTTTTTTCTATAGGTATACTTCATATGGAAATTTTGCCAACCCAGGAAGCACATCCTGTAATACAGGTTGTCCAATTGTACAATGTACAATTGTGTTGTTGAGGATTCATATGGTAGCGTTGAGGAAATGTCTATATATGTAAGAGAATTTTTTACTGCATCATAGGAAATCAATTGTACCATCATTTATGAAAGAAGAGGCAAAAGAAGGAGAGTTCCATTTGGCACATATAGGCTTGAAGGGGGTCGAGTACGCATCTGTTGCAACCAAAACACCCTCAATCTACGCACATGAGCATAGTAGATAATATATTGAACAATATAATATACAAGTGAAGAACAAAACAACTCCACAAAATTGTTTAAGGAAATTTTTATATGCAAAGTGTGGATGGAATTGTAGATGTATACACACAATAGTTGTCGAGATAGTTAGTTTCTTGACATCATGTACTATGTTTGTTCGCAATTCTGTTACAAATGTTGGTTGGATTGTGTGAAAGATCATTTCTTTAACATCTCTTTTCTTTGTTATATTTTTGAAGAGAATAAGTGGACATTTCCCTTTATACAATTTTTGTTCCATTGAGGAAAATAAATTTGAATAGGTGTCGAACAATTGTAGCTGCAACATGGAACAATGTAATAGTTCTGTAAGATAACTGAAATGTATCAGAATGTGAAAGTAAAAGAAAAAAATGGATATGGAAAATGGTACCATTTTCTTGTCATTGTCTAACTCTCCATATTTTATATGGAGAGTGTGTTGCGAGCCAAATTTTCTCGCGAGTGTGATAGCTACACCAATGGTTCTGATTGGGTAAATGTGGTTTCTCTGTGAAAGTTGGTTGATTATTGTGTCCAGTACAAAACGATATTCTGAACAAACCATGGGAACTTTTTCCACAATACTTGCTGCATTGAGTGATATAATCCGATAACAATAACCATGATCATATACTGTTTTCAGTAATATATTGAAAATTTTAATGGATATCCCATTACCTGGCAAGATCTGTTCTGCATGTTTTTGGAAAATTTGTGTAGGGATAGTCAGTGTGTGTGTCATGATGGATTCGTTGTCTACTATGTCAACACACATAATGCATCTAGTTTTGTTTTCCTTGTCTAATTAGGTGCTATAAACAACCATTATGTCCCCAATAAAAACTTGTCCAGTTCAACGGTTGTTCAAGCCTTCTATCGATAATATATTGGGTGTTATAAGTTTAGACCTGCTGACATTTTTTTAACAAAAAAATTAATGTCAATGGCAGTTTGTATCAATTTTTTTTGGCATAAATGTACAAGTAGATGAAAAATTTGGATGAAGTATGCAGGTCAAAGTTTTGTAACGATACCTCTTAGTTTGTGGATCTTGCACTATGTTGGGCATTTCACTTTCCCTCATCGATACTTCTTGTGAACTGAAAAGCATGTGTTGTAGATGAAATCCACATATATATCATGGAATAGATGAATAAATAACTCAGGATATTTGTTTGGTAAACATATCAAGAGAATAATGTATGAATATTTACCTTTGGCCTTGTCATTTTTTTTATGTTTGCGATGATTGACTACTCATGCACATGACACTCATCCATTTTTTTCTCATGCAATTATGTGTACATGAACACCACAATGACTACATAAGCAGATGCATTGTATATTCTTCATAATTGTTTTGGATGTCACATATAATCGTGAATGGGATGGAGTATGAACTAGGGTGTCAACGGATACTGAGGATACATGAGGGCCCGACAGTCAGATTATATGTCTTAGAAATTTTGAGTGAAAAAATGTGTAACATGAAACATGGCATGATGGGGCAGTCTGATGGTCAATGTGTATATCGATTAACTCTAGGCATTTTTTTTAGGTCAAAGAACAATATAAGTGCAATATTGATCCCGTCAGTTCAGGAGTCTCGCTGTCAATTTGTATATTGTGGAACTTCGGGTACTGTTTGCAAGACCCGAAACAATAGAAGCACAATTTTGATCCCGCTAGCTCAGGAAACTGTGATAAACAAAAGTGGCTAAGTATGGAATGGGAAAGTGGTCAGTCGGACTTCTGATATAGAAGCATGAGTAGAAACGTGAACCTGTGAGTCCGCGAACCCGTGCACGTAGAAGTTTTTGGAAAACTGACTAAGTAAAGTAACCAAAAAGGGAAAGTAAAGGGGAAAAAGAAAGGCGAATTTGTTTTAGTATAGAAGAGGGAAAACAAAGGGATAAAAGAGAGTGGGAAAATAGAAAATGGGAAGGCAAATTTCAGAAGTGGAAAGTTTAAAAAAAGGCCCATTGTTGCTAAATCATCATTTTCTAGTCCAATATTTTATCCACCTACTCATTTTGTGTGTTTGATTTACTATCACTATTGGTATACATTTTCGAATATTGTACTTTTGCTTGCTCTGCTATGGCATATAAGATTTGATCCTCTTGTCCAACTAGTCTATTTCTTTCAATGTAACAATGCAGAAAATACAATGGACATGAAGGTAAGTTGGTATGTAGAAAGACATGTAAACAAATAAATACAATTCTATTTATTTCAACGTAGCAGTATGGAAAATACAGTTGACATGAAGATAAGTTACTATGTAGGAACATATGTAGTATATACACACAATAAATTAGGAGCAAAGTAGTATAATAAATATACAGACAATAAATCAAATACAAAACAATGGAATATGAAATAAGAGTAGAAGCATGAACCTTTGTATCTATTATTCTACATTTGTTGTTAAGAGTCCTTCGTCCTCTCAATTTATTCTGTTTGTTTCAATGTGGGAATGCACAAAATACAATGAACATGAATGTAAGTTGGTATGTAAAGTAAAGCAAGTAATATGTACATAGAGTAAATGAGAATCAAAGGAATAGAATAAAAGATAGAGTTAGAAGCATGAACCTTTTTTTTTCTTGATTCATGGTTGTGGTTATATAGAATTTTTCCTCACCAAAATATATTACAAGACATGAAATATTAAGAAGTTGGATGATCCCAGCTGAATGATTTTGTTTTGTGCAACAAAGTATCTAGATATGCTTTGAGACATGGAAATATGATTTTTTAATATGTTTGATGTTTATTTCATAATTCAAGTACAAGACAAATTGTATCATGGTCATACCAATATGTGTCTAAGATAAAGAGGGTGTATTGTGAAATGGGCACATTTGACCATACATGGTCAATAAGTGCATTTTGTACATCCTTTATATTAACCAAAAGAAAGAAGAGATTATAATTGCACATGTGGTTTTCCAATTCTTTTGTTATGACACTATTTTGTAGCATGTCAACATTGAAGTCTCCTAGAATGATAATGGTTTCGTTCAGATGTAAATTGTGTAATGCATTTGAAAAAACATCCAATATGTTGGAAATGTTGCACATGAAGCGGCATAAATATTGAATATTGCAATTTGCAATCCAAGGAAAATTACTCTTGCTAGCACCATATCAACATATTTTTCTTCGAAATGCATATGATCCAAAAGTGTTATATGTTTTTTCACTAATATCATCAGTCCATGCGTAATGTAACTTGATATGAAAGTGTGATTTGAAAATTTCTTATTTTGCATGCATAATGTCATGTATGTTTCTTGCAAGAACAAAATATCATATTTCATTGTGTCATAGTCATTGAGTATATCATTCATATGTGAATTTAAGTTGATCATGTTAAGTGAAAGAATTGATACATATGAGTTTTTTTGTATGGATTGGTAATCATATTGCAGATGCCATTTTTCACTAGTCTCAAGGCATTTCATCTCAGTATTAACTTTATGTTTGGCTTTGAAGTTATCTTTTATAATAGTGCTTAGCAAATACAAGGACTCCATGTTTTTGACACAGGACATAGTTTTGTATACAAGTCCATGTATTCATATTCCAACAAGGTTGAAGGAAACACTATCAAATGTTATTCCTTGTGATGTGTTGATTGTAGATCCACATGCAAGTTTAATTGGAAACTATTTTTGAATCTTCAGTTAACCTGTCTTTGTCGATGTTTATATTGGTTTCTATATTCGCAATATAGGTTTCCATTCACGTGAAGTGTTTGAATTATAAAGATAAGCTAACTTGTTGGCTTGTCGGTTGCCAATGTGCATGTTATGGAACTTAATCCAGAGGACATCAACTTTTTTTTTTGGTATAAGCTTTGGGTATTTCATCTGCAACTTTCACTAGGTCATCCTGTGAATCATAGTTCTAGGAATATATTTCAAATAGAATGATAAATTTCAAGACAAGTTGCAAACCTAAAGTTGTTGTATGTTGGTGACATGGTACATTGCCATTCTTTTCTTCTTCAAGATCAGTTGAATTGATGATGATATCATTGTCAGGCATGAGCAATATAATATACATGTTATGCACTGCAACATCCTTATTATTGTAGAATAGGTAATGGAAGTGTGGGTCGGTCGGGGCAGGTCGCATGCAACTTGAATTGATAAATGTTAAGTCATCACATGTTTGGTTGTTTGTCCGCATTCTATTTAGAATTGTAATAAATTTTTCATTTGTCTGGCGCATTGTAGCATGTAATTCAAAGCAATTTATGTTGTCTTTCCAAAATCGATGCGTCATTGTTTGCATGTTCACCATACGTTGCTCAAATATGAGAGAATCTTGTATGGGTTGTTCCTGGTAAAGATCCCAACATAATACCATATCAAGGTTTCCAATGTATTTGGTATATCTAACATTTCTTTTCTTAGTGGAAGAAAATGTGACTTCTTAAAAGACATCATTAATGCAGAGTGGACTATTGTTCCACCTGCATTATATGCAACTTTTCATGTATATGCATTACATATCAAGTGCCTCAAAGAATTTACTCTATGTCTATAGTAGTGAGTATGTGTCACTGGATCATTTCTCATGAGGTAGTTAATGTCATCAGTTTCCAAGGTCTCAGTTTGTTTTGTCCTGTTCCTGTTCCTATATAATGTAGACATCGTCCTGTAAATTTCAGGTTCTTAAACTTTCTCTTTATAACTGACTGAAATATGTCACCGTTAAAGATGGATAATTACTGACAATGGTGCACAATTTTTTTGTAGCTTAGTTACCTTTGTATCATACTTATCCCTTCTACACCTACCTGCATTTTTCTTCTACAAGAACATTTTGAAAAGGCATGTAGGTACTCATTCCTAGCAAAGGTGGGAATATCATCGAGGGCATGGTGGGAAGTCTAAATAATTTCCTTATTCAATCGAGGCGTTAGATTTCCACTTCGTCACATAAGGGAAAGGACCAGGATTTGCAATGCTAGAAAAAATGGTAGTCAAAGTTGTGCACACAACATTGGCATACATATGGTTCAGAGTTTGGAGAAAAAAATGGAGAAAAATTTAAGAGTAGGAGGGAAATATATGCCAACCTCTATGGAAAGTATGCAACATAGGAGTGATGAATAAATACCTAAACATTATTATTTGCAAATTGTAAATAGTAAACAATAAATAATGAATACAAATGAAACTATGGTATTGAAAATTACTCGTCAATGATGAATGAAAAAATCGTAGGTGTAATTGCGAGTGCAGGATTTCAACCCTGCACAGTGAAATAACAAGTCCTAGAATTACCCAGGATTTGCAGTCCAGGTCCTGGAATTTTTTTCTTTATAACTTACTGAAATATGTCACTGACAAAGATGGATAATGCTTGAAAATGGTAACCAATTTTGTTGCATCTTCGTTATCATTGTATCATACTCAGCCCTTCTACACCTACCTGGAGTTTTATTCTACAAGAACATTTTGCAAAGGCAACAAGCTTGACATCGTCTTTTCATGTGAAATACACGGGTTCAATTCCTGTACGAAATAGGTAGGTACTCACTCCTAGGAAAGAAGGGAATATCATCGAGGGGAAGGTGCGAAGGCTAAAGAATTTCCTTATTCAATCGAGGCATTATATTTCTACTTCGTCACCTACAACAAAAGATAGATATCTGTAATGCTAGAAAAAATGTCAGCCAGAGTTGTGCATAAAATATTGGCATGCACATGGTGTAAAGATTGGTCAAACAATTGGAGAAAAATTTAAGAGTAGGAGAAAAATATATGCCAACCTCTATGGAAAGTATTTAGGATATGAATGATGAATAAATACTTAAACATTCTTACCTGCAAATTGTAAACAATAAACAATAAACAATGAATATGAATGAAACTATGGTATTGAATCTTACTCATCAATTATGAATGAAAAAATTGCATTTCGAATTGCGGGTGCAAGACTTGAACCCCGCAATGTAAAAAAATAGCTCCAATTGTGGGTGCAGGACTTCAACCTTGCAAATTTGAAGAAAACAAAAGAAAGCAGCAAGCAACAAACCAGTGAAAAAGCATCAACAGGTCCAACAGCAGGTGAAGGACATGAAACTTACAAAGTTGAACCAAACAACAACAAATAGCAACCAATGACACAAAAAATGAGTGAACAAGCAACAACCAATGAACTAGTAAATAATATGTGTATCTTCAATGATGACCAAATTGCATTCCAAGCATCGAAAAAATATGAAACATATGATGACTATGAGAGTGGAAATACTTAAACATTCTTACTTGAAAAATGTAAACAATAAACAATAAACAAAGAATATGAATGAAACTATGGTATTGAAACTTACTCGTCAATGATGAATGATAGAATCACAGGTCCAATTGCGGGTGCACGACTTGAACCCTGCAAAGCGAAACAAAACTCCAACTGCAGGTGTAGGACTCCAACCTTGCAAAGTTGAAGCAAGCAAAAGAAAGGAGTAAGCAACAAACGAATGAGAAAGCACCAATAGGTCCAATTGTAGGTGCAAGACCTCAACCTTACAAATTTGAACCAAACAACAACAAGCAACAACCAAAGAACCAACGAACCAGTGAACAAGCAGAAACCAGTGAACCAGTAAATAATATATGTATATTCAATGATGAGTAAATTGTATTCCAAGCATTGAAGAAATATGAAGCATATTATGACAATGCGAGTGGCGGTGGACAACAATATTGTCCAAATTCACTGCAAGATTGTATGCAAAAATTGGAGGAAAAATGTATAGTGACAGGCCTATTTAAGTAAACATTTAAGGTTGACAGGCATGTTTAAGGGCCTCACACTATGTAAACATTTAATTTTTTAGGCCTATTCAAGTACCTCAAAAAGAGTGTCAATGCTCAAAACTTTCGGTATGTAAACATTTCAATAAAAAATAAAAAATTAAAAAAGAGCTTCGATGCTCAAAAATTTGGATATATAGGAATTTAAAACATTGGGAATAGCAAAGATGGCAATAAGACTTCGAATGTTTTCTCCAATGAGATGATGACATATAAGGTTTTTTTTATTATATAAAAAATAATGTTTTTATTTCTCTAGTTCGAACAATAGGGATTATGCAAAAATTTATAGCCAAAGGACATATTAATATGAAGTCAACGAATTATCGATCGCTATAGTCCCTTTAGGCCTTCGACAGAGACTAATAAGAAATCATTTATTCTAATTATTTCTTAAAAGTTTCATCTACGGAGAATATTTAGAAAGTGCTAATTTTTATATACATAAAAGGTTTGACTTATACTAATTATTCTCACAAGTCTTATTTATATTCGTTTGAAACACGGTTTTTTTTTTTCTCACAACAAGTTTTGATAAACCTTTTTCTATTGAGTCATTGGTTAATCATCGAATTGCCATATATGCTATTAAAAACATGCTTATATTTTATATAATGTTTAAATTTTTGGTTTAAATTTTCTTCGGGAATACATTTTAATTTTAATATTATTTTTATTATTTTATTATGTTATGTTAGATAATATTATATTAAAATAAATAAATTGTTCAATTAAAATAGAAAATAACAATAATAAAAACAATGTAGAATACATTTCCCTAGATGGGGTGCCACGTCGAACAGGCAGGACAAGTGGACACAAGCCAGGCAACACCATAAATAATGGCCATCAGCTCCCATCTTCTCATCATTAAAGATGGGAGGGAGCCCATGTAGTCATAACCAGTGGATGAGGCCTCTAAACCAAGCGAGGTGGACGACACACCAATGCACTAAGAACTCAGCCTTAATGGCCAGAGATGTCACAGTCACCCTCACCCTTATCAGCTGTCGGGATGGTTATGCGATGCATTTGCAAAATGAATGGCCAAAAGCTGAAACTACGGAGTGTTGGAGCAGGGATAACCTTCCAGTTTGTATTTCAGTCATATCTCGGCTCATCCACATGCCAAGAGCATGAGGACAGCCTTGCAGAGGCGCGACGTGGTATGCTTACGACTCCCGCAGGAAGCGACATGAAAAATTAAAAAAAGTGTTGGCTCTTGCGTCCACTCGGAGAACTAGGAAGCATGGGAGACTTTGAATGCCTCCCATGGCGTACGTGGAGGAGACTGTTCTGGATGAACCCATCCAGGATTATCTAGAACATCTCCTTTTCACTATCCTGAAAAATTGGAATCCTTCCACTGTTTTTGGGAGCGAGGCCATGCTTCCAGCTCCAGGAATCTCACACAGTCGCAGGGAGGATTATCTGGCAGAGGATTTCACAATTTTCTACGTCAAGGAAGAGTTTCCAGACAACACAGACGAGAAGGCTAACCCAACAGGCACAACACCTCCAGAGGAAGTGACACAGCAGGACAGGAAGCCAACACGCCAAATTAGCAAAGCAAATGAAGGTACAGAGGAGACTCATGCACAGAGGCCACCTCTCCTCTCTTCTATTCATATGGAATGGCAGGACCAACCTCCCCTCATCAACCCAGGCTACCTAGAACTACTCTTTGAAATGCGAAGCATGGTGGACGACCAAATCTTCAGGGCCATTCAAATCAACCACCGCCTTGACATGATGTATGCAACTCACTCAAGAACATCCCCACGCTGACAGTGCCCTACCTGCGTGCAAGACTACGCGATCCCATCCAGATGGCCCAAGAAGGGTGAAGCTGACGAGACTACTGGTTAAAAGGTCCTGTGAATGTTCATAGTTAGAAATTTTCTAAATTTTTTCAAACTAGAACTTTAGTTCACCTAGATTATAGCAATGCTATCTGTAGGAAGTTAAAGAATGGACTGAATCTAATGCGTCCATGTGTCCTGGCTTCCTCCAGGCAGGATGACAGCCTAGTAATCTTTTGTTTGTTTGAAAACAAGTGCCATCGTAAGGCCAACTGTCTCGGTTTCCTTTTTGTAGGCGGAGGAGCTGGCACTTCAACATAACTCTGTAAACATGCAACTCTAATATAGCAAGATCCTTCTTTTTTACTTAAAAAAAAAAAAAAACAATGTAGAATACATTTTAATTTTAATATAATTTCTACTATTTTATTAGGTTAAATAATCCTACATTAAAAATAAAAATAAAAATTGTTTAACTAAAATAGAAAATAACAATAATAATAACAATTTAGAATTTAGAATTTATTTTAAAAAAATAATAAAATACATAATACAAAATTTGATATGAAATAAAATAATCATTTAAAAAAAAGTTACACTTTTAAAAATCTGTTGAAAATAAAAAGTAACTATTACTAAATCTACTTTTTAAATATTATTCAAATACATTATTATAAAAAATAGAACCAATTATATATATATATATATATATATATATATATATATATAATGGAGAATTTAAGGAATGGTGGAATGAGATTCTTTATTCAAGCTATTGAATATTAAATGTGGTAGTGACATGATTTTATGTTTTATATGAATCTATGGTTCATATGTACGTTATTCTTTTGAATTCGAATGTTTTTATTAAAAATAAATTAACTAATTTTATACTTTCCTTTGTGTTAATTTGGGTCTTATGCTTTTAGGATTTTAAATACAATCATACTCCAACATCTAATCTAACCTTGTCGAACCAAGTTTTCTAGTTGGAGTATTACAATCATAGACGCTAGGTAGACATGAAGGTGAAAATATGACTATGGATAACACTTTTGGGTTGTTTAACAATGAAAAACCTAAAAACAAATTCCTTCAACTTCATGAGCTTAGAGCTTATATTTTATTTGTAATTTTTAGTTTGAAGTGAGAATATTCTTTGTAAATAATTACCCAACGCTTAGAGCTTATATTTTATTTGTAATTTTTAGTTTGAAGTGAGAATATTATTTGTAAATAATTACCTAACTTAAATATTTATAGGTAAGATAATGATTGACCTAAGTAAGGTAAAGGAATATGTTGGTATTGTAGTAAATTAGGGCATCTCAAAAAAAAATTTGGAAGCTACAAGAGTCTACGGAAAACTCTAGAAATGAAGAAAATCCAGTCGAATCATGTCCAAGTATGATTGGTGAAGTCTTAACAATTTGTAATGTGTTAAAATTTTCTGAAAAGTGGTTATTACATTATGGTGCCTCACACAATTTGTGTCCACATAAAAATCGGTTTTCTACATACAAAGTTAAATGGTGTTAGTGTTCTTATGGGATACAATGTTTCCTATAAAACTATTGGGGTTGGGAGTACTAAAATTAATATGTTTGATGGAATAGTAAGAACGTAACAAATGTAAGATATGTACCTGAACTCAAAACGATTTTAATCAATTTGGTATTTTTGGATTCCAAAAGTTACAAATTCGCACGTGAAGGTGGAGCATTGAAAGTGTTCAAGGGTAGTTTGGTGGTTATCAAGGAAACAAATATTGGGAGTCTTTTTAAAATGGAAGGAAAAACTCAAATAAGTGAAGTGAATTTACTTTCTTATGGAATCCACAACTCAAACATATGAACAATAAAATGCTAGGGTTGTAGGCACTGTTAATCCTTAAGTTATTTCGAAACTTTCATTTTTTTAATTTCTACAAGTTTTATATGTTTTTCATTTATAGTGATGGAGTCAATGGATGTAAATGGTGGGATCCTACTTCCACAAAATCATCAATAGAAGAGATATGTACATGGAACAACATATAATTGTTTAGGATTGCAAAGCGAGATTTGTTTGTTAACTCATGGAATCATTGTATGGCCTAAAAGTACCCAAATGTTTTTACAAGATCTTACATTCTTTCATGGATCTTACATTCTTTCATGGTGAGCATAAATTTCTTAAGAAGGGAGTATAAAAATTGTGTTTACTTTGAAGATATGGAAAATGGTAAATTCATTTTGTTAGTTTTGTGTGTAGATGATATGCTTGTTGCAAGCCAAAGCATATTTAATATTGGCAATTTAAATTCTCACTTGGCCAGGATGTTTTAGATGAATGATATAGGAGTAGAAAAACAAATGTGGGGCACATGATAAAACAGGGATGGGAAAAATCGAAATTTGTGGTTATCACAAAAAAGTTATGTTGATAAGATACATATGAGATTTAGTATGTATATTATGAAACCAATAAATATCTCTTTAGATTTCCATTGTAATATTTCTTCAAGTTTATGTCCTCGTAGTAAGGAATAAAAGGATTACTTTTACTGTGTATTGTATGATAATACAGTAGGAAATTTGATGTTGTGATGGAATTTTCAATACAAGATATTTAATGCGTGGTTGGTGTTAGTGGGCACATGGAAAATATAGAGCATTGGAAATGCGTGCTTCAGTATCTTAGAGGCACAAGTATCACCTAGAGTGGTTTTGGTGATGAAGTCCATGGTTATAGTTCAAGAGACATCTAAAAGAGGAGATATACCTCAAGTTGTGTATTTCAATAATGAAAGGATATATAGGGAAATCCTGGACAAGAACATGTAAGGTGTTTTATGGTGATATAATATTTTTCCATTTGACTTACTGTCCAACCTATAATGGGTGGTATTTCTTGTAAGTATGTAATAGTTCCAAAGTATATGTAAATATATGAAGCACGATACATGTATCAGATTGTATACGTGATTGTAATCCTATCTTGAATCATAAAATTAATGATACCTTTCCCTATGGATGTTTCCTTGACACACTGTTATGGTTTTTGCATGTAAATGACATGTGTTATCTTAGTTATTTATTTGTCCTTATTTTCGTTCTTCTTGTATTTATAATTTTATCCAGATTCTATCATTATATTATTTGTCATCTATGTCACTACGTTTTGGATGGAAAAATTGTTCGAATCATCTTGTAGGGCCATGTCAGCGATTGGTCTAAAAAATGATGATAAATATTTCAGAGCCATTTTGAGGCATAAAATGATAGTATTTTTGTCCAAAACTTATTATAGATGAATATTCTATATTCTACACTTTAATAAATTTCCAATGGCATTTATTGTTTGTCAATCGGAGTTCGTATGAGAAATGTATGCCTCTCACAAGTTGACCTACCATATTGATCATCGTGGTGTGAGTGTATTCCACATGAGCATCCATTACTTAGACATTTGGGGCTAGCCACATAGTGTATTTTCTAAGAACATTCTAGAAGTTACAAAAACTTATTACAATTGAAGGTTGAGGAAGTCAAAAAACTATCCCTAGATGGTTATCGGTCTATGTTAAATAGTCAACCACTAAGAGGAGAGGGGATTACATTCTTTTGCATTGGATATTTATTCCATAGGTGAGAAAAACATATGAGAGTGGTATGATATGATCATAACAGAGGAGGAGATATTTTGTAGTAGCCATATAAGCCACATGTCAAAGGAAACTCCATAGAAAGTGTCCCTTTCTTTGTAGTTGCACAATATATTTATGAGAGAAAAGATATTATAGAGACCTCACCTTCTAGTTGGTTTTTCTCCTATATTGTGTTTCCCAGGTCATATATTGTGTTTATTTGTATATGGTATGAATGTGTTTTACTCTTCTCTAATTTTATTTTTTTATCCATTTTATTAGTAACTAAATATTAAATACCAACAATTTTCTAGAATAATATTGATAGAGAATCTTATTAGACAATAACGCTCATAAAATAATCTAGCAAGTGAATATAAAATTTTAGTTGCAAATCTCTTTTAGTATTCTCAACCAAGAATCTTGGTGAAGAATCTAACTCTTGACGGAGAATACTAGTCTAGAATATAATCTCTTTAAGTTTTAAAATCATTGTTCAATTTCGATTTGTTCTCCTTGAACATAAACTTTTAATCAAGAAAATCATTTATCCATAAAATCTCTTAGCCAATTTTTTTTTAACCCATAACACATATAGCATGCTATATGTGTTTTAATATAACACATATAACATGCTATATGTGTTATATTATAACAAATATTGTTGATTAATTGGGTTGGTTGTCATTGATTTCAACCCTTGAAGAAAGTTTGGTAGAAAATTCTAGTAGCACAAAGGTTTGGGTAATGGACCCACGTTTGTTTGATGTATAATGGTATGAGTTTTGATATATTTTCAAGTAATACTATTTTATATGGATAGTACATGCCATGCCATTTTTTTTTGTATGTGGAACGTCACATAACTCCTCACGGTTTGAGAGTTATGGCCTTATGAAGTTGGAGGACCCTCATATGTTGGCTTGAAGCCCCCAAAGGTCAAAGAAGTCAAAGTGTTTGCAAAGAATAAATGATTTAAATAATAAAGTGAAGTGACAAAGTCAAAGATGATTATTTAAATAATAAAGTGAAGTGAAAAAGTCAAATATGATTATTTAAAAAATAAAGTGAAATGACAAAGTCAAAGATCATTATTTAAATAATACAGTGAAGTGACAAAGTCAAGGAGGATTATTTAAATAATAATGTAAATAGAGAAATTTATAATTATGGAAAGTGGTTATAAGAAGGTTAACCCTAAAATGAGTAAAATGGGTTAAGTAGTCAAGTTTTTATTGGATATATGGACAAGTGGAAAATTGGGAAAAGTTGGACATAGGTGACTACGTGGACAAAGTGGTCTAGAAGATGTTTCTAAGGAAGCTAAATGGAAGTATAAATAAGAGGCAAGGCTCTCTCATTTCAATAAAACTTGAGCATATTGAATATATATAGGTGACTGAGGTAACCAAAGGATATATAAGTCGAATTTCATAGGGAAGGTGAAGTAAAGAAGACCAAAATACAAAGGAGGATAAATTATTTTGATGATTCTTTCTAAGGTATGTTATTTACTCGTAATCTCACCATTGTCGCAATAACCTTTTTTCTAGAATGATTCATACCATGAAATTAGGAGGTCATTGATGAAACATATCTCATTAGTTGTGGTTCACATTTCATTTGGTGGTTCATTGTATTTTTTGAGTTACACTCCATGGAAAATAGGGTTTGTGGCTAGTCCTGAAACTAGTATAAAACAAGTGTTTCAGGTAAAAACATAATAACTTATTCATAACAAATACAAATTCAGTAAGACCAAATGTGTTGGTTAGAGTACAATATTTAGTATTCTTTGTACAATTTTTAGATCCATACAACAAATATTTTTTGCGGAGCATGCTCTACAAGTTTACTCTCTAGAATAAGCCAAAATTCAACAAGGTATGTCATTTTTCCTATAACTCCTTTTCTGATAGGTTCCAAGTAGTCACACCTGGAGGAATTGCATAAAACACAATAAAGAAGATTGTGTACTATTTTCAAATCTTTATTCATTACAGTCACATAGTTATGATTATTTCAGGTGAGGTTTGTTGACTAATCCAGAACTAGTCATGTGAGACTAAAGTCAATTTTGATGAAAATGTTAGTCTCTTGTTGTTAAAGTTAAGGAAGGTTTGCAGGTATGTGATCATATATACGAGGTCTATTAAAGAGTTACAAATCATATTTGGATGATAAAATTGTTGAGATACAGGTTGTTGCATGGTTGATCCACTTGTTTATGGTACAGGTTGATTACAAGTTGAGGTACAGGTTGATGCATGGTTGATGCAGTGTTTAGGTTATTGGTACAGGTTGTTTGGTGCAGGTTGATAGGTACAAGTTTA
>ML782521.1:408916-423836 GCA_009831015.1 Picea engelmannii | reverse complement strand
AATAAAATTTAAAAACAAAATAAATAAAGAGTATGATCTTCATTAAATCTTGTAACACGGAGGGAGTAAGAAATTTAATTTATTCAAGAAAAAAAAAATCTGTTGCAATAAAAAGAAAAAAAAAAACGAATTAATTGTTTTATCTTTTTGATAATTTAAAATATACTAATTAAATGAGAAAAGAAAAAAATGGTTAATTTCCACACCTGCCTTTTTGAGTTCTAATTAAAAAGGGGAAAGAGAGAAAATCTAAAATATTAGGAAACTAGGAAAATAGGTTAACATGAAAAGGGAAAAAGGGAACATAAGGGAAAAGGGGGAAAGTCAAACTTAGTAAAGTATCTACCATTTAAGAGCCTTCTAATTGTGGGGAAAGTCATTAAAACCTGTAAGAGAATTTGGGGACACCTAGGAGTGATTCTAGGAGTAACTCTAGGTGGGTGACGGAAATAAAGATAATTAATTAATTAAAGAAATTGATTTATGGAGGAATGAAAGGGATGGGTGACACTTGTACGGGGATGAATTTTTAGGAATTAAATTTTAAAAACATAACTAAACAAGATTTTGGAAAGTAAGGAACCATGAAACTCTATATAATGAAGGGAGGAGATGGAGGTTGGATATCTTCTGTTTTCATAACGTTACATTACAGAAATATCTACTTGACTGACTTAACTTATGGGAGTTGGGATACCTAGCTCGGCCTTGCGAGGTGAGATGGGAGCTAGTCGAAATCTCTGGATAGTGAGTGTGTGGCCCCTTTGCGGCTCGGGGGCTAAGGGGCAAGAAGAGTACCCTTAGCATTGGTTGGGAGGTACCAGTGTAGTCTCACCAGTCGGCATATGAGAGTTGCAAGGAGCACGCAGGACGTCCACTCCGAACAGGCAACGATACACTTTCTTCGTTTTGTATGGTAAATTGTTTTAGAACTTATGCTTGAATTTGCATTTTTACTTGGGTGAGTGAACTGATTGTCTAGATGGTTTTTTGAAATTTTCTTAGCCTAGCTCGATGATAGATCGACTCCCATGGCTTCATTTTCCCACACATCTTGACCACCTTGTTGTATTGATTATGACCTTCATGGTTGTTTATCCTTCGTCCTTAGCTCACGAGTCCTCGCTTGAGCAGTCATCCAGGAGTCTAATCTACGGTCGTCGCCTTAGCGTTAAAAGACCTATGGATCTCAACGCCCTTCTTTTCTGTGCGAGGATGATGAGCGAAGGATGAACCTATTAGTCGTCTACCCTTGATGTTTGTCCCTGGTTGATTGTTGATTCTGTCATCTGCCAACGACCTCTGCGTGTGGATTATCTTGTGTCCTGGTTGGTTTTCTCTATGCCTTGACTGACAGAACCCTTGCAATCATTCCATGACCCTTCCCATTGGATCCTTGCATTCTCTTGTTGTTGTCTGCGTTGTATTAGAGTATTCTGGCAATGAAAAATGAAATGAATTCATCTATGCATTTTACATTGGGTATTCTGGCAATGAAAAATGAAATGAATTCATCTATGCATTTTACATTGGGTATTCTGGCAATGAAAAACGAAATGATTTCCGGTCTGCAATTTTATTTTAGGTATTCTAGCAATGAAAAACAAAATGAATTCATCTCTGCATTTTACATTGGGTATTTTGGCAATGAAAAACGAAATGAATTCATCTCTGCATTTTACATTGGATATTCTGGCAATGAAAAATGAAATAATTTCTGGTCTACATTTTACATTGGGTATTCTGGCAATGAAAAACAAAATGATTTCTGGTCTGCATTTTTATTTTGGGTATTCTGGCAATGAGAAACGAAATGAATTCATCTCTACATTTTACATTGGGTATTCTGGCAATGAAAAACATAATGATTTCTGGTTTGCATTTTTATTTTGGGTATTCTGGCAATGAGAAACAAAATGAATTCATCTCTGCATTTTACATTAGGTATTCTGGCAATGAAAAACAAAATGAATTCACAATGAAAAACGAAATGATTTCTGGTCTACATTTTTATTTTGTACTCTGGCAATGGAAAAGAGGAATTATTCTTGTTTGCATTTCATTTTACCTTTGAGGCGATTTTTCCCTTGATGAAGACTGTGTTTTTCTTTAAAATTTTGCTACCATTTGATTCCTGTTAATGCCCACGTTTTTGCTTTTCAATTCATCAAATTTTCTGTTGTGAAAGACCACGATTTGGAAATTAAAAACGGGTAGTGTTGCATGCTGAAATCACCCACGATTTTATCCATTTAAATCACAACTTTAGTTGTCAGAATGACCACATTTTTTATAATCATAAGTTGACTGTACTGCTATAGAAATCATCCACGATTTTATACATTTAAATCACAACTTTACTTGCCGGAATGACCACGTTTTTCATAATCAAAAGTTGACTGTATTGCTGTAGAAATCGCCCACGATTTTATCCATTTAAATGAGAACTTTACTTGCTAGAGTGACAACATTTTTGATAATTAGAAATTGACTGTGTTACCGTCTTAATTGACCATGACTTGCCTTAATCATTGCTTGAGTTGCTGTTGACTGACCACGAGTTGGTCCTTCTGCAGTTTTGTTTGTCCATGTTATCCTCCTTCACATTGAACGCATACCTAGCGTTCTCTCTGCCAAGCTTTAATTACCACAACAACATTACTGGCCATGTTGATTATCATGTTAACTGCAATAATAAATGCTATTTTGTTGCCTTATTAATTACTAGAATAATTGTTGCAGCATTGTTAATGGTTAGCAGCCTCCTTTTTTTTTTAAAGGCCATGTTAATTGCAATATGAAATGCTATATTTTTTTCATTATTAATTGCCAGAACAATTGCTACAACAATGTTATTGGTCAGCAGATTCCTTCTATTGATTAAATGCCACAACGAGTTAAATAATTAACAGTTATATAAATCGCTTGGTTATTGTGCTATGAATGGTTATGTTAACCGTCATACAAATTGTCTTGTTAATGTTATGTTAATTGTATGTTAACTAGAATGTTAAATGCCTTGTTATTTCTATATTACTTATTATGAAAACAGTCATGTAAACTATCTTGTTAATTCTATATTAATTGTCATGTAACTGCTATGATAATCACCTTGCTAAATTGCTACAACACTGTTAATAATTAGTAGTTCCCTTCTCTATGATAGTAGACTGCTAGCATTGTTAGTTCGATCAATATAGCTAGACTACATGTTGAGATTTAATTTCTTATAAGTGCTAATGGTAGCATTCCACTTTAAGAACGTTAATGTTGTTATTCAAGTTTATGGCTAGTTGGATGGGGATCCAAATTAATATAGAATTGTCCATTTAGGTTGTAATAAATTTATTAAAATTTGTATGGTGAATAAAGACTAGATTGCAAATTTTAGACTTGCTAATTTAGATATGTAATTGTTGTTAGTTGGATTTATATATATCGCCTAATTGGTAACTCAAACTCGCTAAATTGAGTCATAATTCATGTTAAGTTCAGTTGGTAACTCGTTGACTAATGGAATTTAGATTGGTTAATTGATATGTAATTAATGCCAATTTAAATCGTAGATATTGACCTTTTAGCCTTGACTAATGGTTGGGTTGTTGACGAAGTCGTTTTTATCTTGCGCTTCCCATTGAGGGTGTTGTTTTCCATTTTAATTAATGTTTGTACTTGGTTTGTAAACATTTAATGTGCTTGGTTGCTCACTATAAGGGTTCTAGTTACTTGTGTAATTAATTTTGGGTCCGTGGGGTTGTTAGGATGATTGTCCTTAGCTTAGTAGGCTTGGTATACTTTTGTCGGGCGGGATGTAGACACCTCCTTGTTCCTCAGAACAATCACCAACCTTGAGACCTTAAATGGTCAAAATCGATGGGAACCTGGGCTTAAGTGTTGCTTATGTGTCCTCAAGGTCCTAACCATTGTAGGGTAGGACGGGTAGGTAGTCATTCTTATTCTTTGTCGGTTGAATGTCGTACATTGCTTCCAGGTGCTTGATGTGCTTTTATGTTAGGTCATTATGGTTGCTATGGCGTGAGTTGCATGAATTGTGTTCGTTGCCATGTTGTGATGTTGAGTATAATTTCATTATTACCTTCCTACATACACACACAAAAAAAAAAAAAAAATTCACTTGTTATGTGAGGCTTGTTGTCGTAACGAAATGGGAGGTTCATTACATCATGGATGTTGCATGCTCGTGAATGTTGATTGTTCTTGCTCGTTGAATATGACCACCAATGCATATTTTTTCTTGATTGTTCTTGATCGATCCATTGCTCATGGTGATGCTCAAAAATGCAAAAGAATGGGATGCAAACTATGCAAAGATATGTTAATTGATGATGCTTGATATTGAAAATGACTAGGAATATTCTCAACAAAAAATTATTGACAAAAGTAGATGATAGTGGTCGATTGAAATAGAATATGCAAAGAATAGATTTCTGGTGGATGATGGTGTTCAGCTGAAAAAAATAAATATGCAAATAATTTATTTGTTCTGGATGTGGAACAAGAATCCTAAACAAGGAAACCAGAAAAATCACTCAAGCAATAAATTTCCAAATAAAGGAGATAGGTTTCCTGCATAAGAATGAAATTCAATTGAAGAAACCTTTGGACCTTCCCACAATAGAGCATATGTTTCTTGTAGAAGAATGAAATAAAATATATAATGTAACGAGAAAAAATTGCAAAGTTCGCCTAGAAATTGAAGCATTTAGGGATCGAGTAGACCCTTTTTACTACTTGAAATAAGTGGAGATATTAAATGTGATGGTAGTGATGGTCAAAGGGTGCTGGCACTGCTATCCAAGTGGAAACAATGGTATTATTGGAATGGATGTCCACTGCGACCTACTAGGATATGGGTGAAAATTTTGATGTAGAGAAGAGGTGCAATTGCATACAATTTATGTAAATATTACCTTCTCTCCTTGCAAATCCTGCTAATTGATGGAGAAAAGAGCACCAACCATTGAACGAAGAAGATAATTATGGTCGATTGCATGGTCAAAAGTGTGCACCCCTGTGACCTTTCTTCCTCCCTGGTTGTTGATTCTCACAACAAGAAAGAAAAGATAAATGAATGTTGTGTAGTAATCAGATGAAAAGATGACACCTAGTTCAATCGAGTTCACATTATTGACAAGCGAAAGTCCACCATTGCTAAGAGTATGTCAAGCCCATAATAATCCTTCATGTGGATCTAACACTTTTCCTAATTGAATATTTTAAATATGTTGAGTAGGCTACTTAGAATGTCTGATGCGCTAAGGAGAGAACAACATGTTTCAAAGATTATGCCTAGTATCTTTAGTTTCTAATGCACACGTCTAGTGATTATGGAAAAAGTAGAGGTAGATTTATAACTTTGAGAGGCCCTCGATCTGTCAAAAGATTCAAATCCTTTGTTCACTACATAACCGACTGAATTGACTGCATTTACAACAATACAATGAATGAATCCTAGAGACACACAAATTGGGAGGTGGGAGGTATTTGACCAACAAAAAAATAAAATCATAAAGACACTATCACTTTGATTTCAAAAACTACTCATGGACGTGTGCGATAGTAATAAATTGTTCCATATACAAAAGGAAAAACAAGTTTTCTTTACCACTTCATGAAAGACAAATTTCATGAGGGAACAAAGAGATGGATTCATGTGCTACATCCTTCTTCATTATTAATGATAATTAGAAGGCATGAAAGTATGGAACAATTTATAAGGACTGAGTATAACAATTTTGTTTACTTTGAAAGTATGGAGAATGGTACATCCATTTTTTTATGTTTCTGTGTTGATGATATGATTGTTGCAAGCCAATGCATGTTTAATATTAACTGGTTAAATGCTCACTTCGCTAGAATGTTTTATGTGAACGATCTAGGAGTAGAAAAGAAAATATGGGGCATAGGAGAACAAAGGGATGAGAAAAATGGTAATTTGTGTTTATCACAAAAAAGTTTTGTTGATAAGATACACATGAGATTTTGTATGTATATTGTGAAACCAGTAAATATCCCTTTATCTTTCCATTGTAAGATTTTCTCAAGTTTATATCTTGGCAGTAATGAAGAAGGATTATTTGTATTTTGTATCCTATGATAATATAGTAGGAAAGTTGATGTTGTGATGAAATTTTCAATACTAGATATTTCACGCGGGATTGGTGTTGTCAATGGACACATGGAAAATATAGAGCATTGGAAATGGGTGCTTCAATATCTTAGAGGAACAAGTATCAATATCAGTGGTTGTGGTGATTTAGTCTATGGTTATAATTCAGGAGACTTGGAAAAGAAGATATCTACCTCAAGTTATGTCTTTCAATAATGAAAAGATCTATTGGGAAAACTTGGACAAGCACATGATAAGGTGTTTTATGGTGGTAGAAGCATTTTTCATTTGACTAATTGTCCAATGTATAACGAATGGTATTTAATGTAAGTATGTAACAGTTCCAAGGTAGATGTATATATATGAATCCAGAGATGTGTATCATTTTGTGTGCGTGATTATAATGATATATTGAATCATAAAATTAATGATACCTTTCCGTGTGGATGTTTCTTTGACACATTGTTAGGGTTTTACCATGTAAATCTCATGTGTTATCTTAGTTATTGATTTGTCTTTATTGTCGTTTTTACTGCATTTATAGTTTGATCTTGATTGGATCATTATATTATTTTTCATACATCTCACTACTTTATGGGTGAAAAAATTGGAGGAATCAACTTGTAGGGCCATGTCGGCGATTGGTCCAAATTTTGGAAATTTGGGTCCAAAAAATAGTCAGAAATATTTCGGAGCCATTTTGAGGCATAAAACAACCTTTTTTTTTGTTGAAACTTTATTACATATGAATATTCTAAATTCTACACTTTGATAAGTTTCCAACGGCATAGACCGTTGTGAATCATAGTTCATATGAGAAAGTTATGCATCTCACAAGTTGACCTACCATGTTGATCACCATGGTGTAAGTGGATGCCATGTGAGCATCCATTACTTAGACATGTCGTGTTATCCATGTAGTGTATTTTCTAAGAACATTATAGAATTTACAAAACCTTATTACAATTGAAGGTTGAGGAAGTAAAAAAAGTATAGCTACATGGCTATGTTAAATAGTTGGCCACTAAGTGGAGAGGGGATTCCATTCTTTTGCATTGGATCTTGTTCCATAGATGAAAACAAGATCTGAAAGTGGTATTCTATTATCATAACAGAGGAGGATATATTATGTAGTAGCCATACAGACCACATACCGAAGGCAATTCCACAAAGAGTGTCGCTTTCTTTGTACTTGCATAATTTATTTAGGAGAGAAAAGAGAAGAGAGTGACCTCACCTTCTAGATGATTTTTCTTCTATATTTTGTTTCCGAGCTCATATATTGTGTTTATATGTGGATGGTGTGAATGTTTTTTACTGTTCATTTTTTTCTTGAGATCTAAAAAAATAAATCTTAATAGTAAATATTTCATTATTTTACTAAATTTCTTGTAACAAACTGTTCTAGCATGGGATTTTACAAATCAGAATTGTATTCAAGATCTTAAATACCAACAATTTTCTAGAAACATATTCACAAAGAAACTAACTCTCATGTGAGAATCTTAGTAGACAATAAACCTCATACAAGAGTCTAGGAAGTGAATCTGAAATCTTAGTCAAATCTCTTGTAAGATTCTCAACCAAGAATCTTGGTGAAGAATCTAACTCTTGACGGAGAATACAAGTCTAGAATCTAATCTCTTTGAGTTTTAAAATCATTGTTCTATTTCAATTTGTTTTCCTAGAACATAAAATTTTAATTGAGAAAACCATTTATCCATAAAATCTGTGTCAAGGAATTTTTAACCTAAGGTAAAATTCTGAACAAGTATTGTTAAGAGTAGCTAATATATTATAAATACTTATTGGAGTTTTTCCAAAAATTGTTATCCCTTTTTACAGTTTCACCTACAAATAAAAGTTAGAACAAGAAAAACTATAGAAGGTAGAATCCCTTGTTCTAAAAATTGTTATCCATTTTTACAATTTCACTTACAAATACAAGTTAGAAAAACTATAGAACAAGGTATAATCCTCAACAAGATATTGTTAAGAGTAGCTAATAAATTATAAATACTTGTAGGCTTTTCTCCTGGTTCAAAAAATTGTTATCCATTTTTACATTTTCACCTATAAATACATTTTCACCTACAAATAAGACAAAACTATAAAACTGAAAACTATAAAACTATAGAACAAATTATAATAATAATAAGCATTGAAAAAAAGCATAAAGAAAGAGAAAATAATGAACATAATCAAATTTTATTCAATGATAACATCAAAAGTTTCTTGTTATAGGTTTGTTTAGTCGTCGTAGTATCTCTAAGATATGTACAATTCAACCTTGGTCGTGATTTGGTATCTAACTCTTAAATTATAGCTGCACAACTTATCTATATGCAGAGTTTATAATTGCACCCTCTTTTTAATAACATTAACCTATTCATAAATTTCCTTTGCCTTTATTTTCACCATTATTGATTCTAAAACACCATCCTTGTGGTTTCACAGCCAATCAATAATTCCATTTTATTAATAACACAAGGTTCTAATGCCATTTTACTTTTCCATGACAATGTTTTCACAACACCGGTGATGTTGATTGCTCAAAACCAACTTGTCTTATTAGTGGACTTTCATAGCTATGGATTTTATTATTTTGTAGAAACCCAAATGCTAACCTCATTTATTTTAACTTAGCAAGCCAATTATCCTACGCAATTAGAAATTAGTAAAATGGAAATTTCTAAAATGGTAGAGAAAAAAAATACTTGTGGGTAATCTTGATTGCTCAGAACCAAGAATTTCTACGCAATTAGAAATTAGCAAAATTATAGAGAAAAAAAATACTTGTAGGTGATGTTGATTACTCAAAACCAAGAATTATCTTGCATCATAAATCTTTATTTAGGAAAAAACTGAGCTTCTATTTCATGCAAAATGAGCCATAGAATATTGGAATAAAAGAAATGATGAATATAACACATCTTTTCAAAATCACAACACATCCTCTAGAATTTTGTTATTCCATTTAAGATAAACTCCTGATAATTTTTTCCTCATGTTTTCGTGCCAAACTAAATATCTTAATAAATTAGAATTTTGTTATTCCATTTAAGATATACTCTTGATAAATTTGTCCTCATGTTTTTGTGTTAAACTAAATATTTTAATAAATTAACTAACTGGTAAGAAAAAAATATTTTCAGCTGATGTCAATTGCTTGAAACCAAGGATGCTTTTGCATCATAAATATTTGGTTAGGAAAAAATGGAGCACATTTTTCAGGTGGACTAAATCATAGACAACTGAAATGAAAAATGATAATGAATATGACACAACACATCTTAAAAACTCTCAATGATAACATTTTGTTATTCCATTTAACAAAACACTCATGATATTTTTTTCCTCATGTTTTCCTACTATCCCTCTTTGTGAGTATTGGCTTAGAAGGCTTTCTAAGCCATGTAAATGTCATCATGAATGAACTTCAGTTTAAACGTGTATAAGAACATAGGTAATAAATGCATAAAGGAACATAATGAATGATTATATGGAACTGATATCCAACTATCCCTCTATTTGAATATCCATAAATACAGATTAAGGAACCAGATGGATATCCCTCAAATTATTTCTTGTTTGTTGAGTTGTGTTGTGTATGTTCTTGGTGTGCTTCAAGATGTAGTATTCTCTTGAATTGTTGTGTAATCTAGAAGATTACAACATTAGCACCATTGCATCCTTCATTAAACTAGGTGATAAAAACAACAGAAGGCGTGGTATGAACCTTGAAAATATGGGGAAATAAAAGTGACCGGAATAGATTACAAGAAGGTATTGGATATTGATTATTGCTCATGCGTGTTGCATGCTCATGAATGTTGATTGTTCTTCCTCACTGAATATGGACGCAGATGAAGATTTTTTCTCGATTGTTTGTGATCGATCCATTTTTCATGGTGATGTTTGAACATGCAAAATAATGCGATGAAAACTATGAAAATATATGTTAATTGATGTTGCTCGATATTGAAAATGACCAAGAAGATTCTCTACAAAACATTATTGTGACGAACGTGGATGATGGTGGTCAATTGAAACGGAATATGCAAAGAATTGATTTCTAGTGCAAAGAATTGATTTCTAGTGGATGATGGTGTTCAGCTGAAAAAAAATATGCAAATAGTTTTTTTTTATGGATGTGGAACAAGAATCATGCACAAGGAAACCAGAAAAATCACTAAAGCAATAAATTTGCAAACGAAAGAGACGAGGTTTCCTGCATAAGAATGAAATTCAATTGAAGAAAACCACTGAAGCAATAAATTTGCAAACAAAAGAGACGAGGTTTCCTGCATAAGAATGAAATTCAATTGAAGAAAACCTTGGAGCAGCCCACAATAGAGAATATTTTTCCTGTAGAAAAAGAAAGGAAATATATAATGTAAGGAGAAAAATTTGCAAAGTTTGCGTAGAAATTGAAGCCCTTATGTTAAATATATTGTACCCTCAATAGTCTGACTGTACACTGCCAGCTGTACTGGACATTTGTACTTTCTATTTTTGTCTTGCTTGAGCATATTTAGCTCAACCATCTCCCATTACATTGTAACCTCTTCTTCATACATTTCAATATACTGTTCTATTCTTTCTCTCTGCATTTCTCTTTGCTTCACAATTTATCATGGTATCAGAGCTTCAACAGTAAGCCTCCTCACACAGTCTGGAGAGCCACACGCATCTTGAGAGCACACGACACAGACTTTTCACAAGGTTTGGAAAGTTGTCTATAATACTCTCTAAAGATTGTCGTAAGAAAGTCGCGCGAGGTTGCAGAGCATACTACGCTCGAAAGAACGAGGAAGTAGAGACCGAGAGAAAAGAAACCCTAAATATTCTTGTAATATTTTCAAGAATCGTCAAAGATTGACGAAGAAAAGCCGGAGGAGGTGAGAAATTTTAAAGAACTCGAAATTTTCGCTCACATCTGTTAAAGATTGAAGCAGTAAACAAAGAATTTGTGGAATTCTTTCAATCTTTGAAAGATTCACAAATTCTTTCTTCCGCAGGAGAAAATTCCATCAAATTCGGGAAAGATTGTGTCAAACACACAAGGAATAGCCATTGCTAGCCATAAGAGTCGTCCTGTGAACAGATCCAAAGCAGGAAACCAGTTCAGAAGGGACGAGGAGAGCGCGGAAAAGGCGAAAGCATTTCAGTCGTCCGATCTTGCGCAAACGACCGACGACCATTGGATCAACGAGAAGGTGCATGAGGTTTAGTCCTCTACAGTGCACAGGAGTGATTTCGACTTGTAAAGTCACGAAATCCTGACATCATATGGACCGTCCATTAAGAGACACATGGCGAGATCCTATTCCATCACAAAATCGAGAATCGAGAGTTGGACGAGCAAAGGTTATTTGCACTCTAAAACTCCGATACGCGAAATCCCGAGAAGACTTGTGAGCCATCCTTCTCAGAGGACAGGTGACAGCAGATCAATGCATCGTCACATCGACATTCGGGGTTTCAAGTTTCCAAATAAATTTGGCATCACAACTCGTCAAATCGCGATATGCAATATAGCAATAAGATCTCAGCCGTCCATTTGTCTTGACACGTGGCGAACATCGTAGCGCCCATCGGCATTTCGGCATTCAGGGTTTCAAGTTGTCAAAGAAATTTGGCATCGCAACTTGCGAAATCACGATACGCAAAATCGTGATCAGATCTAAGCCGTCCATTTGACTGGACACGTGGAGGACATCAAGGAAACCGTCGGCATTTCGGCAATCGCAGTTTCACGTTGATAGAAATTTGGAGCATCGCAAGTTGCGAGATCCCGAGGATGAATCAGGACCGTCCATCTTTCAAGGATGTGTGGCGTAAATCCGAGGACTTGGAAAAAGTCCCGAAGAGGAAAGGGCCATCGGCATATCGGGATTCGGGAAATCGCGAAACCTGAGAACAAGTGATCGGGTTTCTTTCCAGTGAAATCCCCGACGCAAATCTGAGTCGTCCATCTATTCAGGACACGTGGCAAAGATCGAGGCTTTCAGAAAATTCCCGACAGAGGCGACTCCATCGGCAAATTAGGATTCGGCAAATCGTGAATCTTGAGGACAAGAAACACAAGCATTTCATAATTCCGAAGTCCGAAATCCTGACAGGGGGAACCCTCCATTTGCGGGGCCCAGCTGACGTCATCTCGTCAAATGAGTCAATCGACGATCGACATTTCACGGATCTTAGAGACGATATGTCCGGGACACATCAAATCACGAAATCGCGAGGAGAGATCAGAACCGTCCATCTGTTGGGACGTGTGGCAGTGATCAGAGGAATCGGGAAAGTCCCGAAAGGAAGCACGCCATCGAAAAATTAGAGATCGGGGAATCGAAGGGACAGAAGAACTTGTCATCAGAAATCGCAAAATCCCGATTCGCGATATCCCGATAAGATCTGGACCGTCCGATCACTGCATGATCTGGACCGTTGAAAAGTCCAAAGGCGATTTTTTGCATTTCGGCATTTTGAAATGAAAAAACTGGGAAAAGCCCATAACGCTTTAAAAGAAAGATGTGTGGTCACATTGCAAGGAGACCAAACGGCCAATTCAAGCCTGATAAGCTCCCATCGGCCATCGGCAAATCGACGCTTCATCGATCGGAGGTAAATACACCATTTTCCTCTGTACTTTTGCAAAAAAAAATTAAATTCAAAAATCATGGCGTCGTCTAGCAATCTAGGACCAACTCAGGGTCTGATTCTTCTGGGTAAGAATTACGAATTTTGGTCTCTTCGGATGAGATCATTCCTACAAGCACAAGAGTGCTGGGAACCAGTGGATATCGGATATGTGGAACCGGATCCATCCACCCTCGCTGCCATGACAAATGCGCAGAGAATTGCTCAGGAAACTGTAAGGACCAAAGAAAACAAAGCGAAATTCTGGATTCAGAATTCTATAGATGATTCTATTTTCTCGAAGATCACAGGCGCTGGTACTTCCAAACAAGCCTGGGATATGCGTAAATCGTCCTACCAAGGAAATGACAGGGTAAAAACAGTTAAACTGCATACCCTGTGGACACAATTCGAGACTCTCAAGATGACAGAGTCCGGAACAGTGGATCAGTTCATGACCAGAGTCATGGGAATCGTGAATCAGATCAGACTGATTGGTGAAACCATCACTGATCAATGAATTGTTGAGAAAATTCTCAGAAGTCTACCCAAGAATTTTGAAATGGTTGTAACATCCATCCTTGAATCCAAGGATCTGTCAAGATTCTCAAGAGATGAACTAATTGGTTCTCTGGTGACACATGAGACAAGACTGCATCTCACAGATGAGTCAATCTCAAATGCCTTCAAAACTCAATTCTCCTTCAGTAGAGGGAGAGGTAGAGGAAGAAGCAGAGGTCACCAAGGAAGAGGGAACAATCAAGGTAACCCTCATACCAGTGGAGGGAACAAACCACAATATCCAAATCAGAATTTCCAAGGTCAAAGACAACAACAACAATATCAACATCATAATTTCCATCCTCAAAGAGGCAGAGGGAGAAGATCAAATGAAAAATCAAGCATACAATGCTATTACTACAAAAATTATGGGCACTACGAATTTGAATGCAGGAAGAAGCAAGAAGATCATCTCTTAGGGAGAGCACATGTGTCAAATCACACGGGAGAAAACTTAGGAGGTATGTTTCTTTCGTGTCACAACACTGAACAACAACCTAAAGATCTCTGGTTGCTAGACAGTGGATGCAACAATCACATGACAGGTAACAAAGAATTAATTGCATGCCTTGATTCTTCAATCTCATCTGATATTACTCTTCGAAATGATCATTTAGTCAAAGTTCAAGGAAAAGGAGTTGTTCCTATTCTTACTAAACAGAATGTAAAGAAATACATATGTAATGTCTATCATGTTCCAGACTTGAAACATAAATTTTTAAGTGTAGGACAACTCATTGAAAAAGGATATAAGGTACTTTTTGAGGGAGCATCTTGTAAAATCTATGATAGAAATCCCAGCAGAAAATTGATTTATGAAATCCTTATGACTCCAAATAGGATGTTTCCCCTTACCCTCAGAACTACAAATTTGAATCAACCTTATGCACAGAGTGGATCAACCATGAATGAATCAATGGTTTGGCATACAAGATTTGGACATCTACCATTTCAGAGTCTAAGTCTTCTTCAGAAAAACTACATGGTCAAAGGTATACCTATCTTTAAAGAGCAAATTCCCCCATGTGAGTCTTGCATACTTGGAAAACACAAGAGAACTAGTTTTCCACAGTCTTCCAATCAAGCCAAACAACATCTTGTACTAGTTCACACTAACCTATGTGGACCAATGCAAACAGAGTCAATAGGTGGTATTTTTTACTTTCTAACGTTTATTGATGATTTCAGCAGGAAAATATGGATCTATTTTCTCAGACACAAGTCTGAAACATTTACAAAATTCAAAGAATTCAAAGCAGAAGCTGAAAACAGAGTGGCAAATTTCTCAAAGTACTCAGGTCAGATGGAGGAGGAGAATACAAGGCATCATCATGCAAGCAAAAATAAGGTATACTCCACAGCAGAATGGAGTGGCTGAAAGAAAAAATCAGACCATCATGAATATGGCAAGAACACTTCTCAAAGAAAAATGTATGTCAAAGACTTTTTGGGCTGAAGCAGTAGCATGCTCAGTTTATCTTTTGAACAGATCACCAACCTCCAGTCTATAGATGAAAGTTCCCCAAGAAGCATGGAGTGGGACAAAGCTCAATGTAGCTCATCTAAGGACATTTGGATGCATAGCAT
>ML782521.1:361764-402896 GCA_009831015.1 Picea engelmannii | reverse complement strand
GTGAATAAGCTTGGAGTTCTTTCATCCACATTTCATCTTTTCTTGTAAGGAGAGCAAATCAGTTGAGGGCCTCAAAGAGCCTTCCATTGGAGAGGGAAGGGACCCAAGTCCTCTTTCTCCATTGTGTATCTTTGGATTTCATCGATCAGTCCAGCTAATACATTGGTGATATTGGTCCATTGTTATTTGTTTTTATTTTTATTTCCATGCTCATAGTTTTATTTATTTTTTGTTTAATTCTTGTTAATAGCTTAGTTGTTTTCTTTCTAACCTTTTACATTACAGCTGTCATGACTAGCAGAGCCCAACTAGGCATGTAAGCACTCACTTTTTGCTCACACATCGACGAAAAGAGTGCAAACAACCATATCCAAGAAAGATAAGACTTTTTTATTTTGGATCTAATTTAGAATGCTGATGTTTCAGAATTAAAGAATAGGAATCCCAACCAAAAACTTTAAGATTAGAATAATTACAGGGATGACCTGTCCATACCTCTTCAGGAGTTTTTCATACTATTGTTGTTGATGGTGATCAATTCACCAGATAACAAGCTGTAGATACAACTTATACCCACAGTTCCTGCTGCAAGTTGGTGTTACTTAGCATACTCCTTGCTCTCTCTAGAAGAGTCATGTTCATCCATTCAACAACTCCATTTTGTTGAGGAGTATAGCCAGTTGTTTTATGCCTATCGATCCCAAATCCATTGCAATAATTCTCAAACTCCATTGACGTAAATTCACCACCATTATCTGTTCTCAAACATTTAATAGATCTACAAATGCTCTTTTCCACTAAAGCTCCAAACTGCTTGAAAACTGTAAATATATCAGCCTTACTCTTTAACGTATACATCCACACCTTCCTAGAGAAATCATCTATAAAAGTTACAAAATATGATGATCCTCCATATAAAATAGTAGAGGATGGTCCCCAAACATCAGAATGGATATAGTCTAGGATTACTTCACTAGTGTGTCTTCCGGTTTTAAATCTCTGCCTATTTTGTTTTCCATAAATACAGTGCTTGCAGAAATCTAACTTTAAAGAATTTATACTATGAAGTAACTTGTGATCAGTTAATACCTTTAATCCTTGTTCACTCATATGACCCAACCATTGATGCCATAGTCAAACAAAATCAATGTCGTTCTCAGATACCGTTGTTGGATGATCTGATTCAATCCTTCCTTCCAACAAAAACAGGTCACCAACCCTCTTTGCGTTCATAACCAATAGAATTCCTTTATAGAGCTTCATAACTCCACCTTGAATAATAGTCTTGTAACCCCCTGTGTCTAAGACTCCCAAAGATATTAGGTTCTTCCTAAGATCAGGTAGATGTCTTACATCAGTTAGTATTTTAACAGTTCCATCAAACATCTTAATTCGAATGCTACCAATTCCCACAACTTTAGATGAAATATCATTTCTCATGTAAACTACTCCATCATCTATAGACTGGTAAGTAATAAACCAGTGTCTATGAAGACACATGTGGTTTGAAGCACGAGAATCTAATAACCATTGCTGATCATGACATGAACCACTACTAATTGATAAAACTTCATCAACTATACCTGAATCTGTTTCAGTTACATTTGCTTCCTTCGTCTCTTTTGGAGGGTATTCTTTGGAGGCTTGTTGTCGCTTCCAATAGTCCTTCTTCAGGGGTCCAGATTTTCCACAAAACCATCACTTGAGCTTGCTCTTTATGCCCTTCGACTTTGACCGAGAGAAATCCCTCTGACCCTATCCTCTTTATTTAGGTCGGTTTGTGATCACCATCGCCTCAGATGTAGAGGTTTCTTAATTGGATTTCTTCCTTGTTTCCTCAGACAATAAAGCTCCAACAATATCATCAAACTCAATATTTTTTGTTGAATTGAACTAATAGAGGTAAGAAAGTGATCCCATGACACAGGTAAAGAACACAATAATGTAATTTCCTTATCTTCAGATTTGAATTTCACTCCCATGCTAGTCAACTGAACAAAGAGAGTATTAAATGTATTCAAATGATCAACTATATTCATACCTTCCTTCATGTGAAAATTATACAATTGCCTTTTCAGGAACATCCTGTTTGTCAAGGATTTTGTCATGTACATTCTTTCCAGCTTTGACCACAAACCAACAGTACATCGTCGGCCAAACACAGGCGTATGGAACTCAGTTCTTTTGCATCCATCTCATCCCAGTATTCATCTGTTATGGATGCAGACTGATTTGTTCTTCCCAAAAGCGTCTTCATCACGCCTTGTTGCACAAACAGATCATGCATCTTAACCTTCCAAATCTCAAAATGTTCTTGCCATTAAATTTCTAAATTTCGAACTTAACACTCTGCGTCTTTGTCATTAAAGGAAACATAAAAAACAAACAAAAACCGTTACTTGTAATATCCAAGGCCCTTTCAAATATATGTGGAAAAATACTAATATAAACTTTGCAAGATTTAATAAAAGATTTTAATAAAAAACATTTTACTCACCTCTCCTCTTTTTTATAAGATTCACCTTTTTAAATTTACTTTATACCTTTTACTCCATAAAATAACCTTAAAACAAAAAATTATCCAGCCACGTGAACACACTTTTGAGATATTAAAAAATTCACTTTTTAATGCCTCCACAATATTTAATTCCAAAGTATTGTATTTAATTTAATGCCTCCATACCTTTAATTTTGTTTTCAAAAGGAATAAGCATTTTTCCTTGAGATGGGATCGACGCTCCTTGGAATATTTAAGGGAATTGCGAGTTTAAAGGTGGAGCGCTCCATTAGTGTGAAGGTGGGAGCGCTAGCGCCCCCTTATTTCAACGCTCCCATTAAGCAAGGTGCCCAGTGCCGATGTCAAAAAACAACGCTCCCTTCAAGCAACCTCTCCAACACATTAATCTCAAACACAGCCTCTTCCAGCGAGTGGCTGTTCTAGTCTACGACATCCTAGCTTTGATACCACTTGTTATACTTGCAAATGTGGAAACATAAATATTACATAAGACAATCAATAAGAATGCAGCGAAAAAACACATCAATTTACATGGTTCACCTAAACGTTGGGCTACGTCCACCAAGCATAGGTATCGATTGTCACCAAGCATAGGTATCGATTGTCTTATTATTCAGATCAAAGAAATTACAACATGCTCACACTCATCTCACTCTCACAACTTCTATGGGCATACATCAATTTATAGTAATGTACATTAAAAATTGATTATTAAATGTAAACTCATCCATATTCTAACTTGATCGTATTGGTTACAAACGAAGCTGAATTATAAAATCTGAAATCCTATTCATGGAAGAATTTGTTGTCACTGTTTCCAACACAAGAGACATATGAAAATTTTGATTAAGATATTCTATGAAATATTGCATGATAGTCTAAGCACCATGATATTGCTGCAAAAAATTGCAATTCATAAGCGGGTAACTCAACCTTTTATCATCAGAATCATTATTGATATTATGGATCCCATAGAAAGAGGAACTTTTGGGTCCCTCACTATTGTTTTCGACAAAATGAAATTGGATTTGCACCATTTCCTCTCTCACCAAGAGGGAGAGGAAGAAAATTCCAATAGTAATAGCATTAGTAGTAACGATGATGATCATGACGATGAATCATAACTGCCGATGCAGTGAATATGACGATGAATCATAACTGACCATGCAGTGAATATAGATCTTGCTATGAAGGAAGATTGGATTTTGAAAGATTGAAAACTCTGTTACTGTAGTAGAAAAATACATTTAGGGTTATGAAGGTAATTTTATTATCGTGAGAATGACGAGATATGATAAAAAAATCATGTTTTTTCACTAGACAACTGTATGTCTTTTTAGTCATGTATTCCTGCAAACCATACAAAAAGGGTAACGTGGCTATTGGAGTTCAACGTAACGGACTCGTAATGAACAAACAAATAATCTTCCATGGGTTCTGGTCAAATGTACAACTGATTGACTTGCATGAAGTAATAATCCATTATCATACAAATTCCAATGGTTTAGACTTCACTAAGCCATTGTATCATGGTCGCCTATATGGTTGGAAAGAAATCAGATTTAATCTGCAATTCATCAAGTACCTACACCCAAATGAAGTAAATAGCGTGTGTTGGGTATGAAAGTTGACCTCAGGAGATAAAAAATATATTCACAAACTTGAACAAATGAGAAGAAGCATGTAGCTCGACTTGTGGTCGAATCATTCGAAGACCATGAAATCCAATAAATGTGAAGCTAAGCTGATTTGTGGTCGAGTCATTTGATTGTCCCATCATCATGTTGGTCGACCATGGATGATAGTCATATTTTATTTATTAACTCATTGAAAATGCAAAAGTATTCTAAAAGGGGCTTGTATGAAGTTGTTTTATGGAGTTATAAACTTTATGGACTTTTTGGAGAATTTTTGTTTCCGTAAAATTATTACATGAAGGAAATGTTTAATTCGAGTAATTCTATTATACGCTTGCTTTTGTTTAGTCAAGTCGCGTTTTAAGTATTAGTCTATTCAATGACAAATAAAAATGTTGCGTATGGAGTCCTAAGAATACTTATTGTCATCTACATTCGAGTTGGGAAATTACTACATATTTCTTCATGTTAAAAAATTGGGCATTTTACCACTGCAATATTATTCAATTTGGATTATAACTCCGTGGGAGTAAAAATATAATTAAAAATGATTTTGGGGACTTCCCACACCCTTATTTTATACCAATCCAATTAGAATCCCCTTTATGTTCTTATCGCAGTAATACTTATCATTTTTCAACTTTTCTTTTCTCTGTTTTCCCAACCCTCTTTTGTCCCCCTTATTTGGGACTCACCCCATTGAATTCTCCTATTTTCCTTGATCATCGTGATACCATTCACCCATAACCACTTTTCTTTGTGGTCCCATCCACCCCTTTACAGTTCCCCACTTCATCATGTCCCACACCCATAGAAAATATATTGAAGCCCACCTCAATACCTCGTCATCTTATTTTGTAAAGGCCCAGAAGGAAGCGCTGCAAATCAATTCCAGTATTACCACCATCAATAACAAAATTTAGTCTACCATATATGCAAAAATGGAAACCCTGAAGCAAGACCTCTCTATCCGTCTTAAATCTTTGTGGCCCAGATTTGTGCCAAGTTGAATATTACTAGATACCTTAACTCATATTACCAATCTTTGCACCTCGAAGGTGATACTTCATGGAATTCCCTTACTTTTTAGTCCCATCACTTTCAGCATGACATACACCTTCCTCAAGTGGATGTGAAGAAATTTGATGTCTCGGATCCCATCGGCTGAGTAGCTCAAATGGAAACCTATTTATTTTTATATCACATTACAAATGAGTTGGACAAACTCTGGTATGATGTTCTCCATATAAATCAAGAACATTGGCAATGGTGGAAATTGAGAAAAAATGTGCTACAAGTGTATGTGGATTGGACACACTTTTTTTTAGAGATTTATGAACTCTTTAAAACTAATACTCACCATTTATGTCATTTGACAAAGTTGAAACAATATTGCGTTGTGGAAGATGTTATAGTTTCTTTTGAGTGCTTGGATTTCTTCAGAGAGGGCATGTCCGATGTTTTTTTCCTGGAATGCTTTATTAGTGGCCTCAAGGATGAGATTTGTGCCCACATCCTCATGGCTCACCCTTGGATTTGGGTTGAAGCTACAAAAAGAAATAAGAAAGAAAAACAAGTTGTCTCTTCTCAAACCAAAAAACCCTCCTTTATTTCTCTCACTTAACCAGTCACTCTCACCCCTCCTTCCACTCCACTAAATATCCAGGAATTGACCTAGGTAGAAATGGATGAACACCAACTCAAGGGACTTTGTTATAATTTTGATGACACATATTTTCCTCAGCATAAGTGTAAGAAATAAAGTTTTTTTACGGCCATCTTTGAGTATGTTTTTGAAGAAGAGGTTTAGGCTCCCCCTTTGGTCGACTCACCTTAACCCACTGACCTTAATCCACCATCGGACCACCCAGAATTTGAACCAGTCATTTCGTTGAATTCTCTCACTCACGTCTATGTGCCTCAAAACCTCTATCTAATTGGTTACATTAAGAATCGAAATTTCATCATCCTCGTTGACAGTTGAAACACCGATAATTTTATTCATCACCACATTTCCCATGAAACTAATTGCTATATCTATGCGGTCAACAACGTTCAAATCAAGATTTTCAATGGAGGGTCCATGAATTTTGGGGGGCATTGTGAAAATATGCTTCTCCAAATTGGTCAATACAACATTAAATATCGTATGTTTTCCATTGACATGGGTGGTTGTGACATTGCGTTGGGTTTTGAATTGTTAAGGACTCTTGGCCACATTCTCATGGATTTTAAGGAATTAACCATTCAATTCAACCAGGAAGTAAAACAATATAAGTTCCAAGGAATCACAATAGGTTCCCATGAGATGATCAATTCCTATCGCATGGAAAATATCCTCAAAAAAGATCATTTTGGAATTATTGCACAAATCCATTCCATTCAAGAATTTAAGACACCCTTAGTGCATCCTGACCTCCATGCATCCTCTCTAAACATCAAGTTGTTTTTTCAACTCCCCAAGTAATTCACTCTTCCCATGGAATTCATGATCATTCCATTCTTGTGATCCCTGGAAACCATCCTCCCAATGTTCGTCCATATCATCATTCATTTTCCTATAAAAATTAAATTGAAAAAAATGTTCAATAATTGTTCATCGCGGGTGTTATCCATACTAGTAGTGTCCCCTATTATTCTCCAATAGTCATGGTAATTAATAAAGCACGCTCTTGGTGCATGTTTCCTGAATTTCACGTGCTCAACAAACTCATTGTGAAAGACAAATTCCCATTCCTTTCATTGATGATCTCTTGGATGAATTAAGTGGTGACCAATTCTTTACTAAACTTTATCTTTGTTCTAGATACCACCATATATGTATGAAAGAGGAAGACATTCCTAATACTACATTTCACACTCACGAGGGCCACTATGAGTTCTTGGTCATGCCCTTTGGATTTTGTAATGCTCCATGCACTTTCCAAATCCTCATGCACCATGTCTTCCATCCTTTTATCTACCATTTTGTCTTAGTTTTCTTTGATGATATTATCATCTATATTAAAACATGTACGCCCCATATTTCTCATGTGGATCGATTTCTTCATTGACTCTCCCAACACCAATTGTTCCTTAAACAATCTAAATGTTCTTTTGGAGCCTCAAAAGTTGAATACATGGGTCATATTGTTGGAAAGGATGTTGTTAGGGTGGATTCTAATAAGATTGAAGCTATGAGGGATTGGTCTCACCCAAAGACTCTCAAAATATTGCATTGTTTTTATGGGTTTCACAAGCTATCATCCCAAGTTTGTTAATAATTATGGAAAAATTGTGGCACCTCTCACTGCTCTCCTTAAAAATAATGTTTTCACTTTGAATCCAACTGCTAATCATTCCTTCGAGGCCTTGAAAGAGGCTATGTGCACCACTCATATCCTCTACGTTCCCGACGTCACAAAGGCATTTGTCCTCGAATTTGATTCTTCAAGGAGAGGAATTGGAGCAGTCTGTATGCAAAATCGTCGACCTTTGGCCTTTAACAACAAACAACTATCAGAGAGACATTTGTGCCAATCAATATTTAAAAAGGAAATGTTGGTTATTGTTCATGCGGTGGATATGTAGCCCCTTATCTAATGGGGAAACACTTCCAAATTAAGAAAAACAATCAAAGAATCAAGTATTTATTGAAGCAATGTCTTTCATCCACAAAGCAACAAAAATGGGTGAATAAGCTATTTCGATATTATTATAAGATCATTTACAAAAAAGGAAATGAAACTATGGTTTTTTACAGTCTTTCAAGAAAATATGAAGATGAAGGGTCCCTCTTTTCCCTCTCCTTCATTGTACCATATTAGCTCCAAGTTTTTCTCTAGGAATGACTCAAGATACCAAAATTTCACGTCTCATCCAAAAATTGTAAAACAATTCTCCAATTTCCCTAGGGTACTCTTCGCAAATGATGAGCTTCGCTACAAAGGTCATTTGTATTTAAGTAAATAGTCAAAACTTAAATCCATGGTGCGTTTTTGAGCTTCATGCTACACCCACAGTTGGGCACTTAGGGTTTACCAAAATCTATGATAGGGTCAAACAATATTTTTGGGGGGATGGTATGAAAGAGGACGTGTACACTTTTGTGGAGGAATGTGATGTATGTCAAAAAAATAGGGGAGAAACAGTCAAATCCAATGGCTCACTAAAACAACTTTCAATGACACCCATTATTTGGAGGGCTATCTCTATGGATTTCATTTTTGTCTTACCTAAATCGGGAAATAAGTCAGTCATCATGGTGGTAGTTGATCATATTTCAATGTATCCTCATTTATGTGCTCTTGAACACCCATTTACCGCATCCATCGTGGCTTAAATCTTCATGGATCATATTTTCAAGCTTCATTGCCTACCTCATTCTATTGTTTCCAACCAAGATCCCACTTTGACCAACAATTTTTGGTAAGAATTATCTATGCTATAGGGAAACCAATTGCATCTAATAACATCTTATCATCCTCAGATTGATGGCCAAATTGAAGTTGTCAACAGGTTTTTGGAAACATAGTTGTGATTCTTTTCATATGAATGGAAAAATCATTGGGCTCAATTGTTACCACTAGTTGAATAGTGGTACAACACCTCTTACCATATAGATACTCACATGACTCATTTTTAAGCATTATATGGAAAACATACACCTTCAATACTCTCATACATGCCATGTGTCTTGAAGGTTCAGGAGTTTGATCAAACTCTTACAGTTCGACAGGATATTCTTCATTCCCTCAAAGATAATTCGGTAATGGCTCAGAATCACATGAAGCGACAAGTAGACCAAGGTCATTCTGAATGTCAATTTGTTGAAGGGGACCATGCGTTTCTTCTACTGCAACTTTTTAAGAAGACTTCACTCATGGTTGAACATTGTTAGAAAGATGTGGATAAATTTTATTTTCCTTATATAGTTCTCAAGCACGAGGAACTAGTCACCTACTAGTTAGCTTTGCCAATGCATTCTAATATCCATCCTATTTTTCATATCTCCTGCTTAAAGAAGGTGATTGAAATTGACAGCCACACTCAAAATAGTCTCCTCGAGTTGGATGTAGAAGTCTCCATCTGGTTACCTCCACAATCAATCTTGGACTAGTGTGAGCGTCATCTTCATTGTCGCATTATCAAGGAATTTTTATTACAATGGAAAGATACAACTCTAGGAGATGCCACTTGGGAGCCAACTACCATTCTGTAGAAATTTCCTCATATCAAGCATTGAGGACAAGACTATTTTCAAGGGGGAGGGAATGTTAGGGACCCAACCTCCATAACCCCTCATGTAGGTAGAATAATATATTTTCCATGTAATAAATACCAATATTAATAAGGCCTAGTAATAAGGAAGAATAAGCCAAATGTAAGAATACCTAATAGAAGCTTTCGCTTCTAGAAGGTCTTCCTCTAGATTTTTCTTGTGGTATATAGACTTAGTATAAATAGTATTCAAGGGCATGATAATTTTTTTTTAGAGAATTATTGTAATAGAGAGTTTGTCTATTGGAGGTTGCCTCCTCGAGAAGGCAAGTAAACATTATTTCATATCAATAAAGGTATTATTTTGTTTTCGTGGTTTCATGTATTCTGTTGTTTCGTTGTTATTCTCTATAGTGTTTTTATTTTTTGTCATTACAATAGATATGGTACCTAACACCATCTCATTAACATGCATGACTAGCGAGATACTACAATTTCCGAGTAAATTTGAAGAAAATTTGGTTTCAAACAAAATGACAAATCATAAAGAATCACCCAAGGAAGAAATACAAAACATCCCCCACAATATTGAACTCCATGGACATAGATTATGGAAATGGATGCCACATATGATAACAAAACCTATATTTATGTTTTGAAGGTGAGAACAATGTTGAGCAATGAAATAAATAAATTATCGAAAGTGGATATCTTTGGGTCCTCCAAGACCAGGTTGTGCATGGTCCTGAAGGAAAATTATTTGTGAAACTCTTAGAACATTTTCACAAGTGGCCTAGAATTGACCAATTGGATGAAATGTCCAATGTTTTATAATAAAGGCACCATAAATAAAGTTTCATCATGAACAACAACACTCTATATGGGTTTGTACAATATGGTTGGATAAGGTATCCATGTAGAGGTAATGAATAAAACTCATGATTATTGTGCTATAGAAAATGAAAGAACAAAAAAAATAATGAGACGTGGGCCAATTACTTGAGAAAAAAAGTTCTCATTAAGTAAAAAATAAAGTAATGAGATGTGGTCCAATTAAATGAGATGTAGAATTCCTTTGAAGCCATTTTTGGTTATAAACCTACAGTAAGTTATTTAAGAATATTTGGAAGCAAATATTTTTTTCATATTCCTAAAGAAGATAGGAGGAAATTAGATGCAAAAGCAATTAAGTGCATTTCACTGGTTATTGTTCTCATCATAAAACATACAAAATGTTTGATCTTTACACACATAATTTTTTTGCAAGTAGAGATGTAATATTTCATGAGAATGTAGTTGAAGGTCATAAGGTAGACAACTATGATGCATGGCACATCCCATATCATCTTGATGAGAATGTTAAGGAACAAACATGTATTGAACACAAGAAGAGGCAGGAGGATGAACTCAATGATATGGAAACTACAAGCAACCATAGTTCACCAAGAGTAGGAGAAGATTCATCTAGAGGAGGAGAATATTCACCATAGAGAAGAGAAAGAGGTGATAGAAGTGGAGCACCAAGAAGAACCTACCTGAGAGGTATAAATATTATGTTTTGATGACTAATGTAATGTATATCATAGAAGCTTTAAATTTTAATCAAGCCAATGAACATAAGGAATTGAGAGATGTAGTGAAGGAAGAGTATGAGTCCATAATAAAAAGATGACACTTGGGAATTAAAGGATCCAAATGGTTGTATAAACCAAAATTTAAAGCATATGGAAGTATAGATAAGTATAAATCAAGGTTGGTTGCAAAGGGGTATTCACAACAAAAGTGCATTGACTACGAAGATACATTTTCACCTGTATCTAAGCTCAATACAATTATATTGATGACCGCTTTAGCTACAAAACATAATTGCAAACTTCATCAATTTGATGTTAAGTTTGATTTTTTAAATGGGGAACTAAAAGAAGAAGTATATCTCATATAGCGGGAAGGATTTGTAAATAAATGTTAATAACATCTAGTGTGTAAATTAAAGAAATATTTCTATGGACTAAAACAGGCACCGGGGTCGTGGTATGAAAAGTTTTAGTCCATAGAAATATTTCTTTGATTTATGAAAAGATTTACTCTTTCTTTCTTCAGAAAGTTTTTATGAAAAGAAAGGGTGATCATAATCTCTATATCAAGTCAGATCAAAAGGGGAATGTTGCTTTGACTTCCTTGTATTTTGATGATCTCATCATGATTAGGAATGCATCTCTATTGATTGTTGAAATAAAAACGTAGTTTTCACGGGTTTTTGAAATGAAAGACCTTGGAAAATTGCATTACTTTTTAGGCCTGGAAAAATGGATAGAAGTTGGCCAGACACTAGTTACACAGAGACAATATATAAAGGAGCTTCTTAACAGGTTCAATATGAGTCAGTGTAAAGCAATATCAACTCCTTTAGAACATAATGCCAAATAGTGTAGCGATGATGGAACAAAATACGTAGATGGTACATTGTGTCACCAATTATTGGGAATTTTAAACTATCTCAACAAAACTAGTCCATACATATCCTACTCAGTTGGCATCTTGAGTCAATTCATGACCAAACCACATAAAAGTCACCGGTTAGCAACAAAAAGTGTACTTAGATATTTGAAAGGAACCACTAATTTTGGTATTTTGAGTCAAATTGGGCCATAAATCCTGATGATACAAAGTCAACTACTTGTTATAAATTTAGCATTGGATCAGGGGTCATATCATGGAGTAGTCTTTATCATCAACTGAAGTTCGATACAAATCCTTGTGCAATGCTACTTGTGAAGTCGTCTAGATGAGGCGAATTCTTCAGGATGTAGGAGAAGAACAAAGGACTCCAACGATTATCAAGTGTGATAGTCAAAGATCCATCAAAATTGCTAATAATCCATTGTACCATGCCATATCCAAGCATATTGAGACTCATTATCATTTTGTTAGGGAAAATATACAGTCAAGAGAGATAAATTTAGTTTATTGTAATACTAATGAAAATATGGCTAACATCTTTAGAAATCCCCAAGGAAAGACAACATATGAGTTATTTAGATGTAAATTAGGTTTGTTTGAAAATAAAATTCTCCATTGAGGACGAGTGTTAGAATAATGGAGAAGTTTCTAAGTTGTGTGAGTTTGTAGAGTTATTTTCTTGGCTTCTTGTTTCTCATTGTTTACGTCTAGTTGAGATTGAGTCTTGATTGTTTCTTTATTTGGTTCTCGAATCCCATTTCGTACAACTGATTAACCACATTGTAAAACTATATATGTACCTCATTTTGGCGAATGCAAAGAGGTGAATGTTGAGTACAATCTCATAGTCTCGAGGTAGAGCACAGTCTTTCCTTAGAGGTGCCACTCATTATTTTTTTGTCTCAATAATTTGACTCTTGGAACCATTGTTGTGCCCCATGAAAATAATAAAAGAAATGACAACCTTACCCAATTAACTATAAATTTGAAACTTCTTTATTTCGATCACATCTTTTACTAGCTTCTTGATTTGGATCACATATTTTACTAACTTCTTGATTTGGATCACATATTTTACTCCATTCAAGCTATCCATGTATCTTCCATACTCGATAACATTAAACAATGGAAAGTGTTCAAAGATGTGGAATAAATCAAAAGGTTCATCACTTTAATGGATGAAGATTTGAATTCGAAGATATATTCAAATGAGAAGAAGATGGAATGGAGCTAGAAATTGATTAGTCAATAAATCAATCATTCCAATCATGGCATGCAATGGTTGGAGGATAAAGAGTTAATGCAATGGTTGGAGGATAAAGAGTTATACACTACTAGCCAAATTTTATCTCAAAAGGTAGTCTAAAGAATCAATAAAAGTTATCACATTATCATTATATGATATGAAATCATAATTAAATTGTTATATATATTCATCAATTTCCTTCTTCCTTTGCTCTTAGTGACAATGCATACATCACCATTAGTGTCACACCTATAGATTTTATTTTATAGAGATATCTTGTTCTATTGTGAAGGGTGAATGCTTCTTTGCTACATCAATTCATCAACTTTCTTATCATTATTATTATTAAATTTTTGTTTAGATTTGCATTCAACATTTTTTATAAAAAAAATGTTCACTACACAAAAATATTTAGCATGCACATCATCCGTGTTAATTGACTTTTGTTTTCATAATATTGAATACAATCTTTGCTTTTTATCTACATACACCAATTATATTAATATTGGAAGGGATATAAAATTAAGTACTCCTATTTCTCTTGGATGTATATTTTTTATCTACATACACCAATTATATTAATATTGCTAAGGATATAGAATTCCCACAACTTCATCATCAGTGTTAAGTACTCCTATTTGTCTTGGATGTATTTAAAGAAACCTAGACCATCATGAAATTTTCAATTAACAAGTAACGTTCTCACCAGAATCCAGTCCTCACTACATCGCCCAAATTTATCTTCGCGTTACTTTATCTGCAAACACGGGAAGGATGTGAATAAAACTTAAATCCAATAACAAAGCGGAGGGGCTAATAATTGTACTTCCTCATTCGTATACAAGCAGAACCACTAGCCTTGTGTATCACAAGGAGCGAAGAAGGCATATCGATATGCAGGTATGTGGAAAAGGCAGCCATGGTGGAAAAATGTGACACGTTTTCGCATCTTTCTGTATCACAAGGAGCGAAGAAGGCATATCGATATGCAGGTCTGTGGAAAAGCCATCCATGGTGGAAAAACGTGACACGTTTTTGTTGGAAAAAATTAATTTCTACCTAACCCGAAGCTTCTACCAACTTCGAGAGAGCTCGTGACAATCCACCCACACTCCGAGAACCCTCTGGACACTCTAGAGTCTTCCATGGCCTCTATAAATATGAGGCAGATGTATTCATTTTTATCATTGAGTATAGAATTTGTCTGTGTGTTATTCTTCTGTATTTATTTGGTTCTGCTCTCTTCATTTTGGTATAATTGGATATGTGTTTGATAAATCTCAGGACGGGATGTGGTGTCCTGGACTGTGATAATTTCAGGATATGTTCAGAATGGAATTTTTGCTTGAAGAATAGAGGAACACACAATGCTCTTCTCTTGTCTTGTGATGGAGAAAGTAAAATGTCTTATTGGAGTGTTAGTCTGGGTATTTACACAAGAAATTTTGAAGGTAGTATGAGTCGTGTGATTTCAAATTAGAGTTGGCAGACTTATAATGTTAAGAGTGAGCGTTGTTTGCATTTTTATAGAGGCATACAAAGCCCCCGCAGTCACTTTTTCAGAAGTGGATAATATTTGGCATTTGTTGTGTTAGTATATGTATAGTTATAATATGCAATGAGGCTTATTGGGCATATTGAATGGGTTCATATGTATTGGGTTTGTAATTTGTTGGGCATTTATTTAAGAATGTGTAATTTTTGTACCTGAGATGAAATGATGCATATATGATGTAAGGGGTGCATGATAAGTAGTACCCGACACCCTAGAGGTTTTTGGTCCAAAGTTGTAAAGCTTAGCCATAGGCAAGGCAAGCTATATTCCCCAGGTGTTTAGTAAGCCCTGTTGAGACAGGCCTACATGGATTAGAGTGATCAAGTAGCGTATATCCCTCTTAGGCATAAAGAGTGGATGTGGCATCAAGTTGTGGAATTAACCACTAGGTAGGTACGAGGGTCGATTAAGGGGAGGACTGTGAGATTAAGTAATATCAGAGTGTGAGTTGGTTGGGACCAAGTTATGACTAAAGGAATGTAATGTGTTGATGAACCATATACGTGAAAAGGATACCTAGAGAACTGGCGAGTATAGCGGATGGTAGCCATGTATCTCAATAGATGGATCTATTTTTATGGACATCAATGATCAGTGGTTTGCAGGTGCAAAAGGAAGATGCAAACGTTTGAGCATTAATCAATGTTATGCAGGTACAAAGAAGAAGCAAAATGTTTGAGGATGGAACTCAAGTGAACGCGTGTTGTGTAATAATGTAGCAAATTGAAGGAAGCCCAACCATATGAAGATAGAAACTAAAGATGATGACATGACTCAGATAAAGACCTAACGAAGACATGTATTCACTAAGGAGGAGACATTGCAGATCAAAGGAGCAACTTGCAAAGGCTATGAGCACAAGACCAATTTGAGTATTTGAGAGAAGCATTGAGCATTATAAATATTGATATAAGATGTAATTGGTAGTAGAAATTAGAGGGAGTGTTGGAGGTATTAATTTCTACCTACCAACCACCAAATTTCACCAAATTTCTAGAGAGTTCCACGACAGCCCACTGACGGTTCTAGATATTTCTGCTGCGAGAACTCTCCAGAATGTCTAGAGTCTTCTAAAGCCTCTATAAATACGAGGCAAATGTAATCTCGTTGATCATCGAGCAATACACTTATCTATTTGTACTTATCTATTTGTTCTTTACTGTTTGTCTGTGTTATTTTTCTGCTTCTGCCCCCTTCAGTTTTCGCATCTTTATCATAGAAGACCTAGAGCTCTGAACGCATATTCTGGTATTCTTATTGCAATTGGCGGACACGATTTTACATTGGAATGGATTCTCTAGAAGCAAGACGGCGGAGACCATAGCAGAGATCGAAGAAACGACTCCAATGGTATAAACAAGTATGAAGTGTAGACCATGACAATATCTACGGCGGTGAGGTAACTTTCCGATTAATGGACCTTTAGATATAAATAATACTTTATTTGCTTTTCGATGCTACCTTTAATGCCGACGCCTTGGCTCACATTTTCAGGTATAGCTATGGATTATATCGTGTCGTGTTACRAAAAATGGATATGACTGAATCTCCAACGCATGGTGACATATTTTTCTCGAAAGCAGTTGAGTGAAMGATGGGGTTCAGTATTTTGACAGAACGTCACTCCACTGTTCTGGTTCTGGCTTTTTTGGCTTTTTTTATTAGAGGAAACCTCTTTCTCATCCTATAAATATGTTGGTACGTCGAGTACATTCATGGAATTACTCCGCTATATCTGTGCTTTTCTTGCTCGTGATTATTTGATATCTCTCCATGGCCCATTGCTTTCACCATGGCTTATTGCTTTCCATCGCAGTCCCTTGCCTTATTGCTGCAGATGATTTTTTCMATGGACACCCATCGRTGAAGAGAGAGAGCACARCCCCAGTATTATGAAAATCCTTCTTTACTTCCATAGAGAGGAAGAGTATTGCAGGAGASGCTGTGCTATCTCTCTTCTTCAGTKGGTCTTTTGTGATATTTAGTARTGTTTGAAAACTATAATACTAGTTTTTATGGGACAACATAGTGCGAATCAAAAGCCTATAATATCGGCTCGCTACTCAGCTATTTTATTTGTTYATGTCCCTTCACGTTTGTCTTTCGGGGGTTCCAAACATTGGGTTTTCTGTTTYTCTAGTTTTACAGTGCATTTGAAAACGAAAACGCTTRGAGGTTTTTCASAAGTAGTTAATGGTTTCCAAGGCCATGCTGCTTTTCATCTGTAGTAAGTTGTTTATCAGACTCTATAGAGGCCAGTGGCGTGTAGCTTCGAACGGAGAGGATTTATTTTTCTGATTACTAGCTTTAGATGTGAGGTGGAAGATGTAACTTGGGATCCAGCATAAAATGTGCCTTAAATAATCAGCTGTTTTTTTTCGCTTGGAGTTATCACTGCTATTTACTTTCTTTCCGTTTCAGCGTCCACTTCTCCTAATGTTTTCAGTTCTTTCCTTTTCTAGTTATTTTAAACAAAGAGTCCGATATTGGATTGTGCAGGCTTTCCTCTCTCTTGATTCCTATTTGTAGCTTCTACGAATAAGAATATAAATGAAACTGTAGAGTTGAATGTAAATCAGAGTACACTATTGTTTGTGCGATGCATTTCAAGTGATATCGAAGGCAATGGATCGGTTTCAGCATTAAATACCAATATATGATAGGATATACAATGTAGAATCTAAAATGTTTCAGATCCTATACTGTTTATTGCAGCATATATTCAGTACTTAGTATTGTTTGTGCATAGTATTTGAAGTGATATCGAAGGAAATGGATTAGTTTCAGCATTAAATACCAATATATGATAGGATATACAACGTATAATCTAAAATGCTGCAGATCCTATACTGTATATTGCAGCATATATTCAGTACTTGGCTTTCAGTGATGCCGGTATAAAAGGTAAAATTGAAGATTTATCAGCCATACGAAAAATGAAACGGAACATTAAGATATTTTCATTGTCCTTCGCCTCCATACTTACATGCCCGAAGAAGTTTCTTAAATATCATTGCTTTATGCATATGATAATATCCCTAATTGTACCTGGTGAACGGAACTAGAAACATGTTCAATCTCTTTGATATTTTCACAGAACTGAATAATTCAGAGATGCCATTGAAGCATCGTTGGTCTTTGAGATGAACAGATTGGATGTTCGCAGGGACTATGCTGCATGGGCTGAAGGAGGTATCAGGTAGTGGGCCGGCAATGCCAAGAGCTGTTGAAAGTACAAATCGAATCTGGCCATTAGCGTTTTAGGACGCCTTTGTAGCAGAAAAGGATGATAGAGAACACTGACCCACTGGAATTTATGTCTCTTGTTACGAGATACATGAAACTAAGCCAGTGATTAACATAGTATTTATCATTATAAATAATATTATGCTTTGCATTTGATTACAGTAATCGTACTCAGTTGGGGTCATAGTACTCAGTTGGGGTCATAGGGGCCAATATTTGGATTCAATTATGTGACATTATGCATTCCGTTAAGTAATTTTACTGTTTTTGTGCACAAAGGGGATAATAATTTTCTTATTGAATGGAAATTAAGAGTCTTAGACGTCTTCCTTTATTAAGCTCTTCAAATTGAGAGGCGATGGTCGGCTTATTAACCATACCTTTAATTATGAATTTATCTTTAACAGCAAACGCGGAGTTAAGTGAAGATATAAACAATTTTGTATGAAGTGGGTGAAAACACATTTTTGTTCATATAAAATATGCTTTGAGGTTACACAACAAAAGTTTATTAAGTGGTACTTTCTATATATTAACAAGTGTTGCATGGAAGCCTAGTTCCTATTAGGTTGGAGTGGGAGTAAATGCACAGGTGGAACGTGGGAGAATGAGAAGCTCCTGAAGTACCAGAGACACATGGAAACTTCCACGGACAAGTGGCAAGCAACAAGCATGACATGTGGTATCCATGTAGAAAATGACATGTGGCACTCTGCGACACGTCAGCCATAATATGTCAGGCTGCTACATGACTCCGGGAGAATGCCACTATGGGAGTTTTCCTTCCAAAACAAACACAGTTTCGCGGAAGCTCGGAGCCCCGAAGAGCGAGTCTTCAATTTCCGAATTAGTTAATGATAATATTATATGACATAATGGAAAATGATCGATGGCTCACATTCATTTCGAGAAGAGAAGGAGCCGGAGTGTTAATCTCCTAGAGCAATTCTGGCATTGAAACCATTTAGTTTTTGAAAGTATTCTCATTCTAATTTTACTGTGTCTTGCATAATCCATCTTACATTTATTTTTTTAATAAGATTTTTTATTTTTTCCTATTACCAGTAGTGCAATAGATAGCTACTAAAAAAACATATATCCTCATCACGTGTAACTTGATATATTGTTGGAGTCTGACTTGCCATGTCAGAAATTTATGTTCCTACCTTGTAGATTTTATCTCTTTAATGTATTTATAAAATTCATTTATAATGATCTATGTATACTTCCAACTCACTTTCATCACAAAATTTAGAGTTAAGTACAATTTTCATAGTCATTTCTTTAATTTTTCCCATGGACAAAGTAAGAAACATCCATTTCATTCTATTAAATAGATCCTTGTCTGTCTCTATATGTGTTAGCATAAATAAAGTTATATGTGGTGGCAAAGAAACAAATATAAACTTTTTTTAAAACATGTTTGAAGATTCTTTGATCTTCTTGTGTGACCTTTGTGTTTGCTATTTTTTTCTATATATTAACACACACCTAACATGATTGTTTATTTTCACGAGTTTTCAACTCATTGAAGTTAATTTAAACTGTGTGAAAGGAATGTGTCGAGATAGACGAAGATGCTCTTTTCCTGAAACTTTTACCCGTGAGTAGCAAGCCCACCTTGCATAGGTTGATCTGCAATTTCTCTCTAGGAAGAGGGCATCTTTGTAACATGCCTATCCAATTGAAATATTTGTAAGAACATAATTATTTGTAAGATCCCTATGACAGTTCAGTATAGTACTAAATGGTATATTTGTAACATGTTTGTCAAGTTGATTATTTTTTTTGGAATGATAAAACATTTTGAAGGTTTTTGTTTCTGCGGATATTATTGCAGATGTATTTAAAAGTTTCTTGACCTTTGAATCTGTTAGGAATGAAAGGACAACCTAATGAGGATGTCAATCCTACTGCATTTTTATAGATGTGCTACTCCTCTTTAAGTTTTTCCTCGGGTGTGTATATTTCAAAAGTGGGACTTAGAGAATTTTCCTCGTAATGACTTAAAGGAATACAAAAACGATAGAAAATGTTTTTGGTTTTGTTTTTTGAAATAAATTTTCTTGGAAAATAGGACCGGAAATCACATACATTAAACATTGAAATTAACTAAACACAATTTCTTGACATCCAACATAGTTAAAGATAAAAATTTCTGAGCACATAAAAATAAAAGAAGATGACTCACATGCATTGACATCAAACATTCCCGAAGTAGTTTGCTTTGAAATTTATCAAAAATAATAATTAATGTTACATATTTCTCAAAATCTAAATCTGTTTGTCATATAGACTGGGATTGGGGATCCCACGGAGCATAAAATAAATAAGTACAATAAATATGACTGCAGAAAGAAGAAGTGGGTGACGGTAGAGAGAAAGACTTGAAAAGAAGAAATTGGAAGTTATCAATGTTTGGTTAGACATTTCTATTTAAAGAGGTGGAATAACTGGATTGATAAAAAAAGGAGGATGTGATCAGTATAGACTTACAATGATGGTATCTCTCTCCCCTTTGCTATTTTCCTGCAGATGCTTTTTTATTTCTCTTGTCGACGGTTACTGGAGTCGTGCCAACCACTTTTTTCCCTTTGTCGGTGAGCTTCTTGATTTCCCTTTGGATCCATTCTTCAATGTAGCTTCTCATGTGGCCACGTTGATCTGATGCCTGATTTTTATGTTGAAAATCTGACTTTCTAATTCCCTTATATATATGGAAAGATTATGCAAAGCGTGTTCAATTTTTTAATTTTGTACTAAATAGTCCACTAGATAGTTGTCCATGCCATCCTCATCAAATTCAAGGATTTCATAAAAAAATTCTAAATAAAACCCCTTAAAATATCAACTTGTACATCGAAGAATTTCATGGTTAAGGAGGAGTTCAGGATTATGTTTGGGTCTTGGAACTCATTGGTCCTTTTGTCTAAGTCTATTTCGGTCAGCTTTCTGAATAATTCTTCTTTCTTTGATACGTCTTTTTCACATGATAGGACAATGAGATGTAGGTTCTTAACTTTCTCTTTCTAACATGCATTTATTTGTTTGATTTGGTTTGGGGAGAGGAGATCTTCTTATCTTTTTCTCATTTCTGTCATGTTGGTGACATTGATGCCAAAAGGGATGACCATGTCTAGATAGAAACCTTCTTCATTTTTAAAATCCACCTGCAAATATTCCTGGAATTCATGTGCCCTAGTTCCAAGGGAAGCTATACATTTTTATGTTTCCCAGGCTTGAGTAATTAGCTCCACTATTTTCTTGATATTATTCTCCACATAGCCTCTACACGATGTGAGGAGGATGGAGGATCCTTTTAATGTGGCTACATGGCTGGAAGGCATGGTTATTTCTAAAGGACTAGAAGTCAATGGGATAAGAATCAAAGATTCCTCCAATTCCTTGATTCGGTTCTTCAGTTTGGCATTCTCCGCCTCAAGGCCTCCAATGGAATCATCAAGAGCATCTCTGGTTTGTCGGTGAAGTAAGGAGATTTGGGATGGATGCATGTTCCTAAGGTTAATCTATGAACGATATTTCCCTTTCTTATTTCTTACATCTCTCTTTTAAATAATTAAATTTTTAGATTCGATGTAAAAAATGTGCTCTGGAATATGAAGGATTCATCTTCTTCAAAAATCTTGGTCTTAGTTATTTCCATTAGGGGATTATGGTGGATCGCATCCATGGGCTAATCAATGTTGCATAATATGTTATCGATATCAGTCGCAAGTTCCATGTCTTCACATTCAGTTCTGGGCTCTTCTGCTTATTCCACAACATTTTTTCTCTTCTTCCTCATGGGAAGCTCGTGAGAACTATCAATTTTACCCTGAGGAGGGTTCTTATCTCCTCCTTTGTTTGAATAATTGTAGGTTGTTTTATTATTGGGGTGGTTCGTTGGAGCATCTCTCCGGGATGCCGTACTCTTGGGAGTGGCAGCTGGGGATTGGACACTCTTTTCATCAAGGCCTTTTCCTTGTTGTTTGTACAATTCATTAGTTCTTTGCAATGTATCTAAGTCGCCAATGTTAGGAGAAAGAATGTTGTCATCATTTTCTTTGTATTTGTTTAGGACTGTATGGAGAAAAGAATTGTTGAAGCCAACTGCTAGTAAATGTTCTATAAAAATCCCATTAGGGTCAAACCCTCTTAGCCTTTCAACATATCTTAGGTTCAAGTTGTTGAAATGGCCTGTGAATTCATCAATCTTATTGATGTTCCTGAACACGAAGTCCCCAACTTTCCAAGGCAAAGGAATGAACTACTTGTTTCTCTTCTCATGGAAAAAATCCAATTAGTAGTTGTATTGCCTTGTTATTTCTGTAAAAAACATTATGTGTGTAATGTAACATGGAAGGAAAGAACGATTTTCCTTGGAGCCAAAAATCATTATTACACTCTAAATCTCCATTTGTTCAAGTGTCCCTTCCTGTCCATAAACTTGGCTTCAAGTTCATACATTTGGGCAACATCCTTTCCTAACAATAAATATCTGAAAACTGAGACAAAGTCATTAAAAACCTCATAAAAACAATGGGAGGCCTTGTGCCTACGCAAGGCATGGTACCAGAAGGTTACTGGGTTGAATTCACAGTTTACCTTCTTGGACATAGACAGTTTTGGAAATGGACACCAATGCGCTATTGTGAAAACCAAGTACAATGACATAAAATTTCTTCTTCTATTTGAATAGTGACAATTCAGAACAAATTTCAATGGAAATCATCTTCCCGCAATAAAAAATGGCTTGTTTCTTGAACATGAAATACAAAATTTAAAGAATCATGTAGGAAATTATTGATGTGGATTATTGTCATGTACTTCTTGTAAACAGACAGAAAATTTCCCGGAATGAATTTCTAAACTAAATTTAACCTCTAACCTTATGATATCTTTAGGATTTGTCATCGGGTCTTCCAGGAACTTGGGTAAGAGGTCCAACCCATTATCATGATTTTTTAGGAACTCCTTGTAGTCTTCTCCTATGAAGATCAATGTTGGCTCCAATAATCTCAACATCTTACAGAAGACCTGAGGTGACAAAGAAATAGGAGAGTGGTCCCACAGTGGAATAATTCTTTGGGTTGGAATATATCTCTCGATGCACCAAGAGACCACTTCCTTACAATCAAAGGCTTCAGGGACACATCTTGCACGAGAAATTCTAGAGTTCTAAATTACTTTTTTATGGGTTGAAGGGGATGAGTAGTAAGGATATTCCATGGACCACTGGAATTTCTGATCCTCACGCCTAAATATGTTCACTCTATCTCCACAAAATTGTTTTCGAGCTGCTTCCATAATTTAACAAGAACGACTGGTTTCTCTAGACGATGTTTGAAATGAACACTCATAAGGGATAATATAACCCTCCACAAATATTGGTCTAATTCTTGTGAAGGAAGATATCCTCGAGCCTTTTGCTCATTAATGACAATCTCTATGGTTCCTGCATGATGAGTTGTTAGCATTAAATCTTAGTAATTGCATACTTAGAAAGAAGTGTGAAGGTGTCCGGGACGACGAAGAGCAATTTTAGGATTGGAGATTTCATGAACCCACCGACTCGACGACCTGGGAAAGACATTCCATGATGTTTGAAATGAACACTCGAAAGGGATAATATAACCCTCTAAAAATATTGGTTTAATGCGTATTAATGGGAGATCTCATTGAGCCTTTCCATCAATAATGACAATATTACGGTTCCTACATGATGATATGTTATCATTAAAGATTATTAATTCCATATTTAGAAAGAAGTACGAATGTGGTGGGGATGAAGAAGAGCGATTAATAAATGGCTAAGTATGGAAAGCGGTTAGTTGGGCTTAAAAATACGGTTACAAGGGATCCTCATGAGAGGTGAGGGCCTGACGGTCAAATTATACATCTCAGAAGTTTAACAATGTATAATAAAATATGTAATAAATGCATAAAGAAACATAATGAATGATTATATGGAGATGGTGTTGCTCCAACCATCCCTCTATTTTATAAATACCCATAAACATAGAATAAAGACTTGGATGGATATCCTTCCTTAATGTATCGCTTCTTTGTTGGGTTGTATTAAGTATGTTCTTGATGTGATTCAAGATGTAGTATTCTCTTGAAGACCTGTGTAATCTAGAAGATTATAGTAGAATCATTTCGTCCTTCATTCAACTAGGTGATAGAAACAACAGAAGGGGGTGGTGTGAACCTTAAAAATATGGGGAAATAAGAAGTGATCGGGATAGAGATATAAGAAGATATTGATTGTTGCTCACATGTAACATCCTTCTCTGGTGCACTGAGCGAACTTATTCTTTGAGGACACTTTCTTGCAAGTGATCTGGATTATTACGCTATTAAAATTTTTGATTTTGATTATGAGGCGTTATGGGATGATGACATGTTGTTTTACTACCTCGACATAGACAGGTGATATTGACTCGGTTTTACTGAGTGTGTTGGATTTTGGACCTCGAGGATGCAGAGGAATCGATGGAACCCCTTGGAATCTGGATCGAGTCAGGGAGTGTACCATTTGGGTTTGATTGTTTTACTATGATATTAGTGCATATGATTAGATGATATGATATGGATATGTTCTGACATGATTTGTCGATGATGCAGGATGACGATATCTTGCTGACCAGACTCACATGTGGAGTAAAGGGGTCAAGCACGACTACTAGAAATGTTGAGGGAGAGGTGTGGACAACAACCCTGCCACAACCTACTAGAACTCCCACCATGGCTCGAACTGTAGGTTAACATTTACCTAGTTCAAGAGGACCCACGATGCCATGAGGGAAGACTATGACAATCGCTCATGATGATTCTAAGGGGCATGCAATAAGGTGGGGGCCTTATTCCTTAGAGGCCCTTAGCCTCCCACAAGTTCACCTGGTAGAGTATTCACTCCAGGGGTTTTTGATGTCTACCAAGTTAGTCAAGAGGCGAGTGACACCCTTGGAGAACATAGTGCATCCCGAAGGGCATGTCGCGCAAGGGAACAAATGAGGCGAGTGGCACCCTTGGAGCACCTAGTGCGTCCTAAAGGGCACGTCGCGTTGTTTTCATAAATGAATGAACCTAGATGGCCTTAGGATGAACAATGTGATAAGAATTTAAAAAAAAAAAATCCCTAATAAAATGTCCCCCATCACGAAAATTAAGGTCTAGGTCTAAGTCATGCTAGTGGTAAAATTTTATCCTTTTTATTAAAATAATTTTGATATATATATATAATAAAATTTAAAAACAAAATAAATAAAGAGTATGATCTTCATTAAATCTTGTAACATGGAGGGAGTAAGAAATTTAATTTATTCAAGAAAAAAAAAATCTGTTGGAATAAAGAAAAAATGAATTAATTGTTTTATCTTTTTGATAATTTAGCATATACTAATTAAATGAGAAAAGGGAAAAAGGGTTAATTTCCACACCTACTTTTTTGAGTTCTAATTAAAAAGGGGAAAGAGGGAAAATCTAAAATATTAGGAAACTAGGAAAAGAGGTAAACATAAAAAGGGAAAAAGCAGAAAGTCAAACTTAGTAAAGTATCTACCATTTAAGAGCTTTCTAATTTAAACTGAACTAGCAATTTCATTGTGGGGAAAGTCATTAAAACCTGTAAGAGAATTTGGGGACACTGAGGAGTGATTCTAGGAGTAACTCTAGGTGGGTGACGAAAATAAAGATAATTAATTAATTAAAGAAATTAATTTATAGAGGAATGAAGGGGATGGGTGACACTTGTAAGGGGAGGAATTTTTAGGAATTAAATTTTAAAAACTTAACTAAACAAGATTTTGGAAAGTAAGGAACCAGAAAACTCTATATAATGAAGGGAGGAGATGGAGGTTGGATCTCTTTTGTTTGCGTAACATTACAGTGCAGAAATATCTACTTGACTAACTTAACTTATGGGAGTTGGGATACCTAGCTCAGTGAGGACTGGTAGCTCAGCCTTGCGAGGCGAGCTCAGAGCTAGTCGAAATCTCTGGATAGTGAGTGTGTGGCCCCTTTGCAGCTTGGGGGGCTAAGGGGGAAGAAGAGTACCCCTAGCATTGGCTGGGAGGTACCGGTGTAGTCTCGTCGGTCGGCATGCGAGGTTTGCAAGGAGCACATGGGACATCCACTCCGAACATGCAACAATACACTTTTTTCGTTTTGTATGGTAAATTGTTTTAGAACTTATGCTTGAATCCGCATTTTTACTTCGGTGAGTGAACTGATTGTCTAGATGGTTTTCTGAAATTTTCTTAGCCTAGCTCGATGATAGATCGTCTCCCGTGGCTTCATTTCCCCACACATCTTGACCATCCTGTTGTGTTGATTCTGACCTTCGTGGTTGTTTATTCTTCGTCCCTAGCTCAACAGTCCTCGCCTAAGCAGTTGGCCAGGAGCCTGATCTACGTTCATCGCATTAGTGTTAAAAGACCTATCGATCTCAATGCCCTACTTTTTTGTGTGAGGATGATGACCGAAGGATGAATCTGTTAGCCATCTACCCTTGATGTTTGTCCCTAGTTGATTGTTTATTTTTCCATCTGGCAACGACCTCTGCGTGTGGATTATCTTATGTCCTAGTTGGTTTTCTCTATGCCTTGATTGAAAGAACCCCTGCAATCATTCCATGACCCTTCCCATTGGATCCTTGCATTCTCTTACTGTTATCTGCACTGTATTGGGGTATTCTCGCAATGAAAAATGAAATGAATTCATCTCTGCATTTTACATTGGGTATTCTCGCAATGAAAAATGAAATGATTTCTAGTCTGCATTTTTATTTTGTATTCTGGTGATGGAAAAGAGGAATTATTCTTGTCTACATTTCATTTTACCTTTGGGGTGATTTTTCCCTTGATGAAGATTGTGTTTTGCTTTAAACTTTTGCTGCCATTTGATCCCTGTTAATGCCCATGTTTTTTCTTTTCAATTCATCAAATTTCCTATTGTGAAAGACAAAGATTTGGAAATTAAAAACAGATTGTGTTGCATGCTGAAATCACCCACGATTTTATCCATTTAACTCACAACTTTACTTGTCGGAATGGCCACATTTTTTATAATCAGAAGTTGACTGTTTTGTTGTAGAAATCATCCATGATTTTATTCATTTAAATCACAACTTTACTTTCCAGAATGACCACGTTTTTGATAATCAGAAGTTGATTGTGTTGCTGTAGAAATCACCCACAATTTTATCCATTTAAATCACAACTTTACTTGCTAGAGTGACCCCATTTTTGATAATTAGAAATTGACTGTGTTATTGTCTTAATTGACCATGACTTGCCTTAATCATTGCTTGAGTTGTTGTTGACTGACCAAGAGTTGGTCCTTCTGTAGTTTTGTTTGTCCCTTTTATCCTCCTTCACATTGAACGCATACCCAACGTTCTCTCTGCCAAGCTTTAATTACCACAACAATGTTACTGGCCATGTTGATTATCATGTTAACTGCAATAATAAATGCTATTTTGTTGCCTTATTAATTACTAGAATAATTGTTGCAGCAATGTTAATGGTTAGCGGCCTCCTTTTTCTCTTAAAGGCCATGTTAATTGCAATATGAAATGCTATATTTTTTGCGTTATTAATTGCTAGAACAATTGCTACAACAATGTTACTGGTCAGCAGATTCCCTCTATTGATTAAATGCCACATTGAGTTAAATAGTTAACAGTTATATAAATCACCTGGTTATTGCGCTATGAACGGCTATGCTAACAGTCACACAAATTGCCTTGTTAATGTTATGTTGATTGTATGTTAAATGCCTTGTTATTGCTATATTACTTATTATGAAAACAGTCACGTAAACTATCTTGTTAATTCTATATTAATTTTCATGTAACTGCTATGATAATCACCTTGTTAAATTGCTACAACATTATTAATAGTTAGAAATTCCCTTCTCTATGATAGTAGACCGCTGGCATTGTTAGTTCGATCAATATAGCTAGACTACATGTTGAGATTTAATTTCTTATAAGTGCTAATGGTAGCATTCCACTTTAAGAATGTTAATGTTATTCAAGTTTATGGCTAGTTGGATGGGGATTCAGATTAATATAGAATTTTCCATTTAGGTTGTAATAAATATTAAAATTTGTATGGTGAGTAAAGACTAGATTGCAAATTTTAGACTTGCTAATTTAGATATGTAATTGATGTTAGTTGGATTTATAGATATCACCTAATTGGTAACTCAAACACGGTAAATTGAGTCATAATTCATGTTAAGTTCGGTTGGTAAGTCGTTGATTAATGGAATTTAGACTGGTTAATTGATCTATAACTAATGCCAATTTAAATCGTAGATATTGACCTTTTAGCCTTGATTAATGGTTGGGTTGTTGACAAAGTCGTTTTTAGCTTGCGCTTCCCATTGAGGGTGTTGCTGTTCATTTTAATTAATATTTGGACTTGGTTTGTAAACATTTAATGTGCTTGGTTGCTCACTATAAGGGTTCTAGTTACTTGTGTAATTAATTTTGGGTGCGTGGGGTTGTTAGGATGATTTTCCTTAGCTTAGTAGTCTTGGTCTGCTTGTGTCAGGCAATATGTAGACACCTCCTTGTTCCTCAGAACATTCGCCAGCCTTGAGAGCTTAAATGGTCAAAATCGATGGGAACCTGGGCTTGAGTGTTGCTTATGTGTCCTTGAGGTCCTAACCATTGCAGGGTAGGACGGGCGGGTAGTCATTCTTATTCTTCGTCTGTTGAATGTTGTACATTGCTTCCAGGTGCTTGATGTTCTTTTATGTTAGATCGTTATGTTTGTTGTGGCATGAGTTGCATGTGTTGTGCTCGTCTTCATGTTGCAACGTTGAGTATTATGTCATTATTACCTTCCTACATACACACACACACAAAAAAAAATAAAAATTGCACTTGTTATGTGAGGCTTGTTGTCGTAATGCAATGGGAGGTTCGTTACATCATGGATGTTGCATGCTCGTGAATGTTGATTGTTATTGCTCGTTGAATATGCCCACCGATGCAGATTTTTTCTTGATTGTTCATGATCAATCCATTGTTCATGGTGATGCTTGAAAATGCAAAAGAATGGGATGAAAACTATGCAAAGATATGTTAATTGATGATGCTCGATATTGAAAATGACCAGGAATATTCTCAACAAAAGTTTATTGACGAAAGTGGATGATAGTGGTCAATTGAAATAGAATATGCAAAGAATAGATTTCTAGTGGATGATGGTGTTCAGCTGAAAAAAAAAAATATCCAAATAATTTATTTGTTGTGGATGTGGAACAAGAATCTTGAACAAGGAAACCAGAAAAATCACTCAAGCAATAAATTTCCAAATAAAGGAGATAGGTTTCTTGCATAAGAATGAAATTCAATTGAAGAAAACCTTGGATCTACCCACAATAGAGCATATGTTTCTTCTAGAAGGATGAAATAAAATATATAATGTAATGATAAAAAAATGAAAAGTTCGCTTAGAAATCGAAGCATTTAGGGATCGAGTAGATCCTTTTTACTTCTTGAAATAAGTGGAGATATTAAATGTGATGGTAGTGATGGTCAAAGGGTGTTGGCACTGCTATCCAAGTGGAAACAATGGTATTATTGGAATGTATGTCCACTGTGAGCTATTGGGATATGGGTGAAAATTTTGATGTAGAGAAGAGTTGCAACTGCATACAATTTCTATAAATATTACCTTCTCTCCTTCTTGCAAATCCTGCTAATTGATGGAGACAAGAGCACCAACCATTGAACGAAGAAGATAATTATGGTCGATTGCATGGTCAAAAGTGTGCACCCCCGCGACCTTTCATCCTCCCTGGTTGTTGATTCTCGCAACAAGAAAGAAAAGATAAATGAATGTTTTGCAGTAATCAAATGCAAGGATGACACCTAGTTCAACCGAGTTCACATTATTGATAAGCGAAAGTCCACCATTGCTAAGTGTATGTCAAGTCCATAATAATCCTTCATGTGGATCTCACACTTTTCCTAATTGAATATTTTAAATATGTTGAGTAGGCTACTTAGAATGTTTGATGCACTAAGGAGATAACAACATGTTTCAAAGATTATGCCCAGTATCTTTAGTTTCCGATGCACACATCTAGTGAGTATGGAAAAAATAGAGGTAGATTTATAACTTTGAGAGGCCCTCAATCTGTCAAAAGCTTCAAATCCTTTGTTCACTACATAACCGACCGAATCGACTGAATTTACAACAATACAATGAATGAATCCTAGAGACACACACATTGGGAGGTGGTAGGTATTTGACCGATAGAAAAATAAAATGATAAAGACACTATCACCTTCAATTCAAAAGCTACTCATGGACATGTGCGATAGTAATAAATTGTTCCATATACAAAAGTAAAAACAAAACAAGCTTTCTTTACCACTTCATGCAATACATATTTCATGAGGGAACAAAGAGATGGATTCATGTGCTACATCCTTCTTCATTATGGATGATAATTAGAAGGCATGAAAGTATGGAACAATTTTAAAGAAGTGAGTATAACAATTTTGTTTACTTTGAAAGTATGGAAAATGCTACATTCATTTTTTTATGTTTGTGTGTTGATGATATGCTTGTTGCAAGCCAATGCATGTTTATATTAGATGCTTAAATGCTCACTTCGCTAGAATGTTTTATATGAACGATCTAGGAGTAGAAAAGAAAATATGGGGCATAGGAGAACAAAGGGATGTTAAAAATGGTAATTTGTGTTTATCACAAAAAAGTTATGTTGAAAAGATACACATGAGATTTTGTATGTATATTGTGAAACCGATAAATATCCCTTTATCTTTCCATTGTAAGATTTCCTCAAGTTTATGTCTTAGTAGTAATGAAGAAGGATTATTTGTATTTTGTATCGTATGATAATACAGTAGGAAAGTTGATGTTGTGATGAAATTTTCAAGACTAGATATTTCACGCGCGATTGGTGTTGTCAATGGACACATGGAAAATATAGAGCATTGGAAATGGGTGCTTCAATATCTTAGAGGAACAAGTATCAACTACAGTGGTTGTGGTGATTTAGTCTATGGTTATAATTCAGGAGACTTGGAAAAGAAGAGATCTACTTCAAGTTATGTCTTTCAAGAATGAAAGGATCTACTGGGAAAGCCTGGACAAGCACATGATAAGGTGTTTTATGGTGGTAGAAGCATTTTTCATTTGACTAATTGTCCAATGTATAACGAATGGTATTTATTGTAAGTATGTAACGGTTCCAAGGTAGATGTATATATATGAATTCAAAGATGTGTATCATTTTGTTTGCGTGATTATAATCATATATTGAATCATAAAATTAATGATACCTTTCCATGTGGATGTTTCCTTGACACATTGTTAGGGTTTTACCATGTAAATCTCATGTGTTATCTTAGTTATTGATTTTTCTTCATTGTCGTTTTTACTGCATTTATAATTTGATCTCGATTGGATCATTATATTATTTTTCATACATCTCACTACTTTTTGGGTGGAAAAATTGGAGGAATCAACTTGCAGGGCCATGTCGGCGATTGTTCCAAATTTTGGAAATTTGGGTCCAAAAAACAGTCAGAAAGATTTCAGAGCCATTTTGAGGCATAAAACAACCTTTTTTTTGTCGAAACTTTATTACATATGAATATTATAAATTATACACTTTAATAAATTTCCAACGACATAGACCATTGTCAATCACAGATCATATGAGAAAGTTATGCATCTCACAAGTTGACCTACCAGATTGATCAGCATGGTGTGAGTGGATTCCATGTGAGCATCTATTACTTATACATGTGGTGTTATCCATGTAGTGTATTTTCTAAGAACATTATAGAAGTTATAAAACCTTATTACAATTGAAGGTTGAGGAAGTAAAAAAACTACTGCTACATGGCTATGTTAAATAGTTGGCCACTAAGTGGAGAGGGGATTCCATTCTTTTGCATCGGATCTTGTTCCATAGATGAAAACAAGATCTGATAGTGGTATTCTATTATCATAACAGAGGAGGATATATTATGTAGTAGCCATACAGACCACATGCCAAAGGCAACTCCACAGAGAGTGCCTCTTTCTTTTTACTTTCATAATTTATTTATGAGAGAAAAGAGAGGAGAGTGACCTCACCTTCTAACTGATTTTTCTTCTATATTTTGTTTTCGAGCTCATATATTGTGTTTATATGTGGATGGTGTGAATGTTTTTTACTGTTCATTTTTTTCTTGAGATGTAAAAAAATATATATTAATAGTAAACATTTCATTATTTTACTAAATTTCTTGTAACAAACTCTTCTAGCACGGGAGTTTACAAATCATAATTGTATTCAAGATCTTAAATACCAACAATTTTCTAGAAAAATATTCATAGAGAAAGTAACTCTCATGTGAGAATCTTAGTAGACAATAACCCTCATACAAGAGTCTAGGACGTGAATCTAAAATCTTAGTCAAATCTCTTCTAAGATTCTCAACCAAGAATCTTGGTGAAGAATCTAACTCTTGATGGAGAATAACAATCTAGAATCTAATCTCTTTGAGTTTTAAAATCACTGTTCTATTTCAATTTGTTTTCCTAAAACATAAAATTTTAATTGAGAAAACCATTTATCCATAAAATCTGTGTCAAGGAATTTTTAACCTAAGGTAAAATTCTGAACAACGTATTGTTAAGAGTAGCTAATAGATTATAAATACTTATTGGATTTTTTCCAAAAATTGTTATCCCTTTTTATAGTTTCACCTGCAAATAAAAGTTAGAACAAGAAAAACTATAGAAGAAGGTAAAATCCCTTGTTCTAAAAATTGTTATCCATTTTTACAGTTTCACTTACAAATACAAGTTAGAAGAACTATAGAACAAGGTATAATCCCGAACAAGGTATTGTTAAGAGTAGCTAATAAATTATAAATACTTGTAGGCTTTTCTCCTTGTTCAAAAAATTGTTATCCATTTTTACATTTTCACCTATAAATACATTTTCACCTACAAATAAGACAAAACTATAAAACTATAGAACAAATGATAATAATAATAATCATTGAAGAAAAGCATAAAGAAAGAGAAAATAAAGAACATAATCAAATTTTATTCAATGATAACATCAAAAGTTTCTTGTTATAGGTTTGTTTAGTCGTCGTAGTATCTCTAAGATATGTACAAGTCAACCTTGGTTGTGATTTGGTATCTAACTCTTAAATTATAACTGCACAACTTATCTATATGCAAACTTCATAATTGCACCCTCTTTTTAATAACATTAACCTATTCATAAATTTCCATTGCCTTTATTTTCTCCATTATTGATTCTAAAACACCATCCTTGTGGTTTCACAGCCAATCAATAATTCTATTTTATTAATAGCACAAGGTTCTGGTGCCATTTTACTTTTCCATGACAATGTTTTCACAACACCGGGGATGTTGATTGCTCAAAACCAACATGTCTTATTCGTGGACTTTCATAGCTGTGGAATTTATTATTTTGTAGAAACCCAAATGCTAACCTCATTTATTTTAACTTAGCAAGCCAATTATCCTACGCAATTAGAAATTAGTAAATTGGTAGAGAAAATAAATACTTGTGGGTAATGTTGATTGCTCAAAACCAAGAATTTCTACGCAATTAGAAATTAGCAAAATGATAGAGAAAAAAAATACTTGTAGGTGATGTTGATTGCTCAAAACCAAGAATTATCTTTCATCATAAATCTTTATTTAGGAAAAAAATTAGCTTATTTTTCATGCAAAATGAGCCATAGAATATTTGGATGAAAAAAATGATGAATATAACACACCTTTTCAAAATCACAGCACATCCTCTATAATTTTGTTATTCCATTTAAGATATACTCCTGATAATTTTTTCCTCATGTTTTCGTGCCAAACTAAATATCTTAATAAATTAGAATTTTGTTATTCCATTTGAGATATACTCTTGATAAAAATTTGCTCATGTTTTCGTGACAAACTAAATATTTTAATAAATTAACTAACTAGTAAGAAAAAAATATTTTCAATTGATATCAATTGCTTGAAACCAAGGATGCTTTTGCATCATAAATATTTGGTTAGGAAAAAATGGAGCACATTTTTCAGGTGAACTAAATCATAGTGAAAAATGATAATGAATATGACACAACACATCTTAAAAACTCTCGATGATAACATTTTGTTATTCCATTTAAGAAAACACTCATGATATTTTTTTCGTGAGTGTTTTCCTACTATCCCTCTTTGTGAGTATTGGCTTTGTGAGTATTGGCTTAGAAGGATTTCTAAGCCATGTAAATGTCATCATGAATGAACTTAAGTTTAAACATGTATAAGAACATAGGTAATAAATGGATAAAGGAACATAATGAATGATTGTATGGAACTGGTATTCAACTATCCCTCTATTGTCTGAATATCCATAAAGACAAATTAAAGAACCAGATTTATATCCCTTCTTAAACTATTTCTTGTTTGTTGAGTTGTGTTGTGTATGTTCTTGGTGTGCTTCAAGATGTAGTCTTCTCTTGAATTGTTATGTAATCTAGAAGATTACAACATTAGCACCATTGCCTCCTTCATTAAACTAGGTGATAAAAAAAACAAAAGGTGTGGTATGAACCTTAAAAATATGGGGAAATAAAAGTGATCGGAATAGATATATAAGAAGATATTGGATATTGATTGTTGCTCGTGCGTGTTTCATGCTCATGAATGTTGATTGTTCTTTCTCGCTAAATATGGATGCAGATGAAGATTTTTTCTTGATTGTTCGTGATTGATCCATTTTTCATGGTGATGTTTGAACATGCAAAATAATGGGATGAAAACTATGAAAAGATATGTTAATTGATGTTGCTCGATATTGAAAATGACCAAGAAGATTCTCTACAAAAAATTATTGTGACGAACGTGGATGATGGTGGTCGATTGAAATAAAATATGCAAATAATTGATTTCTAGTGGATGATGGTGTTCAACTGAAAAAAAAAAAAAGGCAAATAGGTTTTTTTTTTATCGATGTGGAACACGAATCATGCAGAAGGAAACCAGGAAAATCACTGAAGCAATAAATTTGAAAACAAAAGAGACGAGGTTTCCTGCATAAGAATGAAATTCAATTGAAGAAAACCTTGGAGTGGCCCACAATAGACGATAATTTTCCTGTAGAAAAAGAAAGGAAATATATAATGTAAGGAGAAAAATTTGCAAAGTTTTCTTAGAAATAGAAGCACTTAGAGATTGACTAGACCCTTTTTACTAGTTGAAATCAGTGGAGATGTTAACTGTGATGGTCATGACTGTCAAAGGGTGTCGGCACTACTATCGAGGGAAACTGCCCCATATCTATGTCCAAGTGCAAACAACGGTATTATAAGAATGAATGTCCATTGGGAGATACTTGGAGATACTGGCATATGGGTGAAAATATCGATGTAGAGAAGATGTGGAATTGCATACAATTTCTGTAAATCTTACCTTCTCTCCCGGATATGGGTGAAAATATCGATGTAGAGAAGATGCGGAATTGCATACAATTTCTGTAAATCTTACCTTCTCTCCCTCTTGCAAATCCTGTTAATCGATGGAGACAAGAGCACCAACCATTGAATGAAGAAGATAATTGTGGTTGATTGCATGGTCAGAAGTGTGTACCCCGTGGCCCCTCATCCTCCCTGGTTGTCGATTCTAACAACAAGAAAGAAAATATAAATGAATATTGTGCGGTGATCAGATGAAAGGATGACACCTAGTTAGACCGAGTTCACATTATTGATAAGAAAAAGTCCACCATTGCTAAGTGTATGTCAAGTCCATCATAATCCTTCAAGTGGATCTCACACTTTTCCTAATTGAATATTTTAACTATGTCGAGGAGTAGGCTACATAGAATGTTTGATGCACTAAGGAGACAACAACATGTTTCAAAGATTATGACAATTATCTTTAGTGTCTTGTACACACATCTAGTGATTATGGAAAAATTCGTGGTAGATTTATCACTTTGAGAGGCCCTCGATCTGTCAAAGGATTCAACTCCTTTGTGCACTACATAACCGACCCAATCAACTACATTTACAACAATACAATGAATGAATCGTGGAGACACACACATTGGGAGGTGGGAGGTACTTGAACTACGGAAAAATCAAATCATAAAGCTACTATCACTTTCAATTCTAAAGATACTCATGAACATGTCAAAGAGTAATAAATTGTTCCATATACAAAAGGAAAAACAAGCTTTCTTTACAACTTCATGGAAGACAAATTTCATGAGGGAACAAGGAGATGGATTCATGCGCTACAACCTTACAAGGTTGAGTCTTTATTTTGTAGGGGGTAGTAGGGACATGTTTTATCCTCTAAGGATAATTACAAGATGTTATACTTGCAAATACGGAAACACAAATATCACATAAGATAATCAATAATAATGTAGACAAGAAACACAACAATTTAAGTGGTTCACCCAAATGTTGGGCTACGTCCACCAAGCATAGGTATCGGTTGTCTTAGTATTCAGATCAAGGAGATTACAACAGGATCACACACATCTCACTCTCATAGCCTCTATAGCCATACATCAATTTATAGCAATGTACATTAGAAAGTGATTATTAAATGTAAACTCATCCATATTCTAACTTGGTCATATTGGTTACAACCAATGCTGGATTATAGGATCTGCAATCCTATTCATGGAACAATTCGTTGTCACCATTTCCAACAATCTCCGCCTTGACAACAATTAACCTGATACCTTACCTTACTCCTCCTTTATTCATCACCTTTTCTACAAGCCGAGAAAATCCAAGCACCATCGTAGCTTCTCTAAGAGTACTGGTTTTGTGAACATTTCTACACAATTCTTCTTTGTATGCACTTTCTCAAAAGAGACTTCACCTTCATCGATGACATGTCTTACAAAATGGTACTTGATAGGTATATGTTTTTTTTTACTATGATAGGCTGGATTCTTAGCCAAGTGAATAACACTCTTACTGTCACAAAGCAGCTTTACTTTGTCTTGCATCCTTCCAAACTCACCAAACAAACCTTTCAACCAAACTGCCTCTTTGCAAGCATGTGAAGCAGCTACATATTCTGCTTCTGTAGTGGATAAAGAAACAATGTTTTGTAGCTTTGAAATCCACCTAATAGCTCCACCTACAAGATTAAATACATACCCTGAGTCGACCTTCTCTTGTCCAAATCACCTGCAAAATTAGAATCAACATATCCACAGACTGATTCACAACCACTGTTATAGGTGATACAATAATCACTTGTGCCCCTTAGATACCGAAGCACCCATTTCACTGTTTCCCAATGCTCTTTACCTAGATATTCCATAAACATGCTAACAATCCCAACTGCATGTGAAATGTCTAGCCTTGTACTAACTATTGCATACATTAGACTTCCTACTGCATTAGCATATGGTATTCGAGACATATATTCCTTTTCTTCTTTTGTACTAGGACATAAACTTGAATAAAGCTCAAAATGGCAAGCCAAAGGGACTGAAACTGGTTTCACATCGTTCATACCAAACCTCAAAAGTATCTTCTCAACATACTTCTGTTATGACAACCAAAGCTTACCATTCCTCATGTCTCTGAATATCTCCATGCCCAAAATCTGCCTTGCTGCTCCTAGATCTTTCATATTGAACGTCCTAGCCATCTGAGCCTTTAACCTCTTCATATCAATTATGCATTTTTGCTAAAAGCATATCATCAACATACAATACTAAGATAATGAGTATGTCATTATTCAATTTCTTAAAGTAGACATAGTGATCATACTCACTCTTTGTATAATTATGGCTCACCATGAAAGAGTCAAATTTCTTGTACCATTGTCTAGGTGACTACCTCATACCATACAATGATTTCTTGAGCCTACAAACAAACTTATTGCTACAAATCTGAATGAACCCTTCCGGTTGTTCCATGTAAATTTCTTCATCCAAATCTCCATGTAAGAAAGCAGTCTTAACATCTAGTAGCTCAAACTCCAAATCAAGTAATGCAACTAATGCTAACACAATTCAAATTGAAACAATCTTTACAACCAGTGAAAAAATCTCATGAAAGTCAATACCTTCCTTTTGAGAATATCCTTTCACAACCATCCTTTCCTTGTACCTTTCCACCTTATCATCAACACCCTTCTTCAACTTGTATACCCACTTGCAACCTACAATTTTCCTGTCTTTTGGAAGTTCTACCAGGTCCCATGTAGCATTCCTCTCTAATGCTTTCATTTCATCCTTCATCGCTTATTTATATTTATCACTGTTTGAAACCTTCACAGCTTCCTGATAGCACGAAGGTTCATCATCATTAGTACTTAAAGAAACTAATGAAACAAAATCATTATACCTTCTTGGAGGATTTTCGACCCATGTAGATCTCTTTAGGGAAGTTTGTGGCTCATCCACAATCTTTCGACTGTCATCATCAACCATATCTTCCTCTGCTGCAGGAGAATCTTCATGAACATATTATGAAACTTGTTCATGTTCACCTTCATTAGTTTCAAACTGAATTTGTTGATACTTTGGTGCTTCTTCCTGTTTCATTTGAACATCTACATTTGATTTGATAAGAGATGATTCATCAAATATTACATCTTTGTTAATGGTGATCTTGTGGGTAGTAGGATCCCACAACCTGTACCCTTTAATACCATCACCATATCCAAGAAATATAAGCCTTTTTTATTTTGGATCTAATTTAGAACGCTGATGTTTTAGAATTAGAGCATAGGAATCCCAACCAAAAACTTTAAGATTAGAATAATTAGAAGGATGACCTGTCCATACCTATTCAAGAATTTTTCATTCTATTGTTGTTGATGGTGATTGATTCACCAGATAACAAGGTGTAGATACAGCTTCTACCCACAGTTCCCGCTGCAAGTTGGTGTTACTTAGCATACTCCTTGCTCTCTCTAGAAGAGTCTCATTCATGCATTCAACAACTCCATTTTGCTGAGGAGTATAGGTAGTGGTTTTATGCCTATCGATCCCAAATTCCTTGCAATAATTCCCAAACTCCATTGACGTAAATTCACCACCATTATTTTTTCTTAAACATTTAATGTATCTACCAATGCTCTTTTCTACTAAAGCTCTAAACTACTTGAAAACTGTAAATACATCAGCCTTACTCTTTAACATATAGATTCAAACCTTCCTAGATAAATCGTCTATAAAAGTTATAAAATATGATGATCCTCGATATGAAATAGTAGGAGATGGTCCGCAAACATCAGAATGGATATAGTCTAGGATTCCTTCACTGGTGTGTCTTCCAGTTTTAAATCTTTGCCTATTCTGTTTTCCATAAATACAGTGCTTGCACAAATCTAACTTTAAAGAATTTAGACTAGGAAGTAACTTGTGATTAGTTAATACCTTTAATCCTTGTTCACTCATATGACCCAACCATTGATGACACAGTCGAACAAAATCATTGTCGTTCTCAGATACAGTTGTTGGATGAGCTGATTCAATCCTTCCTTCCAACAGAAACAGGTCACCAACCTTCTTAGCTTTCATAACCAATAGAATTCTTTTATAGAGCTTCATAGCTCCACCTTGAATAATAGTCTTGTAACCTCCTGTGTCTAAGACTCCCAAAGATATTAGGTTTTTCTTAAGATCAAGTACATGTCTTACATCAGTTAGTATTTTAACAGTTCCATCAAACATCTTAATTCGAATGCTACCAATTCCCACAACTTTAGATGAAATATCATTTCTCATGTAAACTACTCCATCATCTATAGACTAGTAAGTAATAAACCAATGTCTATGAAGACACATGTGGTTGGAAGCACCAGAATCTAATAACCATTGTTGATCATAACATGAACCACTACTAATTAATAAAACTTCATCAACTATACCTAAACCTATTATTGAACCTATTTCAGTTGCATTTGCTTCCTTCGTCTCTTTTGGATGGTATTCTTTGGAGGCTTGTTGTCGCTTCCAATAGTCCTTCAAGTGTCCAGATTTGCCACAAAACCAACACTTGAGATTGCTCTTTCTTCCCTTCGACTTTGACCGAGAGAAATCCCTCTGACCCTATCCTCTTTCTTTAGGTATATCTCTTATCACCATCGCCTCAGATGTAGAGGTTTCTTGATTGGATTTCTTCCTTGTTTCCTCAGACAATAAAGCTCCAACAGTATCATCAAACTCAATACTTTTTGTTGAACTGAAACTAATAGAGGTAACAAAGTGATCCCATGATGCGGGCAAAGAACACAATAATGTAATTTCCTTATCTTCAGATTCAAATTTCATTCCCATGCTACTCAACTGAACTAAGAGAGTATTAAATGTATTCAAATGATCAGCTATATTCATACCTTCCTTCATGCGCAAATTGTACAATTGCCTTTTTAGGAAGATTATGTTTATCAAGGATTTTGTCATGTACATGCTTTCCATCTTTGACCACAAACTGACTGTTGTCTTCTCCGAGACAATGTTGGAAAATACATCGTCGACCAAACACAGGCGTATGGCACTCAGTTCTCTTGCATCTATCTTATCCTAGTCTTCGTCTGTTATGGAGGCAAACTGATTTGCTCTTACCAAAAGCGTCTTCATCATGCCTTGTTGCACAAGCAGATCATGCATCTTAACCTTCCAGATCTCAAAATTGTTCTTGCCATTAAATTTATAAATTTCAAACTTAACACTCTCCATCTTTGCCATTAGAGGAAACATAAAAAAAAAACAAAAACCGTTGCTTGTAATATCCAAGGGCCTTTCAAATATATGCAGAAAAATAATAATATAAACTTTACAAGATTTAATAAAAAACATTTTACTAACCTCTCATCTTCTTCTTCTTTAAAAGATTCACCTTTTTAAATTTACTTTATACCTTTTACTCCATAAAAGAACCATAAAACAATAAATTATCGAGCCACGTGAACACACTTTTGAGATATTAAAAAATTCACTTTTTAATGCCTCCACAATATTTAATTCCAAAATATTGTATTTAATTTAATGCCTCCATACCTTTAATTTTGTTTTCAAAAGGCATACACATTTTTCCTTGAGATGGGATCGACGCTCCTTGGAATATTCAAGGGAAGTGCGAGTTTGAAGGTGGAGCGCTCCCTTAGTGTGGAGGTGGGAGCGCTAGCGCTCCCTTACTTCAACGCTCCCATTAAGCAAGGTGCCGAGTGCCGATGTTAAAAAACAACGCTCCCTTCAAGCAACCTCTCCAACACA
>ML782521.1:310833-361664 GCA_009831015.1 Picea engelmannii | reverse complement strand
GTCAAATGTACAACCGATTGACTTGCATGAAGTAATAATCCATTATCATACAAATTCCAATGGTTTAGACTTCACTAAGCCATTGTATCATGGTCGCCTGTATGGTTGGAAAGAAATCAGATTTAATATGCAATTCATCAAGTACCTACACCCAAATGAAGTAAATAGCGTGTGTTGGGTATGAATGTTGACCTCAAGAGATAAAAAGTATATTCACAAACTTGAACAAATGAGAAGAAGCATGTAGCTCGACTTGTGGTCGAATTATTCGAAGACCATGAAATCCAATAAATGTGAAGCTAAGCTGACTTGTGGTCGAGTCATTTGATTGTCCCATCATGATGTTGGTCGACCATGGATGATAGTCATATTTTATTTATTAACTCATTGAAAATGCAAAAGTATTCTAAAAGGGTTTTGTATGAAGTTGTTTTATGGAGTTATAAACTTTATGGACTCTTTGGAGAATTTTTGTTTCCGTAAAATTATTACATGAAGGAAATGTTTAATTCGAGTAATTCTATTATACGCTTGCGTTTGTTTAGTCAAGTCGCGTTTTTAGTATTAATCAAGTCAATGACAAATAAAAATGTTGCGGATGGAGTCCTAAGAATACTTATGGTAACATATGAGTGAGTTTGAATTAGAAACTTGATTGGGTCAGCTGTACAATTGAGTTGATTTAGTTAAAAATAGATTAGTTAAACGTTAGTTTTTAAACGAAAGTGATCATCTCAATAATGTAACTTAGTGTCTAGAGGTTAGGATTGATTTCCTGTCCACATTAGTCAATATTCATTCGACAACACTTTCAGTATGTAAAGGTCCAATATTAGAAAATAGTCTTTGTATAATCGAGTCTTACTAACAGTTAGAGAGTCAATCATTGAGTCGTGTCTTAGTTATAGTTGAGTCATGCACGTGCAATAGATCATTAGTTGAGTCATATTTAAAGTTGTCCTTCATGTAAACTTGAAATGAAAAATCCTTTCATTTTAGAGACCTGAAATCTTAGCCATGATTTATAGAAACGGAGAAACAGAGTATTAATATAGAATATAGACACTCAACAGTTGAATGAAAGATTGAGCATTGATAGAGGAAATTATTGCAACAACTAATTGAGCAAAGAAATTGCATAGAACATTCATAATGAACATTGAACATGAGAGTTTTAGAACAATTAAAGGCATTCCAGAAGGAGACTTTATATAACATACACACATTAGAGCTTAAAATTCAAGATGATGACACAAGAACATTTGAATTGATTGAGCTCTCTCGTATAAGAGTTGGAAAATCGTTCCTTGGTTCATGACAACTTAAGAAGAGGACTCGTAGAATTAGTTTATGTTGCAAACCCTAGTCAATTTCATAAAAGCATCCCTTAGGAGTGGTAGTTCATTGGAGCAGCTATAGACTGCACCCCAACGAATTCTGTGACGAGTATAATCTACATTTGGTCATATGTAGCAATGGGTTCCCTTCAACTGGAAGATAATTTGAAAGCATGGAGATCAAGGAGTCAAGATATGTGATATGTAGTCATTCAAATCGATTGGGAAATAGTTACAATAAACCTTGCATAATTTTATCTTCCTATACAATTGGCGAACGTTGTGATTGAGTTACCTATGCATAAAAATATGTGTGGTTGATTCAAAGTAAGGAGACTTATGAAAGAGTAGAGATCCAGGAATTTTGTTGCACACTTTCTCGGGACAAGCAATGATTTGACAGTGGGGGAGATGCTGAAGAGGCCTTCTAGGCCATGTAAATGTCATCCTACATTAGCCTAAGTATAATAATGTATAATAGCATATGTAATAAATTCAGAAAGGAAGATAACTATTGATTAGTTGAAGTGGGTACAACCACACCAACCATCCATCTAATGTACAAATACACATAAAGACAAAATAAACACTTCGATAGATATCCTTCCCTAAATTATCTCTTCTTTGTTGGATTGTGCATGTTGTTGATGTGATTCATGATATAGTCCCCTCTTGAATACCTATGTACTCTATAACATTATAACATTATCTCTTAAAGTGCTTAAACTAGTACAACTATCAATCATTCCCTACACTCTGATATTATTCTTACCTCATCATCCCCCACTACTTCTTGAAATTCATGAAGATGTGGAATTTTAAATACATCAAAAAATGAAAAGTTTTTATAAAATCTAATTCGTATGCATTATCAAATATTTTCCTTCAAATCCTACATGAGCTAATATTTTTTCAACTGAGCTTATTGTATGTCCTTCTATAAAATATGTCCTTACATAGGTGTGTCATTACGATAACTCCTTATTTGAAAACCTTCGATCTCCTTATCAATATTTCTTCTTGGTGTATCTTATATCATTACACTACAATAATTACATTCATATATGTTTATGAATTTATTTCATACGTCTACAAAATTGTAAGCATCAAATCTTCTGTTATCACTTATTTCTAGAAGTAGATGAAATGAATAATGCTTTTGGACATATACCATAGAATACCTACAATGGCTTTCTTCCAATGGATCCATTCATTGAAATACTATAAGAAAATTCAGTTTGAGCCAAATCCAAAACCCATTTAGCCTTTTGGTGTCCAACTAAAATTATTAACAAGTTATGAGGGTTTTGATTAAAAACTTTCGTTTTTCCATCAATCTTTGGATAATATGCTAAGCTAAACTATAATATGGAACCGAGTTTCTTTCAATTTTTTCTTCAAACATATCTAACAATTATAATATCTCTATCAAAAGTGATACATATTATGTGTATTCCCTGAAGGCTCATAATTTCTTTGAGAAGGTAAGCTACCGTGTGAGTAGCATCATTAGCCTTCTTTCATGGTATATACTTGAAATTTTAGATAATATTTCCACTACAAATGGCATTTAGTCATTACCTATTTGTTCTTTGGGAAGTCCCAAGACAATATTCATCTTTATTTCCTCCCATGGTTTCTTGGGTAAAAGTAAAGGATTATATAAACACATGTTTTGCCTCTTTTCCTTGGCTAATTGGAAAAAATGATAAAACTCAATAAATGTTTTGACTGATATACCAATCCTGGGACTAAAATACATTTAATATACAATTTCCTTGATGTTTTCCTCTCCAAAATGTCCACTTAATCATTCAATAATCCATCATATAGCTTTATAATGAGATTTCCTCTCAATAAACTTTATAAAGTTTATGTAATATGTACACACAATTTATAATGCTTGCATAAGAGTCTATATGGAAGTCTATGTAGAAGGTTCTATTTATACTCCATCGATCCTTATAATTCTTCCATGTCTCTACAAAACCAACATCATCTACAGTCTATGTAGACGGTTCTATTTATTATTTATACTCCATGGATTCTTATTAATTCCTCCATGCCTTTACAAAACCAACATCATCTAGATACCAATTCTTTATTCTTTCCAAACTATTAAATTCAGTAGGAATTGCATGCAACGATATAACTTTCCTACTTAATGCATGTGCAATCTTATTTGATTTTCCGTATCTATGCGTCATGACATATGATTATATCTATGAAAAATCCACCCATTTAATTTGTTCTTTGTTAGTATTACCTATATTCTGTATTCACTACAATACTTTATCATTGGTAAACATTCCAAATTCTCTTGGTAGAAAAAAATGTATTGATTTCATCAAAACATGAAGAATTACACTAAACCCTTGTTCATAAAAAAAACTTTGAAATATCCACCCATTTAATTTGTTCTTTGTTAATATTACCTATATTCTTTATTCACTACAACACCTTATCATTGATAAACATTCCAAGTTCTCTTGGTAAAAAATAATGTATTGATTTCATCAAAACATGAAGAATTACACTAAACCCTTGGTCATAAAAGAGAGAAAAACAATTTTTTCACAACCTCATTTAACTTCTCTCTAAAGGATTCCACAAGCTTACTTTCTTTGATCAAGATTTCTCCCATGCTTAAACCACTTGCATTACAACCTACTTGAAAACCTTGGTCAAATGTAAGAGTGATAATACTAACTATTTAGCTACCTAATCTTAGGTATTTCTCAAAAGAATTCATTATTGTTTTTGTCCATTGGTTCCCTTATTCTTGTATTTCGTTAGTGGTACACAAATCGCACTAATGTTCTGAATTTTTATTTATTTTTAAATAATGAAAATTCACGAAAAACCCTCACAGCAAAGTACATATAATTAGCAACCAATAAAAAATAGCTCTTACATTTTAGAATCAAATTTTATACACTCTTGGGAAACCACAAAACCGATGTAAATCTTATATTCCTACAAGAATGCATATTCTTATGCTAATGAACATATTATTTTTGAAATTTATGTTTTCTCCTAGATCATAAATTAGTTGAGACATCAATAAACTACATGATCATCATGTAATTAGAAAATGCAATGCCTCGCTTCAATTCATTTTTCCTTTAAAAATAATAAACACGCACATCCCCATATTCATAGGAAGTTTTCCATAGGACCCTCTTAAATACATGTAAATATCAGTGAAGGTGTAGATGCCACACATGGTTTTTCAGCATATAAATCCATTATGCAGCTCACATATTGAATTATCTCACTATATAAGTGAGAAGGTGCGCATGATGTGCATGCTATTATTCAAAATATCCTTACACATAAGAATTGTAGTAACAATACATCTCACCTAAGTAAACTTAAGAGAAAGGTGTAGATATACCAACAATCCCCTTACCCTTAAGAAAAACTTAGGAGATACTAAAAATGATATGAACCAACTAAAATGAATATTGATACAAATACCTAGTGAAGTAATTGTACAATCTAGGAAAACAAATATAAAAAGAGTGTTTCTATGGATGTCAGCCCATCTGCTAGGGACATAGCTCCCTAACCCCTCATGTAAGTAGAATAATATATTTTACATGTAATAAAGTCCAATATTAATCAGGCCTAGTAATAAGGAAGAATAAGTCAAATGTAAGAAGACCTAATAGAATCTTCTGCTTCTAGAAGAACTTCCTCTAGATTTCTCTTATGGTATATAGATTTGGTATAAATATGATTCTAGGGCATGAAAAGTTTTGTATTGAGAATTATTGTAATAGAGAATTGCTTTCCTTGACGTTTCACCCTAGAAGAGGCAACTGAACATTGTTTCCTATCAATAAATGTATTATTTTGGTGTTGTGGTTTCATATATTGTATTGTTTCATTGTTATTCTCTGCAATATTTATGTTTTTTATTATTACAATAGATATGGTACCTAACAAGTGATATAAGAGCAATATCCTTTGTAGAAACTATGCGTACATTTTTTTTTCTGGGTAGAGACATATTCTAGCGTCTTAAATTCCTGGTCTAGGAAGCATACACGCCGGAAATACAAGTGGTACTTAAGCGCATATTGTTGGCCACCATTGTAACCCATGTTGGTACCCCTTCGAGTGGTAGTGCATAAGAAAATACTTGTATATGGACATGCCTAGATATCTTGAAGCCCTCTATAGATACATTGATCGACCGCATAACTCCTATAGTGCCACCGAGAACAACACTCATGAAGATACTCTCTAGTACCTGGGTAATCAGGTAGTATGACTAAAGGTATGGTCTAGCCTCTTTAGTTAGTTCCTTGAGATATTGGGCCGAGTACTATTATTCGATGAAGCACATATATCAGAGAGTTATAGCACAGGGAAAACCCTTGTCTGCAGGAACCTGGAAAACCCTAACTCTTTGGACAAAAAAAAAAATAGAACATGAATACAAAATATATATTTTTGTGTAACCTTGTCATCTGCATTCGAGTTGGGAAATTACTACATATTTCTTCATGTTAAAAAATTGGGCATTTCACCACTGCAATATTATTCATTTTGGATTATAACTCCGCGGGAGTAAAAAAATAATTAAAAAAGATTTTGGGGACTTCCCACACCCTTATTTTATACCAATCCAATTAGACTCCTCTTTATGTTATTATCGCAGTAATACCTATCATTTTTCAACTTTTGTTTTCTTTGGTTTCCCAACCCTCTTTCGTCCCCCTTATTTTGGACTCAACCCATTGAATTCCCCTATTCTCCTTGATCATCATGATATCGTTCACCCATAACCACTTTTCATTGTGGTCCCACCCACCCCTTTCCGATTCCCCACTTCATCATGTCCCACACCCATAGCAAATATATTGAAGCCCACATCAATACCTCATCATCTTATTTTTTAAAGGCCCAGAAGGAAGTGTGGAAAATCAATTCCAATATTACCACCATCAATAACAAAATTTAGTCTACCATATATGCAAAAATGGAAACCCTGAAGCAAGAACTCTCTATCCATCTTAAATCTTTGTTGCCCAGATTTGTGCCAAGTTGAATATTAATAGAGACCTTACCTCATCTTACCAACCTTTGCACCTCGAAGGTGATACTTCATCCAATTCCCATACTTTTTAGTCCCATCACTTTCAGCATGACATACACCTTCCTCGAGTGGATGTGAACAAATTTGATGGCTTGGATCCCATCGGTTGAGTAACTCAAATGGAACCCTATTTATTTTTCTATCACATTACAAATGAGTTGGAAAAACTCTGGTATGATGTTCTCCATATAAATCAAGAACATTGGCAATGGTGGAAATGGAGAAAAAATGTTCTCCAAGTGTATGTGGATTGGACACACTTTTTTTTAGAGATTTATGAACTCTTTGAACCTGACACTCACCATTTATGTCGTTTGTCTAAGTTGAAACAATATTATGGAGTGGAATATTTTATAGTTTCTTTTGAGTGCTTGGCTTTCTTCAGAGAGGGCATGTCTGATGTTTTCTTCCTGGAATTCTTTATTAGTGGCCTCAAGGATGAGATTTGTGCCCACATCCTCATGGCTCACCCTTGGAGTTCTGTTGAAGCTACAAAAATAGATAAGAAAGAAAAGCAAGTTGTCTCTTCTCAAACCAAAAAACCCTCCTTTATTCTTCTCCCTAAACCAGTCACTCTCACCCCTCCTTCCACTCCATTGAAGATCCAGGAATTGACCTAGGTAGAAATGGATGAACACCAACTCATTGACCTTTGTTATAATTTTGATGACACATATTTTCCTCAGCACAAGTGTAAGAAATAAAGTTTTTTTATGGCCATCTTTGAGTATGTTTTTGAAGAAGAGGTTTAGGCTTCCCCTATGGTCGACTCACCTTAACCCACTGACCTTAATCCATCCTTGGACCCCCCAGAATTTGAATCGGTCATTTTGTTGAATTCTCTCACTCACGTCTATGTGCCTCAAAACCTCAATCTAATTAGTTGCATTAAGAATCGAAATTGCATCATCCTCGTTGATAGTTGAAACACCCATAATTTTATTCATCACCGCATTTCCCATGAAACTAATTTCTATATCTAAGCGGTCAACGACGTTCAAATCAAGATTTTCAATGGAGGGTCCATGAATTTTGGGGAGCATTGTGAAAATATGCTTCTCCAAATTGGTCAATACAACATTAAATATCGTATGTTTTCTATCGACATGGGTGGTTGTGACATTGCGTTGTGTTTTGAATTGTTAATGACTCTTTGCCACATTCTCATGGATTTTAAGGAATTAACCATTCAATTCAATCAGGAAGGAAAACAATATAAGTTCCAAGGAATCACAACAGGTTCCCATGAGATCATCAATTCTTATCACATGGAAAATATCCTCAAAAAAGGTCATTTTGGAATTATTGCAAAAATCCATTCCTTTCAAGAATTTAAGACACCCTTAGTGCAACCTGACCTCCATGCATCCTCTCTAAACATCAAGTTGTTTTTTCCGCTCCCCAAGGAATTATCGCTTCCCATGGAATTCATGATCATTCCATTATTGTGATCCCTAGAAACCATCCTCCCAATGTTTGTCCATATCATCATTCATTTTCCTATAAAAATTAAATTTAAAAAATTGTTCAATAATTGCTCGTCGTGGGTGTTATCCATACTAGCAGTATCCCTTATTATTATCCAATAGTCATGGTAATTAATAAAGCACGCTCTTGGCTCATGTTTCCTGAATTTCGTGCACTCAATAAACTCATTGTCAAAGACAAATTCCCATTCCTTTCATTGATGATCTCTTGGATGAATTAAGTGGTGCCCAATTCTTTACAAAACTTGATCTTTGTTCTAGATACCACCATATATGTATGAAAGAGGAAGACATTCCTAATACTACATTTCACACTCACGAGGGCCACTATGAGTTCCTGGTCATGCCCTTTGGATTTTGTAATGCTCCATGCACTTTCCAAATCCTCATGCACCATGTCTTCCATCCTTTTATCTGCCATTTTGTCTTAGTTTTCTTTGATGATATTCTCATCTATATTAAAACATGTGCAGCCCATATTTCTCATGTCAATCGATTTCTTCATTGACTCTCCCAACACCAATTGTTCCTTAAACAATCTAAATGTTCTTTTGGAGCCTTGAAAGTTGAATACATGGGTCATATTGTTGGAAAGGATGTTGTCAGGGTGGATTCTAAAAAAATTGAAGCTATGAAGGATTGGTCTCACACCAGGACTCTCAAAATATTGCATTCTTTTTATGGGTTTAACAAGCTATCATCCCAAGTTTGTTAATAATTATGGTAAAAATGTGGCACCTCTCACTACTCTCCTTAAAAATAATGTTTTCACTTTGAATCCAACTGCTAATCATTCCTTCCAAGCCTTGAAAGAGGCTATGTTCACCACTCATATCCTCTCCCTTCTCGACTTCATAAAGGAATTTGTCCTCGAATGTGATTCTTCAGGGAGAGGAATTGGAGCAGTCTGTATGCAAGATGGTCGACCTTTGAAATATGATCAGAACATAAATATGGTCAGAACAGAATTGGAGCAGTCTGTATGCAAGTGGCTTAAATATTCATGGATCATATTTTCAAGCTTCATTTCCTACCTAATTCTATTGTTTCCAACCGAGATCCCACTTTGACCAACAATTTTTGGTAAGAATTATCTATGCTATAGGGAACCCAATTGCATCTAATAACATCCTATCATCCTCAGATTGATGGCCAAATTGAAGTTGTCAACAAGTTTTTGGAAACATAGTTGCGATGATTTTCATATGAATGGAAAAATCATCGGGCTTAATTGTTACCACTAGTTGAATAGTGGTACAACACCTCTTACCATATAGATACTCACATGACTCATTTTTAAGAATTATATGGAAAAAATACACCTTCAATACTCTCATACATGCTAGGTGTCTCGAAGGTTCAGGAGGTTGATCAAACTATTACAGTTCGAGAGGATATTCTTCATTCCCTCAAAGAGAGTTTGGTAATGGCTTAGAATCACATGAAGCAACAAGCAAACCAAGGTCATTCTGAATGTCAATTTGTTGAAGGGGACCATGTGTTTCTTCTACTGCAACTTTTTAAGAAGACTTCACTCATGGTTGAACATTGTTAGAAAGATGTGAATAAATTTAATTGTCCTTATATAGTTCTCAAGCACGTGGGATTGGTCACCTACTAGTTAGCTTTGCCAATTCATTCTAATATCCATCCTATTTTTCATGTCTCCTGCTTAAAGAAGGTGATTGGAATTGAGATCCACACTCAAAATAGTCTCCTTGAGTTGGATGAAGAAGTCTCCATCTGGTTACCCCCACAAGAAATCTTGGACTAGTGTGAGCGTCATCTTCATTGTCACATTATCAAGGAATTTTTATTACTGTGGAAAGATACAGCTCTAGGAGATTCCACTTGGCAGCCAACTACCATTCTGTAGAAATTTCCTGATATCAAGCCTTGAGGACAAGACTATTTTCAAGGGGGAGGGAATTTTAGGGACCTAACCTCCATAACCCCTCATGTAGGTAGAATAATATATTTTCCATGTAATAAATACCAATATTAATAAGGCCTAGTAATAAGGAAGAATAAACCAAATGTAAGAATACCTAATGGAAGTTTTCGCTTCTAGAAGGTCTTCCTCTAGATTTTTATTGTGGTATATAGACTTAGTATAAATAGGAGTCGAGGGCATGATAATTTGTTTTTAGAGAATTATTGTAATAGAGAGTTTGTCTATTGGAGGTTGCCTTCTCGAAGAGGCAAGTAAACATTATTTCATATCAATAAAGGTATTATTTTGTTTTTGTGGTTTCATGCATTGTGTTGTTTCGTTGTTATTCTCTACAGTGTTTTTATTTTTTGTCATTACAATAGATATGGTACCTAACACCATTTCATTAACATGCATGACTAGCGAGATACTACAATTTCTGAGTAAAAATTGGAATAGATTCTCTATGTGAGGATTAATTTGAAGAAAATTTGGTTTGAAACAAAATGACAAATCATAAAAAATCACCCAAGGAAGAAATACAAAACATCCCCCACAATATTGAACTCCATGGACATAGATTATGGAAATGGATGCCACATATGATAACAAAACCTATATTTATGTTTTGAAGGTGAGAACGATGTTGAGAAATGAAATAAATAAATTATCGAAAGTGGATATCTTTGGGTCCTCCAAGACCAGGTTGTGCATGGTCTTGAAGGAAAATGATTTGTGAAACTCTTAGAACATTTTCATAGGTGGCCTAGAATCGACCACTTGGATGAAATGTACATTATTTTATAATAAAGGCACCATAAATAAAGTGGCATCGTGAACAACAACACTCTATATGGGTTTGGACAATATGGTTGGATAAGGTATCCATGTAGAGGTAATGAATCAAACTCATGATTATTGTGCTATGGAAAATGAAAGAACAAAAAAAGTAATGAGATGTGGTCCAATTACTTGAGAAAAAAAGTTCTCATTAAGTAAAAAATAAAGTAATGAGATGTGGTCCAATTAAATGAGATGTAGAATTCCTTTGAAACCATTTATGGTTATAAAACTAGAGTAAGTTATTTAAAAATATTTGGAAGCAAAGATTTTTTTCATATTTCTAAAGAAGATAGGAGGAGATTAGATGCAAAAGCAATTAAGTGCATTTAACTGGTTATTGTTCTGATCATAAAGAATACAAAATGTTTGATCTTTACACACATAAATTTTTTGCAAGTAGAGATGTAATATTTCATGAGAATGTAGTTGAAGGTCATAAGGTAGACAACTATGATGCATGGCACATCCCATATCATCTTGATGAGAATGTTAAGGAAGAAACATGTATTGAACACAAGAAGAGGCAAGAGGATGAACTCAGTGATATGGAAACTACAAGCAACCATAGTTCACCAACAGGAGGAGAAGATTCATCAAGAGGAGGAGAATATTCACCATAGAGAAGAGAAATACGTGATAGCAGTGGAGCACCAAGAAGAACCTACCTTAGAGGTATAAATATTATGATTTGATGACTAATGTAATGTATATCATAGAAGCTTTAAATTTTAATCAAGCCAATGAACATAAGGAATGGAGAGGTGCAATGAAGGAAGAGTACGAGTCCATAATACAAATATGACACTTGGGAATTAAAAGAAGTTCAACGCAGGCACAGTCCTCGGAGCATGTCCGCTCTCATAGGATCTCCTTTTCCTCGACCTGAAGAACATAAAAGTTCTTCTGATTCCCTATCGGGAATCTTACACCCACAACTCTCTTCGAACGATCCCCTTTCCTTAACTTCTCGGGGAATCGGAACTCGCTACTTTGTGGGTCCACAATCGACTCTTTGGGTTACAAATCTACGAGAATCGATACCTATTCAACGTTGACTTTATCTCCCTCCTTGTCGAGACCTCGGCTATCGTAACTTCGCTACTCATTACACTCAAGCACTCTGTTCTCCAACTCCCGAGTCCCAAGATGTCGAACTCCCGATCTCTCCCCCTCGCGACCTCGCCACTCACGAGCTCAATTTCTTGGCTCTTCAACTTCTGATACGCGAGACGCCAAGATCCCCTTTCTCTCTTCTAAAACCCTGAAAACCCACACCACCTATCCTCCATTAGTTCCTATGGCCCACACTGCTGACGTAGTCGCCGGAATATCGCGTCTCGCCACCTCACGACTTTGAGCGCCAATGTTTGGGCTCTCACCCAACGAACTTCCGAGTTCGTGATATCTCCCGATCTCTGACACCTGGCCTCCTCAGATGGAGGCTTCTGATATTCTCATCGCCTCACCGCTTCGTGACTTATGACACCAAATTTTCAGCCCTTCGACTTGCGATACACCAGACGCCGAGACTCCGATTTGATGCCACCTGTATTCCACTCGCGCTCCTCTATGGCCCACACTGTTCCAACTGTCGGAATATCTCTATCTCATATCCTCACGATCCCCGTGGCCAAACTCTCGGACCTTTTTTTGTGAGGTCCTGAGACACAATCCCTCACACAGATCCAACGGTCCCCCTGTGCTCTGGATCCAACGGCTATCCTTCTCTCGCTACTCATGACCTCGCGACTTTTGAACACCCAAAGTTGGGCTTTCAACCTGCGAACTCCCGAGTTCACGAGATCACCGATCTCTGCCACCTGTCCTCTTTCAGTCCTCCAATGTCCGAGTATACGAGATAAGGATCTCCTTACACGTGTCCTCCTCATGAACGGTTCTGATCTTATAGAGATATCGCTTCTCGTTATCTCGCTTCTCTTGCTCCACAACTTTTGGGGCTTCAACTCCCGAGTCTCCAATGCACGACACTACGTGTAGATCGGACGGCTCCGGTGACTTTGAATCGATGGCCCTGTCCCTCCTGAGCTTCAAACTCCTCGGAATATTCTCGCCGTAACCTCCTGGCACCTCTGCAAGATCTAAAGATCCTCGAAACCTCACGAAATCTCCTCAGAACATTTCGACCATCCGTTCTTCCTTGATTAATTCACGAAATGAAACGGGTATCTTCCTTCGAGATTCCTTCGCCTCTTCGCCAACCTGCAACGCTTCTCCCTGACTTTAAGTCACACTTATTTACGTTGTTATTCAACGACTCAGAGGCCTATCCTCCCTGAGCTTCTTCACTCTACCTCTTCATAGAAACTTGCGCGCACTCCTTGCGCTCGACTTTTTCAACAACTTCCAAAGAGTTGAATTCTTCTGACTCTGCGCACTTCCTGCAGCAGTAGTCCTTCAACACTTCTGCTCAGTTTCATGACTGAGACTCTCTCCCTTAGCCTGCGCACTCCTTGCATGGCTTCAACAACTCACTTTCACTTCTGAGTGTTTTGAGAACAAGGGTTTAACTCCCGAGCCTTCTAGCAACGCACTCCTTGCGGACAACTTCAACTGCGCTCCTTGCAGGAATCTTTGCTCAAAGGAGAAACGATTGTAACTTACTTCAGTTCCTCTCAAATTTCAATCTCAATACATGAAATCATGCACACAACATTATAACAATGCATAACAGGAAGTAATATTCACAAGCACAGCATTCAATACATCTACATAGAGAATAACACAACAGCCATGAATCCGAATCAACTTCTTCTATTAATTCAAGATCTATACATGGATGTTCTTCTACAGCTCTCGGCTATTTATCCTATTCTCTTCCCTGTTATGAGTTATGATAGCTAATGTTACAATGAGAAAATGAGGGTGTCTATATCTTGTTTCCCTCCTTCCTTCTAGAACTGTCTAATCTAAGAATTCAATTCTATCTACCTACAACTACTACTATAAATGCCTTTGTCTATCTCAGACGAGAGTGTATGGCTCGAGGTCCGATTACATTTTTTTCCAAGGCGCCTAAATTAAATGATATCATTTATATTCAGTGCATCAACTTCAAGGGAAAATTTAAAAATTCTAAAACTTGCGCTGGACGTCTTCCCAGCTGGCTTCTGCTTCCATGTTGGTTTGCTTTTCATGAGGGATGCTCTTGCATCATACTCCCTCACTTGAAAATTTGCATGGGATCCTGTCCATGAGCTCCGACATGGTATGTCCATGCTTCTGAATTTATGCTTCAGTCTCCCAGCTGGCATCTTCAACTGAATGTCCCTTCCACTTGACCAAATATTCAAAGTATTCTTTCCTTCTAGTTTTCTTACCCACTCTTTTATTCAGTATCTGCTCCATCTGTGGCTTCTCTGCAACTGGCATCTGCTTCTGCCACTGGATCTCCAGTTGATCATCACTTTCTGCTCCTGCTTCATCAGCTCTATATGGATACAAATCTGAAACATTAAATATCGGGGGTATTCCGATCCCATCTGGTAACTCGATTTCATAAGCATTTTGTCTCATTTTCTTCAAGACCTTGCATGGTCCAATTTTATTCATCTTCAACTTGTTGTATGTTCCTCTGGGGAACCTTTCCTTCCTCAAATGTGCCAGAACCAGATCACCAACTTCAAACTGAAGTTGTCTCCGATGTTGATCTGCTCTGCGCTTATACTCCTGACTTGACTTCAATAGTCGCTCCTTCACCTCGCTGTGAAGTTCCTTCATCGCTTCAGTGAATTCTCTTGCACTAGTGCTGCTAGTCACAGTCTGTTCTGAATACCTTAGTTCAGAAACTCCTCTTGGCTGCATTCCATATACAATCTGAAATGGACTTTTCCCTGTGCTCATGTTCACTGAATCATTGTAAGCAAACTCTGTCTGCGGTAGTATGCTATCCCAGCTGCTATGGTGCTCAGTCACCAAGCTTCTCAACAAGTCTCCCAGACTTCTGTTGACCACCTCTGTCTATCCATCTGTTTGAGGATGATAAGCAGAACTAAACATCAAATTAGTTCCCAGATTCTTCCATAATGTTCTCCAGAAATGCCGTATGAACTTGGTATCTCTGTCCGAAACTATGCTTTTTGGAAATCCATGAAGTCGAACAATCTCTTTGAAAAACAAATTTGCGATGTGGGTCGCATCGCTGGTCTTTTGGCATGGAATGAAGTGTGCCATCTTAGAAAACCTGTCAACTACCACAAATATCAAGTCAACACCGCTTTGTGTCCTCGACAATCCCAATACAAAATCCATGCTAATTTCATCCCACGACCTCTCGGGTATGGGCAATGGTTGATAGAATCCCGCATTCTGCTTCCTTCCTTTTGAATGCTGGCAAATTCTGCATCTATCCACAAACTCTTTAACTTTTGACCACATCCCTGGCTAAAAGTATGAATCGCTCAACTTTGCAAATGTCTTTTCATGGCCAAAATGTCCAGCCAATCCACCACTGTTCTTTTCCTTCAACAAGTTATCCCTCATGGAGAAATTTAAAATACACAGCTGATTCCCTTTGAACAACAATCTGTCTTGGATCACGTACTCTATCCACTGGCTTCTGTCTCTGAGAACTGGATTCTCAGCTGCTTCATACGCCTCTGCAAAATCTGCATCACCTGCGTACATCTCCCTGAGATAGTCAAAGCCTAAAGTCTTGACTTTGAACTCCTGCAATAGCAAACATTTCCTTCTCAAAGCATTAGCCACTTTGTTAGTAGTACCTGAAATATGTTTGATAACAAATGTAAAATTCTGCATGTATTCTACCCATTTAGTATGTTTCTGATTTAATTTCTCCTACTGAGTTACATACTGCAATGCATGATTATCACTATACAAAACAAACTCCCTTGGAATCAAATAGTGCCTCCATTTCTTCAATGCCTATATGATGGCATAGTACTCTTTATCATATGTGGAGTAATTTTCTTTTGCCTCATTTAGTTTCTCACTGAAATATGCAATTGGTATGTCCTCCTGACTCGAGACCGCTCCTATAGCAAACCCACTTGCATCACATTTCACCTGAAATGTCTTTTGAAAATATGGCAACACTAGAATTGGTTGCTCTGTAATCTTTCGTTTCAACAACTTGAAACTCTTCTCAGCCTCTTCAGTCCAATGAAAAGATTTATGTTTTTTCTTCACTATGTCCATCATTGATGTGCTAATTCCACTGAAGTTCCTGATGAATTTTCGGTAGAAACTAGCCAGTCCATGAAAACTCCTTACTTCAAATACGTTCCTTGGTGATGGCCAATTCTTAATTGCCTCCACCTTTTATGGATCCATCTTCAACTCATTATCTGAAATAACAAAACCCAAATAAATGAGTTTTATCTTCATAAATGAGGACTTCTTCATGTTAATCAACAGCTTCTCCTGCTATAGCTTCTTCATCACAACAGCCAAATGATTCAAATGTTCAGCCTTTGTCTTGCTGAAAACCAATATGTCATCCAGATACACAATGACAAACTTCCCAATGAACTCCTTCAACACTTCATTCATCAACCTCATAAAGGTACATGGTGCATTCATCAAACCAAACGGCATGACAAGCCATTTGTACAAACCTTCGTTTGTTTTGAATGTTGTTTTCCATTCGACACCTTCTCTCATACGAATCTGATGATATCCACTCTTCAAATCTATCTTTGAAAAAAAAATTGCTCCACTTAAGCAATCCATCAAATCATCCATCCTTGGCAATGGGAATCTATACCTGATAGTTATCTTATTGATGGCTCTCGAATCAGTGCACATCCTCCAGCCTCCGTATTTCTTCGAACTGAGTACTGTTGGAACAACACACGGACTCAAGATTTCCCTGACCAAGCCTTTCTCCAACAACTCCTGGACCTGTCTTTTAACCTCTTCATTCTCCTGTGGCGTCAATCTGTACGTGACTTTATTTGGCAAACTAGCTCCTGGTATGAGGTCTATATGGTGACTTACACTCCTCATTGGTGGTAACGAACGAGGTAGTTTGTCCACTACAATATCAACAAACTCTTCCAGCAGTTCCTGAACTTCTCCTGGTAAATCGTCCACTCTTGTGCTAGTCAGAACAATTCTCGGCTTTCTGACCACAAAGAATTGTGGATCCTCCTTCTTCTTAACTTCTGTAAGAAGTTCTTTCCCACTCATGAGAAGTACTATGTCGCTTGTCTCCGTCTTCGCCTCTTTATCTTCAATTGGACACAACATATGAGCCCTCCCATTCTTCTCCAGGGTATAGGTGTTCTTCCTCCCATCATGAATTACATTTCTATCATATTGCCACGGTCTACCCAACAATAAATGATCCATAGGAATAACATCACATAAAATTTTATCATTATATCTTCCTATCTTAATGTCAACTAAGCATTGTTTAGTGACATTTACCTGATGTCCCTTATGTAGCCATGAAACTTTGTATGGTTTCGGGTGATCAATTGTCTCCAGCTCCAGCTTTTCTACCATCTCGGTTGAAACGAGATTTTCTGTGCTTCCACTGTCCACAATGACTTTGCATGCCCAACCTTTGGTCTTGCAAGAAGTCCTAAAAATATTGTTCCTCTGTGCTGGATTCTCCATCTCTTTCTCCGGCGTCAAAAGGACTTTTCACATCACCAGTGATCTTCCGCCTTCAGCGTACTCTGCCTCAACATATCTCCTTTGTGCCTCGACGATGTGAGTCTCTCCAGTTTCTTTCTTTTTCTCTGGACACTCAAATGACTTGTGCCCATTCTTTCCACATGTGAATCATGTGATTACTCCACCTCTTCCTCTTCCTCTACCTATGGTACGAGGAAATATATTGTTATCAGCATAACCTCCTCTCTGTTCGGTATGCTTCTCTTTTTGTTCAACATATCGCCCTCTCTATGAACTTCTGCCTCTCTCTATCTGAGTCTGAGGTTTCTTCCAGTCATCCTTGGGCTTCTGGTATTTATCTTGGGAAACTGATTTGCCTTTGGGATGACTCTTGCCTCTGCCCCTATGACTTTTCTTACGGCTCAGCTTCTCCTCAGCTTTCAAAGCCAATTGGTAAGCATCCTCCACAGTTCAGATGGTTGCCAAATTTAGTTCATCCTGAATTTCATACCTCGGGCCATTCATATACCTGGCCACATTTTCGTCATTGCTTTTGCAATGACCTGCCCTGATATTCAACCTGTAAAATTCCTCAGTATACTCCTTCACTGTCATCAGCTTCTGTCTCAGGTTCTGCATCCTCCTGAACAGAGAAATTTGATATTCCCTGGGAATAAATTTTTCCTTCACCTTTGCAATCATCCTGTCCAAGCTCTTAATCTTCTGCTTGCCTTGGCAACGCCTGTCATCTTGCAGTTCATCCCACCACAAGGCTGCATGTCCTTTTAATCTTGTGACGACATGTCTGACCTTTTTATCATCTTTGATATCTTCATAATCGAAGTAAGTGTCAAGAGCTCTAATCCAATCTAGCAGCTCTTCTGCATCCAGACTCCCTTCATAAGCTGGAATGTCCATCTTTGTTTTTGAACTCATCCGAGTGATAGCCTTAATTAAACGCTCATTGATGCATCTTCCGCTGGAATTTCCTCTTCTTCATGTCCAGCATCATCTTCGATCTCGGATTCACTGATATCTCCTGCATCAGCGTTTCACCTTTGTTTTATCTCCATGTCCTCCATTCTGGCACGGAGATTTCGCATTCCTCTTTCCACGTCTGAATTATTTCCTTTCCTACCTCTATCTCTAGACATTTCTCTTTCTCTGGACAATTCCCTTTATTCCTCTGGATCGAGTGATTGTCTACCTCTCCTTCTTGGCAGCATGGTGAATTCCCCCTTTTTGTCTCTTCTATGAAAAGAAAAGAACTTTTCTAAGCTCTTATACCACTTGATGCAGGCGCACTCCTCGGAGCACGTCCGCTCTCACAGGATCTCCTTTTCCTCGGCCCGAAGAACGTCAAAGTTCTTCTGATTCCCTATCGGGAATCTTATGCGCACAACTCTCTTCGAACGATCCCCTTTCCTTAACTTCTCGGGGAATCGAAACTTGCTACTTTGCGGGTCCACAATCGACCCTTTGGGTTACAAATCTACGAGAACCGATACCTGGTCAACGTTGAATTTATCTCCCTCCTTGTCGAGACCTCGGCTATCGCAACTTCGCTACTCATTACACCCAAGCTCTCGGTTCTCCAACTCCCGAGTCCCGAGATGTCGAACTCCCGATCTCGCCCCCTCGCAAAATTGCCACTCGCGAGCTCAATTTCTTGGCTCTTCAATTTCTGATATACGAGACGCCGAGATCCCCTATCTCGCTTCTAAAACCCTGACAACCCGTGCCACCTGTCCTCCACTACTTCCTATGGCCCACACTGCTGACGTAGTCGCCGGGATATCGCGTCTCGCCACCTCGCGACTTTGAGCGCCAATGTTTGGTCTCTCACCCAACGAACTTCCGAGTTCGCGAGATCTCCCGATCTTTAACACCTGTCCTCCTCAGATGGACTCTTCTGATCTTCTCGTCGCCTCGCCGCTTCGTTACTTATGACACCAAATTTTTAGCCCTTCGACTCATGATACACGAGACGCTGAGACTCCGATTTGATGCCACATGTATTCCACTCGTGCTCTGCTATGGCCCACACTGTTCCAGCTATCGGGATATCGCTATCTCGTATCCTCGCGATCCTCGTGGCCAAACTCTCGGACCTTTTCTTGCGAGGTCTCGAGACACGATCCCTCACGCAGATCCAACGGTCCCCATGTGCTCCGGATCCAATGACTATCCTTCTCTCGCTACTGGCGACCTCACGAATTTTGAACACCCAAAGTTGGGCTTTCAACCTACGAACTCTCGAGTTCGTGAGATCACCGATCTCTGCCACCTGTCCTCTTCAGATGGACGGCTACCAATCTCTCACCACTTCGCTACTCGTGAAGCTAAAGGGTTCCCCTTTCAATCCTCCAATGTCCGAGTATATGAGATAAGGATCTCCTTACACGCGTCCTCCTCACGAACGGTTCTGATCTTATAGAGATATCGCTTCTCGCGATCTTGTTTCTCTTGACCTGCAACTTTTGGGGCTTCAACTCTCGAGTCTCCAATGCACGACACTACATGTAGATCGGACAACTCCGGTGACTCTGAATCGACAGCCCTGTCCCTCCTGAGCTTCAAACTCCTCGGAATCTTCTCGCTGTAACCTCCTGGATCCTCTGGAAGATATAACGATCCTTGGAACCTCGCGAAATCTCCTCAGAAGATTTCGACCATTCGTTCTTCCTTGATTAATTCAAGAAATGAAATGGGTATCTTCGTCCGAGATTCCTTCGTCGCTTTGCCAACCTGCAATGCTTCTCCCCGACTTTAAGTCACACTTATCTACGTTGTTCTTCAACGACTCAGAGGCCTATCGTCCCTGAGCTTCTTCACTCTGCTTCTTCAGAGAAACTTGCACGCACTCCTTGTGCTCGACTTTTTCAACAACTTCCCAAGAGTTGAATTATTCTGACTCTACGCACTTCCTGCAGAAGCAGTCCTTCAACACTTCTACTCAGTTTCACGATTGAGACTCTCTCCCTTAGCCTACGCACTCCTTGCACGGCTTCAAAAACTCACTTTCACTTCTGAGTGTTTTGAGAACAAGGGTTTAACTCCCGAGCCTTCTGTCAACGCACTCCTTGCGGACAACTTCAACTGCGCTCCTTGTAGGAATCTTTGCTCAAAGGAGAAACGATTGTAACTCACTTCACTTCCTCTCAGATTTCAATCTCGATACATGAAATCATGCACACAACATTATAACAATGCATAACAGGAAGTAATATTCACAAGCGGAGCATTCAATACATCTACACAGAGAATAACACAACAACCATTAATCTGAATCAACTTCTTCTATTAATTCAATATCTATACATGGATGTTCTTCTACAGCTCTCAGCTATTTCTCCTATGCTCTTCCCTGTTCTGAGTTATGCTAGCTAATGTTACAATGAGAAAATGAGGGTGTCTATATCCCGTTTCCCTCCTTCCTTCTAGAACTGTCTAATCTAAGAATTCAATTCTATCTACCTGCAACTACTACTATAAATGCCTCTGTCTATCTCAGACGAGAGCATATGGCTCGAGGTCTGATTACATTTTTTTCCAAGGCGCCTAAATTAAATGATCTCATTTATATTCAGCGCATCAACTTCAAGGGAAAATTTAAAAATTCTAAAACTTGCGCTGGACATCTTCCCAGCTCGCTTCTTCTTCCACGTTGGTTTGCTTGTCGTGAGGGATGCTCCTGCATCAAATTTCCTAAGAACAAGGTTCCCATAGGATCCAAATGGTTGTATAAACCAAAATTTAAAGCAGATGGAAGTATAGATAAGTATAAATCTAGGTTGGTTGCAAAGGGGTAGTCACAGCAAAAGGGCATAGACTATGAAGATACATTTTCACTTGTATCTAAGCTCAATACAGTTCTATTGATGACCACTTTAGCCACAAAACATAATTGCAAATTTCATCAATTTGATGTTAAGTTTGATTTTTTAAATGGGGAACTAAAAGAAGAAGTATATCTCATATAGCGGGAAGGATTTGTAAATAAAGGTTAATAACATCTAGTGTGTAAATTAAATAAATATTTCTATGGACTAAAATAGGCACCGGGGTCATGGTATGAAAATTTTTAGTCCATAGAAATATTTCTTTGATTTATGAAAAGATTTACTCTTTCTTTTTTCAGAAAGGTTTTATGAAAAGAAAGGGTGATCATAATCTCTATATCAAGTCAGATCAAAAGGGGAATGTTTCTTTGACTTCCTTGTATTTTGATGATCTCATCATGACCAGGAATGCATCTCTATTGATTGTTGAAATAAAAACTTAGTTTTCACGGGCTGTTGAAATGAAAGACCTTGGAGAATTGCATTACTTTTTAGGCCTGGAAAAATGGACAGAGGTTGGCCAAACACTATTTACACAGAGACAATATATAAGGGAGTTTCTTAACAGGTTCAATATGAGTAAGTGTAAACCAATATCAACTCCTTTAGAACATAATTCCAAACTCTGTAGCGATGATGGAACAAAATACATGGATGGTACATTGTGTTGCCAGTTATTGGGAATTCTAAACTATCTCACCAAAACTAGGCCATACATATCTTACTCAGTGGGCATCTTGAGTCAATTCATGGCCAAACCACATAAAAGTCACCGGTTAGCAACAAAAAGGGCACTTAGATATTTGAAAGGAACCACTAATTTTTGTATTTTGAGTCAAATTGGGCCAGAAATACTGATGAGACAAAGTCAACTACTCGTTATAAATTTAGCATTGGATCAAGGGTCATATCATGGAGCAATCTTTATCATCAACTGAAGTTCAATACAAAGCCTTGTGCAATGCTACTTGTGAAGCCGTCTAGATGAGGCAAATTCTTGAGGATGTAGGAGAAGAACAAAGGACTCCAATGATTATCAAGTGTGATAGTCAAAGATCCATCAAACTTGCTAATAATCCATTGTACCATGCCATATCCAAGCATATTGAGACTCATTATCATTTTGTTAGGGAAAATATACAATCAAGAAAGATAAATTTAGTTTATTATAATACTAATGAAAATATGGCTAACATCTTTAGAAATCCCCAAGGAAATACAACATATGAGTTAGTTAGATGTAAATTAGGTTTGTTTGAAAATAAAATTCTCCATTGAGGAGGAGTGTTAGAATAATGGAGAAGTTTCTAAGTTGCTTGAGTTTGTAGAGTTATTTTCTTGGCTTCTTGTTTCTCATTGTTTACGTCTAGTTGAGATTGAGTCTTGATTGTTTCTTTATTTGGTTCTCAGATCCCATTTTGTACAATTAGTTAACCACATTGTAAAACTATATATATATATCTCATTTTGGCGAATGCAAAGAGGTGAATGTTGAGTACAATCTCATAATCTTGAGGTAGAGCACAGTCTCTCCTTAGAGGTGCCACTCATTATTTTTTTGTCTCAATAATTCTACTCTTGGAACCATTGTGCCCATGAAAAAAAAAAAAATGACAACCTTACCCAATTAACTATAAATTTGAAACTTCTTAATTTGGATCACATCTTTTACTAACTTCTTGATTTGGATCACATATTTTACTCCATTCAAGCTATCCGTGTATCTTCCATCCTCGATAACATTAAACAATGGAAAGTGTTCAACGATGTGGAATAAATCAAAAGGTTCATTACTTTAATTGATGAAGATTTGAATTTGAAGATATATTCAAATGAGGAAGAAGATGGAATGGAGCGAGAAATTGATTAGTCAATAAACCAATCATTCCAATCTCAAATGAGGAAGAAGATGGAATGGAGCAAGAAATTGATTAGTCAATAAATCAATCATTCCAATCATGGAATGCAATGGTTGGAGGATAAAAAGTTATACACTACTAGCCAAATTTTATCTCAAAAAGTAGTCTAAAGAATCAATAAAAGTTATCACATTATGATTATATGATATGCCATCATAATTAAATTGTTATATATATTCATCAATTTCCTTCTTCCTTTGCTCTTAGTGACCATGCATACATAACCATTAGTGTCACACCTATAGATTTTATTCTATAGAAAGATCTGGTCCTATTGTGAAGGGTGAATGCTCCTTTGCTACATCAATTCATCAACTTTCTTGTCATTAGTATTATTAATTTTTTGTTTAGATTTGCTTTCAATATTTTTTATAAAAAAAATGTTCACTACACAAAAATATTTACCATGCACATCCTCCGTGTTACGTGTTAATTGACTTTTGTTTTCATAATATTGAATGCAATCTTTACTTTTTATCTACATACACCAATTATATTAATATTACAAGGGATATAAAATTAATTACTCCTATTTCTCTTGGATGTATTTTTTTTATCTACATACACCAATTATATTAATATTGCAAAGGATATAGAATTCCCACAACCTCATCATCAGTGGTAAGTACTCCTATTTGTCTTGGATGTATTTAAAGAAACCTAAACCATCGTGAAATTTTTAATTAACAGGTAACGTTCTCACCAGAATCCAGTCCTCACTACAGCGCCCAACTTTATCTTCGCGTTACTTTATCTGCAAACACGGGAAGGAAGTGAATAAAACTTAAATCCAATGACAAAGCGGAGGGGCTAATAATTGTACTTCCTCATTTGTATACAAGCAGAACCACTAGCCTTGCGCATCAGAAGGAGCGAAGAAGGAATATCGATATGCAGGTATGTGGAAAAGCCATCCATGGTGGAAAAACGTCACACGTTTTCGCATCTTTGTGTATCACAAGGAGCGAAGAAGGCATATCGATATGCAGGTCTGTGGAAAAGCCATCCATGGTGGGAAAACGTGACACGTTTTCGCATCTTTATCATAGAAGACCTAGAGCTCTGAACGCATATTCTGGTATTCTTATTGCAATTGGCGGACACGGTTTTACATTGGAATGGATTCTCTAGAAGCAAGACGGCGGAGACCATAGCAGAGATCGAAGAAACGACTCCAATGGTATCAAAAAGTATGAAGTGTAGACCATAGCAATATCTACGGCGGTGAGGTAACTTTCCGATTAATGGACCTTTAGATATAAATAATACTTTATTTGTTTTTCGATGCTACCTTTAATGCCGACGCCTTGGCTCACATTTTCAGGTATAGCTATGGATTATATCGTGTCGTGTTACGAAAAATGGATATGACTGAATCTCCAACGCATGGTGACATGTTTTTCTCGAAAGCAGTTGAGTGAAAGATGGGGCTCAGTATTTTGACAGAACGTCACTCCACTGTTCTGGTTCTGGCTTTTTTGGCTTTTTTTATTAGAGGAAACCTCTTTCTCATCCTATAAATATGTTGGTACGTCGAGTACATTCATGGAATTCCTCGGCTATATCTGTGCTTTTCTTGCTCGTGATTATTTGATATCTCTCCATGGCCCATCGCTTTCACCATGGCTTATTGCTTTCCATCACAGTCCCTTGCCTTATTGCTGCAGATGATTTTTTCCATGGACACCCATCGATGAAGAGAGAGAGCACAGCCACAGCATTATGAAAATCCTTCTTTACATTCATATAGAGGAAGAGTATTGCAGGAGAGGCTGTGCTATCTCTCTTCTTCAGTTGGTCTTTTGTGATATTCAGTAATGTTTGAAAACTATAATACTAGTTTTTATGGGACAACATAGAGCGAATCAAAAGCCTATAATATCGGTTGGCTGCTCAGCTATTTTATTTGTTCATGTCCCTTCACGTTTGTCTTTCGGGTTCCAAACATTGGGTTTTCTGTTTTTCTAGTTTTACAGTGCATTTGAAAACGAAAACGCTTGGAGGTTTTTCACAAGTAGTTAATGGTTTCCAAGGCCATGCTACTTTTCATCTGTAGTAAGTTGTTTTCCAGACTCTATAGAGGCCAGTGGCGTGTAGCTTCGAACGGAGAGGATTTATTTTTCTGATTACTAGCTTTAGATGTGAGGTGGAAGATGTAACTTGGGATCCAGCATAAAATATGCCTTAAATAATCAGCTGTTTTTTTTCGCTTGGAGTTATCACTGCTATTTGCTTTCTTTCCGTTTCAGCCTCCACTTCTCCTAATGTTTTCAATTCTTTCCTTTTCTAGTTATTTTAAACAAAGAGTCCGATATTGGATTTTGCAGGCTTTCCTCTCTCTTGATTCCTATTTGTAGCTTCTACGAGTAAGAATATACATGAAACTGTAGAGTTGAATGTAAATCAGAGTACACTATTGTTTGTGCGATGCATTTCAAGTGATATCGAAAGCAATGGATCGGTTTCATCATTAAATACCAATATATGATAGGATAGACAATGTAGAATCTAAAATGCTTCAGATCCCATACTATACTGTATATTGCAGGATATATTCAGTACATAGTATTGTTTGTGCGTAGTATTTGAAGTGATATCGAACGCAATGGATCCGTTTAAGAATTAAATACCAATATATGATAGGATATACAACGTAGAATCTAAAATGCCTCRGATCCTATACTGTATATTGCAGCATACATTCAGTACTTTGTATTGTTTGTGCGAAGTATTTGTAGTGATATTGAAGGGAATGGATCAGTTTCAGCATTAAATACCAATATAGGACAGGATATACAACGTAGAATCTAAAATGTTTCAGATCCTATACTGTTTATTGCAGCATATATTCAGTACTTGGCTTTCAGTGAAGCCGGTATAAAAGGTAAAATTGAAGATTTATCACCCATACGAAAAATGAAACGGAACATTAAGATATTTTCATTGTCCTTCGCCTGCATACTTACATGCCCGAAGAAGTTTCTTAAATATCATTGCTTTATGCATATGATAATRTCCACAATTGTACCTGGTGAAYGGAACTAGAAACATGTTCAATCTCTCTGATATTTTCACAGAACTGAATAATTCAGAGATGYCATTGAAGCATCGTTGGTCTTTGAGATGAACAGATTGGATGTTCGCAGGRACTATGCTGCATGGGCTGAAGGAGGTATCAGGTAGTGGGCCGGCGATGCCAAGAGCTGTTGAAAGTACAAATCGAATCTGGCCATTAGCGTTTTAGGACGCCTTTGTAGCAGAAAAGGATGATAGAGAACACTGACCCACTGGAATTTATGTCTCTTGTTACGAGATACATGAAACTAAGCCAGTGATTAACCTAGTATTCATCATTATAAATAATATTATGCTTTGCATTTGATTACAGTAATCGTACTCAGTTGGGGTCATATGGGCCAATATTTGGATTCAATTATGTGACATTATGCATTCCGTTACGTAATTTTACTGTTGTTTGTGCACAAAGGGGATAGTAATTTTCTTATTGAATGAAAATTAAGAGGCTTCGACGTCTTCCTTTATTTAAGCTCTTCAAATTGAGAGGCGATGGTCGGCTTATTAACCATACCTTTAATTATGAATTTATGTTTAACAGCAAACGCGGAGTTAAGTGAAGATATAAACCATTTTGCATGAAGTGGGTGAAAACACATTTTTGTTCATATAAAATATGCTTTGAGGTTACAAAACAAAAGTTTATCAAGTGGTACTTTGTATATATTAACAAGTGTTGCATGGAAGCGTAGTTCTTGTTAGGTTGGAGTGGGAAAAAATGCACACGTGGATCGTGGGAGAATGAGAAGCCCCCGAAGTACCACACACAAATGGAAACTTCCACGGACAAGTGGCAAGCAACAAGCATGACAGGTGGTATCCATGTAGAAAATGACATGTGGCACTCTGTGACACGTCAGCCATAAGATGTCAGGCTGCTATATGACTCAGGGAGAATGCCACTATGGGAGTTTTCCTTCCAAAACAAACACAGTTTCGCTGAAGCGAGTCTTCAATTTCCGAATTACTTAATGATAATATTATATGACATAATGGAAAATGATCGATGGCTCACATTCATTTTAGAAAGAGAAGGAGCTGGAGTATTAATTTCCTAGAGCAATTCTGGCATTGAAACCATTTAGTTTTTGAAAGTATTCTCATTCTAATTTTACTGTGTTTTGCATAATCCATCTTACATTTATTTTGTTAATAAGATTTTTTATTTTTTTCTATTACCAATATTGCAATAGATAGCTACTAAAAAAACATATATCCCCATCACGTGTAACTTGATATATTGTTGGAGACTTGCCATGTCGGAAATTTCCGTTCCTACCTTGTAGATTTTATCTCTTTAATGTATTTATAAAATTCATTTATAATGATCTATGTATACTTCCAACCCACTTTCATACCAAAATTTAGAGTTAAGTACAATTTTCATAATCATTTCTTTAATTTTTCCCATGGACAAAGTAAGAAACATCCATTTCATTCTATTAAATAGATCACCTGGCTTGTTTGTCTCCATATGTATTAGCATAAATAAAGTTATATGTGGTGGCAAAGAAACAAATATAAACTTTTTTAAAACATGTTTGAAGATTCTTTGATCTTCTTGTGTGACCTTTGTGTTTGCTATTTTTTTCTATATATTAACACACACTTAACATGATTGTTTATTTTCATGAGTTTTCAGCTCATTGAAGTTAATTTAAACTGTGTGAAAGGAATGTGTCGAGACAGAGGAAGATGCTCTTTTCCTGAAACTTTTATCCGTGAGAAGCAAACCCACCTTGCATAGGTTGATCTGCAATTTCTCTCTAGGAAGAGGGCATCTTTGTAACATGCCTATCCAATTGAAATATTTGTAAGATCCCTATGACAGTTCAGTATAGTACTAAATGGTATATTTGTAACATGTTTGTCGAGTTGATTGTTTTTTTTGGAATGATAAAACATTTTGAAGGTTTCTGTTTCTGCGGATATTATTGCAGATGTATTTAAAAGTCTATTGACCTTTGAATCTGTTAGGAACGAAAGGACAACCTAACGAGGATGTCAATCCTACTGCATTTTTATAGATGTAGTACTCCTCTTTAAATTTTTCCTGGGGTGTGTATAGTTCAAAAGTGGGACTTAGAGAATTTCCCTCGTAATGACTTAAAGCAATACAAAAACGATAGAAAATGTATTTTTTTGTTTTTTGAAATAATTTTTCTTGGAAAATAGGACCGGGAATCACATACATTAAACATTGAAATTAAATAAACACAATTTCTTGACATCCAACATAGTTAAAGATAAAAATTTATGAGCACATAAAAATAAAAGAAGATGACTGACATGCATTGACATCCAACATTCTTGAAGTAGTTTTCTTTGAAATTTATCAAAAAATAATATTGTATGTTACATATTTCTCGAAATTTAAATGTCTTTTTCATATAGACTGGGATTGGGGATTTCGCAGAGTATAAAATAAATAAGTACAAGAAATAGGACTGTAGAAAGAAGAAGTGGGCGACGGTAGAGAGAAAGACCTGAAAAGAAGAAATTGGAAGTTATCAATGTTTGGTTAGACATTCCTATTTAAAGAGGTGGAATAACTGGATTGATAAAAAAATGAGGATGTGATTAGTATAGACTTACAATGATGGTATCTCTCTCCCCCTTTGCTATTTTCTTGTTGATGTTTTTTTATTTCTCTTGTCGACGGTTACTGGAGTCGTGCCAACCACTTTTTTCCCTTCGTCGGTGAGCTTCTCGATTTCCCTTTGGATCCATTCTTCAATGTAGCTTCTCATGGGAACACGTTGATCTGATGCCTGATTTTTACGTTGAAAATCTCACTTTCTAATTCCCTTAGATATATAGAAAGATTATGCAAAGCGTGTTCAATTTTTTCATTTTGTACTAAATAGTCCACTAGATAGTTGTCCATGTCATCCTCATCATATTCAAGGATTTCATAAAAAATTCTAAATAAAACCCCTTAAAATATCAACTTGTACATCGAAGGCTTTCATGGTTAAGGACAAGGAGTTCAGGATTAAGTTGGGGTCTTTTAACTCATTGGTACTTTTGTCAAAGTCTATTTTAGTCATCTTTTTGAATAATTCTTCTTTCTTTGATACATCTTTTTCACATGATAGGACAATGAGATGTAGGTTCTTAACTTTCTCTTTCCAACATGCATTTAATTTTTTGATTTGAGTTGGGGAGGGGAGATCTTCTTCTCTTTTTCTCATTTATGTCATGTTGGTGACATTGATGCCAAAAGAGATGACCATGTCTAGATAGAAAACTTCTTCATTTTTAAAATCCGCATGCAAATATTCCTGGAAGGCATGTGATCCAGATTTTATGAGCAGAACGAAATGAATACAGATTATTAACGGGTGCTTAACACAAAATAACAAAGATATAGTAAAATTGGTTTTCTATTCAATAACGAAATAAGTTGAAACTGTAAAATGCAGTGGAAACAAGCTTGCTAGAATGGTGGTGGCTTATCTCTGAGAAGAGATGTGACGGCAATGTGCATTCACAAGAAGAAGGTTACAATGAGGCTCTGAAGGCATTTTTACAATAATTAAGAATTCCAAAAACCCTAAACATCCAAAAACCTAACCCTAGGAGATGAAGTGCCAAAAGTCATGTGGGCCCCGTTTGGGTAAGCTAGTACATCAACTTCCCGGGGTCGTAACTTTTGCATATGATCTCTGTTTTAGGCGTGTGATAGCCCATTGGAAAGGTATCATCGAGGAGATTCATTTTGGGGGCTCAATCAATCTTTTGGATATAATTGAGGTGCTCAATATAGAAAAACCTTCATTTAGGCCCTCAAAATGGCCCCGGAAGTAAAAACTGCTAAAAATAGTAAATTGCCAAAAATGTCAGAAAGTTGTTTTGAGCCAGTTGAAAAAGGTGGGTGGCCACCGATATCCATATGGATCAATACTCCCTCCTTAGGAATCAATTGTCTCCATTGCATTGAGGTCCCCCATTAGATGAGGAAATTTCTGCTGAATTTGGCCTTGGGTGAGCCACTTGCCTTGGTGCAGGAGATACCCTACTTTGACGACTCGATAAATATGGATCCTTTGTTGTCAAGTGCCCTTGATCTATTTGTCCACAATCTCATCATTGGATGTATGTTGTATGCAGTCGGGGTTGAGCTCTGTCGGTGTCAGTTGTTCTTCTACTTCTGAGGTGTCCAATAATGGTGGGAAATAAGGGCGAAGGAGATCCACATTGAACACTGGGTGCAGGCCAAGGAAAGAAGGAATGTTGAGATCAAAAGAATTATCCCCCATAGCCTTGGTGATAGTGTACGGTCCATAACGGAGTGGGAGAAGTTTCCAATGGGGTCCTGTAAGGCGTTCTTTCTACAAGTGCAACCAGACTTTGTCGTCCACCTGAAACTTATGCGGCACTCGATGTTGATCATGGCGCTATTTGTACTTGTCATTGGACTTCTGTAGGATATCCTAAACCTGTTGGTGGATGTGTTGGATCCGCTCAATGAACCGTGTGGCTTTGTCAACTTCAGTTGGAGCAGGAGATGATTCAGTCGAAGTGACCGCAAGGGGAAGTGCAACATCTATGGGACCCAATGGTTGGAATCCCCACCCCACCTGAAAGGGGCTATGGCTGGTTGAGCTATGCAAGGCTCGGTTGTACTTATGCTGGACATAGGGAAGGCTCTCATCCCATGTGCGAGGGTTCTTTGAATTATACATGCGAAGGATATGCACAATCATTCGATTTACAACCTCGGTTTGGCCATCTATTTGGGGGTGGAAGGCCATGGATTTGGTGAGCTTGGTGTCCAATAGTGACCAGAGGCTCGACCAGAATGTGTTGAGAAATCGACTATCCCGATCTAATACAATGGTTTGTGGGATTCCAAAATGTACCCAAACTCGTTCAAAGAAGAGCTTGGTAGTGGCCTCTGCTGTGATGCTCTTCTTGCAGGCAACCATAATCACCATCTTAGAAAAATGATCAACAACCACAAAAACACAGTCATTGAGATGGATTCCCATGGCCTGTCAGGAGTAGGAAGAGGGGTGTACATGCCCTGTTTCTTAGTGGTCGGTTTGGCAATAGAACAGGCAGTGCAGGACCTGATATACTTGCTGACCTCCTGTCGAAGTTTCAGCCGGTAGAAATGTTTCTGTAGCATCGCCACTATATTTTCAATTCCAAAGTGTCCTACCACCTGACTCTAGTGGGCTTCCCAGATAAGCTTCACTCGCTCACTTGATGGAACACAGATATGACCTAGACGACATAACAACCCATCCTGAAGATGGAAATTATCGACAACTACATTTGCACCCAACATTTGGTAGGTGGTGGTGAAGTCAGGGTCTGTCTCATAGAGTTGAGGCCATTCAGATGTCTCATGGCCGTAAGAGTCTAGCACCATGGTGAGTGCTGCGATTGGCGATCTGCTGAGGCAATCAGCGATGTGATTGGTGCTTCCTGTTTTATACTTGATGTTGAGGTGGAATTGCTGCAAGTATGTGGACCACTTTTGATTGCGGTCATTTTACAGTTTTCCCTATGCTTGCATGAACTGTAGTGGCTTATGATAAATGTGGATGATTGTCTCCTTCCCAAGAATGTAATGTCTCCTTGCACAATGGAGTACATTTCTTTGTCGTAAGTAGGGTACTTACGGATAGTCTCGGAAAGTGTCTTACTATGATAGGCCACGGGGTGGCCGTGCTGAGTGAGAACGATGCCCACAACATAGTCTGAAGTATCTATCTCGATCTCAAAGGGATGTTGCAGGTCCGGTAGTGAAAGTACTGGGGCTGAGCACAAGCGTTGCTTCAAATCATCGAACGCTTGTTGTTGGGACCGGCCCCACACAAATTTTTCCTTACCACCACCCCTATTTATTTGGCTAAGGGCCCATGCAATATGGGAGAAACCCAACATGAACCTAAGGTAGAAATTAGCAAGTCCCAAGAAGCTTCGAAGATCAGTGAGTGTTGTTGGGGCTGGCTAGTCACGGATGACTTGGATCTTGGTTGGATCCACATGTACGCCATGCTGATCAATGATGTAGCCTAGGTAATGGACCCTGTCCATGTCGAAGGAGCATTTTTCTAGGTTGGCGTATAGCTTCTGCTGTCGCAGGGTGTGCAGAACCTGTTGAATATGATGCAAGTGTTTGGAGCAAGTCTTGTTGTAAATTAGAATGTCATCCAGATACACCACTACAAAAGTATTGGTGAATGGTCACAGGATATCGTCCATCATCCTCATCAAAGTGGCTGGAGCATTTTTCAAGCCAAAGGGCATGACCAACCATTCAAAAAGTCCTTCCTTTGACTTGAAGGCGGTCTTCCATACATTTGTTTGTTCTATCGGGACCTGCTGGTAACCAGACTTCATATCAATCTTACTGAAGTATTTGGCCCCCATGAGTTGATCAAGGAGGTCATCGATTTAGGGAATCGGGTACCAGTTTCTGACACTGATTTTATTCAGAGTCCGGTAATCAATACAGATTCGCCAGGTTCCATCTTTCTTCTGTACCAACATGATTGGGCTCTCGCAAGGTGATGAGATGGGGTGGATGTGCCCCTTGTGGAGAAGTTCTTGGATCTATCACTTGATTTCCTCATTCTGTAACAAAGAGTGACGATATACTGGCCCATTGGGTAGTGGTGCACCAGGGGTCAGATCAATGGGGTTCTTGACCTGGCAGTGCAGAGGTACCCCTATAGGTGAGGAGAAGATATCTGAGTATTCTTCCACGACCTTATATACTTTCTTCTGCTGTGTGGAGAGATCAGCCACAAAGACCTTGGATGTGGCTACGATCTTTCGCTTGTTCTGAGAGCGAATCATGAAGAAGACAAACTTCCCCATATGCGAGATGACCTTCCTACATTGCTTAGCAGAGATCAAGGAAATAGCACTAGGTGGTACTGCCTCGGGTATCCTGTACAATTTTCTGTTCAAAGTAATAATAACACTACAAGGCCTAGACTCATATACAACATGACATTTCCATAAATAAGGTTGTCCCAAAAGAACATCAAAAACTTCGAGAGGAGAAACATCACACAATACCTCATCTTTGAAGGGCTTGATGTCATATGACAGTCAGCACTGTTCGCTGACACGGAGATCGCTTCCTTGGAGGAGACATCTAATGGTGTAGGGTTGTGGGTGCGACGTTGTTGATAGGGCCAACCGCTTGATGACCTTTGCTGAGATGAGGTTCTTATGTCTACCACTATCAATGATGAAGTGCAACGGGGTGCCTTTTACCCACATCTGTGAATGGAAGAGGCACTCTATTTCTTCTGGCTCGTCTGGTTCACCAGGCTGGAGCTTGGTGGTAGAAACAGTGGCACTGGGTTCCACGTCAATGATCCGTCTTCCCCTTTCTGGTTCTGTCTCAGATTTAGAATTTTCATTTGATTCAGAGGCTTTCACTTCGACCACTAGAGATTTCTTTGAGCGACAGTCAACAGTGTCATGCCAAGGTCTCTTATGGAAGTCGCACCACTTCCTGATATCTTTCTTTGTCTTTTCGGTGTCCTTCTTTGCTTGCGGCTTGTACTAGTTGTCTTGATACTGCTCATATTTGCTTTGTCCTTTGTTCGGTGGGTTGGGGCTACCCTTTCCTGGCTTTTGTTGTGAGGGGTTCCCAGGCCCAAATTTTTGCGTCTTTTGTTTGAGCTTTTGCTCAATTTTGACGGCATATCGGTAGGCCGTGCCCAAGGATGAGATGTCCAGAAATTCCATTTCGGTCTGGATGTATCTATGCAGAGCACTGCGATACTTGAGCACCATATGTTGCTCTGAATCTTTGATACCCAACTTGGTGTGCAAGGTATGGAAGATATTTGTGAAATCTGGCACTACTTGGTCTCTTTCTTGCTGCAGTGTGGTCCATTTGGTATACAGGTCGTCAAAACTTTCCACATGGTAGTATTTTTCCTTATAGCATCCCTAAACGATTCCCAGGTGGCCGTGACTGAAAATAATGAGGTTTCCTCTATTTCCTTTTGCTCACAGAAAGTTTCCCACAAATATTTGACATGGGAAACGACATTGAGGAGACCAAAAGTAATATTTTCTCTATCTGAAAATTTATGAACAGAAAAATACCCTTTTAGTAGATTCAACCACTTGTCTATAGCATTTGCGTCTATATGACCTTCAAATATAGGAATATCAAAGTTTATTTTTACCTTCAAGGGGGCGGTGTCTCCATTCGAAGAAGATGCATCGCCTGTTGGTAGTCACCGAAGGATTTGCGTGAAACTATCCATCATATCGTTCCTTTGTTGCATGAGGGCTTCCTCAATAAACAGTTTGAAAGGATCTCCTGTCCCGCCATATTTCTTTTTTCCTGCCATGGGAGGTCGCTTGGGCATGTGAGAGCTTCTATCCTCAAGAGAAACAAGCTCAAGACCCAACTCTTTGTACTCCGACCTCATTGGGGACATGCATTAAGATGATAAGGAGAAGACCGCTCTGATACCATTGATCCATATTTTATGAGAAGAATGAAATGAATACAAATTATTAACAGGTGCTTAACACAAAATAATAGAGATATAATAAAACCGGTTTTCTATTCAATAACGAAATAAGCTGAAACTGTAAAATGCAGCGAAAACAAGCTTGTTGGAATGGTGGCGGCTTATCTGTGAGAAGAGATGTGACAGCAGTGTGCATTTGCAAGAAGAAGGTTACAATGAGGCTCTGAAGGCCTTTTTACAATAATAAAGAATTCCAAAAACCCTAGACATCCAAAAACTTAACCCTAGGAGATGAAGCACCAAAAGTCATGTGGGCCCCGTTTGGGTAAGCTAGTACATCAACTTCCCGGGGTCGTAACTTTTGCATATGATCTCCGTTTTAGGTGTCCGATAGCCCGTTGGAAAGGTATCATAGAGGATATTCATTTTGGGGGCTCAATCATGCCTTTGGATATCATTAAGGATATTGATACTGAAAAACCTTCATTTAGGCCCTCAAAATGGCCCCGGAAGTAAAAACTGCTAAAAATAGTAAATTCTGAAAAATGTCAGAAAGTTGTTTTGAGCCAGTTGGAAAAGGTGGGTGGCCACCGATATCCATATGGATCATCATGTTCCCTAGTTCCAAAGGAAGCTATACATTTTTATGTTTCTGAGGCTTGAGTAATTAGCTCCATTATTTTCTTGATATTATTCTCCACATAGCCTCTACATGATGTGAGGAGGATGGAGGATCCTTTTAATGTGGCTACATGGGTGGAAGGAATGGTTATTCCTAAAGGACTGGAAGTCAATGGGATAAGAATCAAATATTCCTCCAATTCCTTGATTCGGTTCTTCGGTCTAGCATTCTCCGCCTCAAGGCCTCCAATGGAATCATTAGGAGCATCTCTGGTTTCTCGATGAAGTCAGGAGATTTGGGACGGATGCATGTTCCTAAGGTTAATCTATGAACGAGATTTCCCTTTATTATTTCTTACATCTCTCTTTTAAATAATTAAATTTTTAGATTTGGTGTAAAAAATGTGCTCTAGAATACGAAGGATGCATCTTCTTCAAAAATCTTGGTCTCAGCTATTTCCATTAGGGGATTATGGTGGATCGCATCCATGGGATAATCAATGTTGCATAATACATTATCGATATCAGTCGCAAGTTCCATGTCTTCAAATTTAGTTCTGGGCTCTTCCGCTTGTTCCACAACGTTTTTTCTCTTCTTTCTCATGGGAAGCTTGTGAGAACTATCAATTTTACCTTGAGGAGGGTTCTTATCTCCTCCTTTGTTTGAATAATTGTGGGTTATTTTCTTACTGGGGTGGGTTGTTTGAGAGATTCTTAGGGATGTCATACTCTCGGGATAATATAACCTTTGGGATAATATAACATCTGGTATCTCTAGACGATGTTTGAAATGAACACTCATAAGGGATAATATAACCCTCCACAAATCTTGGTCTAATGCTTGTGAATGGGAGATATCCTCGAGCCTTTTTCTCATTATGACAATCTCTATGGTTCCCGCATGATGAGTTGTTAGCATTAAATCTTAGTAATTTCATACTTAGAAAGAAGTGTGAAGGTGTCGGGGACGATGAAGAGCAATTTTAGGATTGGAGATTTCATGAACCCGCCGACCTGACGACCTGGAAAAGACATTCCACGATGTTTGAAATGAACACTTGAAAGGGATAATATAACCCTATAAAAATATTGGTTCAATGTGTATTAATGGGAGATATCCTTGAGCCCTTCGGTCAATAATGACAATATTACGGTTCTTACATGATGATATGTTAGCTTTAAAGATTACTAATTGCATATTTAGAAAGAAGTGTGAAGGTGGCGGGGATGAGGAAGAGCGATTCAGAAATGGATAAGTATGGAAAGTGGTGAGTTGGGCTTCAAAATAGGGTTACAAGGGATACTCACGAGAGGTGAGGGCCTGACAGTCAAATTGTACGTCTTAGAAGTTTTGAGAGAAAAATGTGTAACACAGAAGAGGGCATGATGGGTCGGTCCAATGGTCAATTTGTATATCGTGAAACTCCATGTGTTGTTTGTAGATCGTAGAACAATGGAAGCACAATATTGATCCCGCCTATTTGGGAACACGCAATCAAAAAAGTGGCTAAGTATGGAATAGGGAAACAATCAGTCAGACCTGTTTTCGCTAATATATTGAAATTTGTAATGGATATCTCATTGCCTGGAAATATCTTTTCTACATGTTTTTGGACAAGTTGTGTAGGGATATTCAGTGTGACTATCTCCTTGAGCCTTTAGCTCATTAATGAAAATATTTACAATTGCTTCATGATGATATTTTAGAATTAAACCTTACTAATTGCATACTTGGAAAGAAGTGAAAAGGTGTCGAGAACGACGAACAACGATTAGGAATTGGAGATTTCATGAAATCTCTAACCCAACGATCCATGAAAGAGATTCCAAGAAATAGAAAGTGTGGAAAGCGGTTGGACAGGATTCAAAATAGGGTGATGAGGGATCCTTGGGAGACGTGAGGGCCCTACGGTCAAATTGTATGTCTCAGAAATTTTGAGTTCAAAATGTGTAACATGGAAGAGGGGATGATGTGGGAGTCTGGCAGTCAATTTGTATATGGCAGAACTCAGGGTGTTGTTTGTAGGTCATAGAACAGTGGAAGTGAAATATAGAGACCGTGTGCCTGGGAGTCCGCAATCGAAAAAGTGGTTAAGTATGGAATGAGGAAGCGGTTGGTCAGAGTCTTGATATAAAATAATGAGTGGATATTTTAACCCATGAGTCCGCCAACCTGTGTACTTAGACATTTTCAGAAAAAATGACTAAGTAACCATAAAGAGAAAATGGAGGGGAAAAAGAAAGGGGAATTCTGTTAATTATAGAAAAGGGAAAAGAAGGGGATAAAAGAGAGTGGGAAAATAGAAAAGGGGAGGGAAATTTTTAGAAGCGGGAATTGGTCTCAAACAACCCTAATTGTTGCAAAATCATCATTTTCTATTCCAATATTTTATCCACATACTCATTTTGTATTGTTCTCGTATCATTCAGAAGGGTGTGAGCAAATGAAAATATAAACTATAATTTGATTTTTGGATATAAATATGTATAATGGATTTACGGGTTCTATTGATGTTTGGATTGTGTAGATAACAGTGGATTAGGATAATTTTTCATTATTTTTTTGATAAGGCCTTAAAAAAGTAGAATAAGAAACAATATTTTCCAATTCAATTCTCACACACAAAAAAAAAATTGATCCCATAATATTCATCTTTGTTGATTTGATAATAAGGATGTCGATTTGGTAGATTGGGCTATTGGTCATTTTAGGAAACTAGTGTGCGCCAACTAATGCTTTGATGAATATTTTTTTTTATTGCAACCCGTGGGAGTAATTGTGTTTTTGATACATTGTTTAATGCCTTGAAATATTATTTGAAGTATTAAACTTGTTGCAAGAGATTATTCATTGAATGGTTTGTTGTTTCCCTCTGTTTTTTACCTCTATTATTTCACTTGTCTATCATTACTCTGCTACCAGCCAAGGAGAACCCCCATCCATATCATCTTTCAAAATTGACCATGTTTTTTTATTGGTGAAACAACCCTCTAACTCACCAAAAAATTCAAAAGAATGACCATTCCAATTTTTTAGTGGCCTGGCTCTGCCCTTTAGAACTCACGTGCACACTTTAGGAGACACAGTAACTATGAAGTCAATTAGAGAGTTGTATAGGCTCTTCAATCAAAGAATAGAGAAAGTGAGTCATAGTTATACTTTCTAGGATGTGTTTTCATAAGAGAAGCATCGAAAAGTCACAAAAAAATCAATTGAGGGGTTTTGAAATAAAATTATTGTACTGATATAGTAAACACCTTCGTTTTCTCCAGATGATGTTTGTAATGAACACTCGAAATGAATAATATAACCCTCAAATATTGTTATAATGCATATCAATCAGAGATCTCCTCGATCCTTTCACTGATTAATGACAATTTCTACGATTCATGTGTAATGAGTTGTTACCATTAAATCTTACTAATTTCATACTTAGAAATAAGTGTGAAGGTGGCAGGGATGGAAAAGAGAGATTAAGGATTGGAGATTTCGTGAAGTTGTCAACCCGATAACGTGCGAAAGAGATTCCATGATGTTTGAAATGAACACTTGAAAGGGATAATATAACCCTCCCCAAATCTTAGTTTAATTCGTATTAATGGGAGATATCCTCGAGCCTTTCTCTCATTAATGACTATCTTTATGGTTCCTGCATGATGTGTTGTTAGCATTAAAGCTTAATAATTGCATATTTAGAAATAAGTCTGAAGGTGGTGGGGATGACGAAGAGAGATTAAGGATTATAAATTTCATGAATTCACCAACCTAACATCCTGCGAAAGAGATTCTAATAAATGGCCAAGTATGGAAAGTGATCGGTCAAGCTTCAAAATAGGGTCACAAGTTATACTCAGGACACGTGAGGGCCTGATGGTCAAATTGTATGTCTCTGAAATTTTGAATGCAAAGTCTGTAACATGGAATAGGACATGATGGCATAATTCAGTGGTGAATTTGTATATCGTGGAAATCTGGGTGTTGTTGGTAGGTCAGGGAACAATGGAAGCACAATGTTGAGAGCACCTTCCCAGGAACCAACAATAAAAAAAGTTTCCAAGTATGGAATGGAGAAGGGATTAGTCGGACTCGTGACACAAAAACATGATACATATTCATAAAAATTACTAAGTAATCTCAAAGGGAAAGTAGAGGGGAAAAATAAAGGGAAATTTGGTTGTCAATTTGTATATTGAGTAAGTCAAGGTGTTGTTTGTAGGGGACAGAACAATGGAAGTGAAATCTCGAGCCCACCTATCCGAGAACCTGCGATCGAAGAAGTTTTTGAGTATGGAATGGGAAAGCGGTTGGTCAGACTCATGATATAAAAGCATTAGTGGAAATTTGAACGTGGGAATCTTCCAACCCACGCACTTAGATATTTTCCAAAAAATGACTAAGTAACCAGAAAGAGAAGGTAGAGGGGAAAACAAAAGGGGAGGGAAGTTTTCGAAAGCAATAATTGGTCTTAACAAAGACCCATTGATGGTATTAATAGTAAATATGAAGTTCCTTAGACATTTGAACAAGATCTTCAATCGAGGAATAGAGAAAATGAGTCATAGTTAAACTTTCCATGATGTGTTTTTATAAAAGAAGCATTGAAAAACTACAGAAAAATCAATGGAGGGTTGTTTAAGTAAAATTATTTTACTGCCAACTTGATCGTAAGTATAACAATGATGAATTTTAATTTTAATTTTATGTGGTTGATATCATAGTCCCATTTTACTTCACCTAGCATATATCCTTTTATTTCAAAATATTTCTGAAGAAGAATTTTGGTAATTTCATCAATCAAGTAGAAGTGCTAAAATAAACTACATATTACATTTGCTTCACAAAGATTACATTAAAAGGTAAGGAAGTTATTGTATATTCTTTAAGATAATAGAAAAAATGCTAATATCTTGAATCTATCATCCATCCATAATTCAAAAATCAGGCCCATGAGAAACTTGAACTACAGTGCAAAAGCACATGAACAAAAGTATGCCAAACACAAGATAGGAAAAAATCAGAGGAGATTGAGCATTGTATCCCATCTATAACCAAATCCCCAAATGGGAACCAAGAAATTTGTTGATTACTATATTACTATGAACCAATATAACTATGACCATTTGGTTCTGATAGTACTATGAACCAAGATCACGTTGACTTGACAATATTCTAACATTACTAGTTCTGGAAAATAGTGTCAACATTTAACTTAATGGAGTTTGAACAATTCCAAATTTGTAGCATTATTGAAAATGTTTGATGGTTCTATTCAGGGGAGCAATCCATTTTTATGGATCAAAGGATGGACCTGATTTATTCATAGTTTGGTACTTTGTATGAGGTATTTCCTCATGCTTCTCATTCCTGGACTGAACAATCTTATGCGCTTCAAGTTCGCTTTCTCATGGAACTGCAAAACTCTATTCATATATTGATTGGGTAGCATGGACAAATACAGATCAAATTGTTTCATTTCTTGTTAACACATGATATGGAAAAAAAAAAATTGGGTTAAGCCAATATGCAGTATGGAATTGTCCTCATTTAATGTAAATTTTCTATGCACGCAAAAGTCACGTAACATGTAGACATTGTTTGCCTTTTTATGTAGATATACTTCATATGGAAATTCTTCCAACCCAGGAAGAACATCTTGTAATATAGGTTGTCTAATTGTACAATGTACAATTGTGTTGTTGAGGATTCAGATGGCACCGTTGAGGCAATGTCTATATATGTAAGGGAGTTTTTTATTGCATCGTAGGAAATCAATTGTACCATCATTTATGAAAGCAGAGGCAGAAGAAGGAGAGTCACATTTGGCACATACAGGCTCGAAGGGGGTCGAGTATGCATCTGTTGCAACCAAAACACCCTCAAACTACACACATGAGCATAGTAGTTAATATATTGAATAATATATTATACAAGTGTACAACAAAAAAGATGCATAAAATTGTTTAAGGAAATTTTTATGTGCAAAGTGTGGATGGAATTGTAGATGTATAGACACAACAATTGTCAAGCTAGTTAGTTTATTGAGATCATGTACTATGTTTGCTCCCAATTATGTTACAAATGTTGTTTGGATTGTGTGAAATAACCTTTCTTTAAGATCTCTTTTATTTGTTATATTTTTGAAGAGAATAAGTGGAAATTTCCCTTTATACAATTGTTGTTCCATTGAGAAAACCAAATTTGAATAGGTGTCGAACAATTGTAGCTACACCATGGAACAGTGTAATAGTTGCGTTAGATAATTGAGATATATGAGAATGTGAAAGTAAAGGACAAAGATGGATATGGAGAATGGTACCATTTCCTTGTCATTGTCTGACTCTCCAGATTAGGTTGGCGGACTCAAGTGTGAAAACTGCAGCAATGGTTTTGATTGGGTAAATGTCATTCCTCCATGCAAGTTGGTTGATTGTTGTGTCTGGTACAAAACGATATTATGAAAAAACCATGGGAAATTTATCCACAATACTTGTTGCATTGAGAGACATAATATGATCACAATCATCATGGTCATATATTATTTTTTTTTTTAATATATTGAAATTTTTAATGGATATCCCATTACTTGGAAAGATCTTTTCTGCATGTTTCTGGAAAATTTGTGTAGGGATAGTCAGTGTGACTGTCATCATGGATTCGTTGTCTATCATGTCATCACGCATAATGCATATAGTTTTGTTTTCCTTCTCTAAGTAGGTGTTATACACGACCATTATCTCCCCAAAGAACACTTCTCCAGTTCGATGGTTGTTCAAGCCTTCTATCAATAATATATTAGGTGTTATAAGTTTAGAGACCTGCTGACAATTTTTGAACAGAAAAATTAGTGTGAATGGCAGTTTGTATCATTTTTTTTTGGCCTAAATGTACAATTAGATGCACAATTTGGATGAAGTATGCAGGTGAGAGTTTTGTAACAATACCTCTTAGTTTGTGGAGCTTTCACTATGTTGGGAGTTTCATTTGCGCTCATCGATACTTCTTGTGAAATGAAAAGAATGTGTTGTAGATAAAATCTACATATCTATCATGACATAGATGAATAAATAACTCAGGATATTTGTTTGGTAAACATATCAAGAGAATAATGTATGAATGTTTACCTTTGGCCTTGTCGTTCTGTTGATGTTTGCAATGATTGACTACTCATGCCCATGTCACTCATCCAACTTTTTCTCATGCAATCATGTGTACATGAACATCACAACGAGTAGATAAGCATATGCATTGTATATTTTTCATAATTGTTTTGGATGTCACATACAGTAGTGAAGGGGATGGAGTATGAAATAGGCTATCAAGGGATACTTAAGAGAGGTGAGATCATGATGATCAGATTGTATGTCTAGGAAATTTTGAGTGAAAAAATGTGTAACATGAAACAAGGCATGATGGGGGAGTCTAATGGTCTATCTATATATCGAGGAACTCCAAGCTATGTTTGTAGGTCAAAGAACAATATAAGTGCAATATTGGTCCCGCTAGCTAGGGAGTCCGGCTATCAATTTGTATATCGCGGAACTTCGGATACTGTTTGCAAGACACGAAAAAATAGAAGAACAATTTTGAGCCCACCAGCCTGAGAACCCACGATCGAAAAAGTAGATAAATATGGAATAGGGAAGCGGTCGGTCAGAATCCTGATATAGAAGCATGAGTAGAAATGTCAACCCGTGAGTCTGCAAACACACGCACCTAGAAATTTTTGGAAAACGACTAAGTAAAGTAACCAGAAAGGGAAATTAGAGCGGAAAATAAAGGTGAATTCGGTTAACTATAGAAGAGGTAAAACAAAGGGATAAAAGACAGTGGGAAAATAGAAAAGGGGAGGGAAATTTTCAGAAGCGGGAAGTCTCAAAAAAGGCCCATTGTTGCTAAACCATCATTTTCTAGTCCAATATTTATCCACCTACTCATTTTGTGTGTTTGATTTACTATCACTATTGGTATACCTTTTCTAATATTGTACTTCAACATCCTCTGTTGTGGAATATGGTATTTCATCGTCTTTTTCAACTAGTATGTTTCGTTCAATGTAGCAATGCAGAAAATACAATGGACATGAAGGTAAGTTGGTATGTAGAAATACATGTAAGAAAATAAATACATTTCTATCTATTTCAATGTAGAATAATAGAAAATATAGTTGACATGAAGATAAGTTATTATGTAGGAATATATGTAGTATATACATATAATAAATGAAGTGCAAAGGAGTAGAATAAATATACAGACAATAAATGAAATACAAAACAATGGAATATGAAATAAGAGTAGAAGGATGAACCTTTGTATCTCTTCTTATACATTTGTGGTTAAGAGTCCTTCATATTCTAAATTTATTCTGTTTGTTTCAATGTGGGAACACACAAAATACAATGAACATGGATGCAATTTGGTATATAAAGGAAAACAAGCAATATGTACATAGAGGAAATGAGAATCAAAGGAATAGAATAAAAGATAGAGTTAGAAGCATGAACCTTTGTTTTTCTTGATTCATGGTTGGGGTTATATAGAATTTTTCCTAGCCAAAATATATTACAAGACATAAAATATTAAGAAGTTGGATGATCCTAGCTGAAAGATTTGGTTTTGTGCAACAAAGTATCCAGGTATACTTTGAGACATGGAAATATGATTTTGTAATATGTTTGATGTTTATTTCATAATTCAAGTACAAGACAAATTTTATCATGGTCAGACCAGTATGTGTCTAATATAAAGAGGGTGTATTGTGAAATGGGCACATTTGACCATACATGGTCAATAACTGCATTTTGTACATCCTTTATATTAACCAAAAGAAAGCGAAGATTGTAATTTCACATGTAGTTTTCCAATTCCTTTTTTATGGAACTATTTTGTAGCATGTCAACATTGAAGTCTACTAGAATGGAAATGGTTTTGGTTATATGTAAATGGTGTAATTCATTTGAAAAAAACATTCATTATGTTGGCAATGTTGCATGCAGAGAAACATAGAGATTGAATATTTCAATTTGCAATCCATGGAAAATTATTCTTGATAGAACCATCTCAACATATTTCTCTTCGAAATGCATATGATCCAAAAGTGTTATATGATTTTGCACTAATATCATCAGTTCATGCGTAATGTAACTTGATATGCAACTGTGATTTCAAAATTTCTTATTTTGCATGCATAACGTCATGTATGTTTCTTGCAAGAACAAAATATCATATTTCATTGTGTCATAGTCATTCAGTATATCATTCATATGTGCATTTAAGTTGCACATGTTAAGTGAGAGAATCGATACATGTGAGTTTGTTTGTATGGATTGGTAATCATATTGCATCTTAGTATCAACTTTATCCTTTACTTTGAAGTTATTGTTTGTAAAAGAGATGAGCAAATAAAAGGAATCTATGTGTCTGACACAAGACAACATTGTTTATACAATTCCATGTATTAATATTCCAACAAGGCTGAAGGAAACACTATTAATTTTTAGTCCTTGTGATGTGTGGATTGTAGATACACATGCAATTTGAATTGGAAAATGGCCCCAGAAGTAAAAACTGCTAAAAATAGTAAATTGCCAAAAATGTCAGAAAGTTGTTTTGAGCCAGTTGAAAAAGGTGGGTGGCCACCGATATCCATCTGGATCAATACTCCCTCCTTAGGAATCAATTGTCTCCATTGCATTGAGGTGCCCCATTAGATGAGGAAATTTCTGCTGAATTTGGCCCTGGGTGAGCCACTTGCCTTGGTGCAGGAGATACCCTACTTTGACGAATCGATAAATATGGATCCTTTGTTGTCGAGTGCCCTTGATCTGTTTGTCCACAATATGATCATTGGATGTATGTTGTATGCAGTCGGGGTTGAATTCGGTTAACTATAGAAGAGGTAAAACAAAGGGATAAAAGACAGTGGGAAAAAAGAAAAGGGGAGGGAAATTTTCAGAAGCGGGAAGTCTCAAAAAAGGCCCATTGTTGCTAAACCATCATTTTCTAGTCCAATATTTATCCACCTACTCATTTTGTGTGTTTGATTTACTATCACTATTGGTATACCTTTTCTAATATTGTACTTCAACATCCTCTGTTGTGGAATATGGTATTTCATCGTCTTTTTCAACTAGTATGTTTCGTTCAATGTAGCAATGCAGAAAATACAATGGACATGAAGGTAAGTTGGTATGTAGAAATACATGTAAGAAAATAAATACATTTCTATCTATTTCAATGTAGAATAATAGAAAATATAGTTGACATGAAGATAAGTTATTATGTAGGAATATATGTAGTATATACATATAATAAATGAAGTGCAAAGGAGTAGAATAAATATACAGACAATAAATGAAATACAAAACAATGGAATATGAAATAAGAGTAGAAGGATGAACCTTTGTATCTCTTCTTATACATTTGTGGTTAAGAGTCCTTCATATTCTAAATTTATTCTGTTTGTTTCAATGTGGGAACACACAAAATACAATGAACATGGATGCAATTTGGTATATAAAGGAAAACAAGCAATATGTACATAGAGGAAATGAGAATCAAAGGAATAGAATAAAAGATAGAGTTAGAAGCATGAACCTTTGTTTTTCTTGATTCATGGTTGGGGTTATATAGAATTTTTCCTAGCCAAAATATATTACAAGACATAAAATATTAAGAAGTTGGATGATCCTAGCTGAAAGATTTGGTTTTGTGCAACAAAGTATCCAGGTATACTTTGAGACATGGAAATATGATTTTGTAATATGTTTGATGTGTATTTCATAATTCAAGTACAAGACAAATTGTATCATGGTCAGACCAGTATGTGTCTAATATAAAGAGGGTGTATTGTGAAATGGGCACATTTGACCATACATGGTCAATAACGACATTTTGTACATCCTTTATATTAACCAAAAGCAAGCGAAGATTGTAATTTCATATGTAGTTTTCCAATTCCTTTTTTATGGAACTATTTTGTAGCATGTCAACCTTGAAGTCTACTAGAATGGAAATGGTTTTGGTTAGATGTAAATGGTGTAATGCATTTGAAAAAAACATTCATTATGTTGGCAATGTTGCATGCAGAGCAACATAGAGATTGAATATTTCAATTTGCAATCCAAGGAAAATTACTCTTGATAGAACCATCTCAACATATTTCTCTTCGAAATGCATATGATCCAAAAGTGTTATATGTTTTTTCACTAATATCATCAGTTCATGCGTAATGTAACTTGATATGCAACTGTGATTTCAAAATTTCTTATTTTGCATGCATAACGTCATGTATGTTTCTTGAAAGAACAAAATATCATATTTCATTGTGTCATAGTCATTCAGTATATCATTCATATGTGCATTTAAGTTGCACGTGTTAAGTGAGAGAATCGATACATGTGAGTTTGTTTGTATGGATTGGTAATCATATTGCATCTTAGTATCAACTTTATCCTTTAATTTGAAGTTATTGTTTGTAAAAGAGATGAGCAAATAAAAGGACTCTATGTGTCTGACACAAGACAACATTGTTTATACAATTCCATGTATTAATATTCCAACAAGGCTGAAGGAAACACTATTAATTTTTAGTCCTTGTGATGTGTGGACTGTAGATACACATGCAATTTGAATTGGAAACTGTTTTTGAATCTTTAGTTGACCTATCTTTGTCGATTTTTATATTGGTTTCGATATTCTCAATATACATGTCCATTCATGCAAAGTGTTTGAATTATATAGATAAGCTATCTTGTTGGCTTGTCGGTGGTCAATGTGCAGGTCATGGAACTTAATCCAAAGGACATCAACTTTTTTTTTTTGGTATAATCTTTGAGTATTTCATCTACAGCATTCACTAAGCCATCCTATGAATCATAGTTCTAGGAATATATTTCAAATAGCATGTCAAATTTTAGGACAAGTTGCAAACAAAAAGTTGTTGTATGTTGACGACATGGTACACTTCCATGTTTTTCTTCTTCAAGATCAATTGAATTGATGATGATATCATTTCCAGGCATGAGAGATATCATATACTGGTTATGTGTTGCGACATCCTTATTCTTGTAGAATAGGTAAGGGAATTTTGGTTTGGTCGAGGCAGGTCACATGTAACTTGAATTGATATATGTTAAGTCATCACATGTTTGGTTGTTTGTTTGCATTCTATTTAGAATTGCAATAAAATTTTCATTTTTCTGGTGCAATGTAGTATGTAATTAAAATCACTTTATGTTGTCTTTCCAAAATCCATGCATCATTGTTTTCATGTTGACCATAGGTTTCTCAAATCTGAGAGAATCTTGTATGTCTCATTTCTGGTAAATATCCCTACATAATACCATATCAAGGTTTCCAAAGTATTTGGTTTATCTAACATTTCTTTGTTGAGTGGAAGAAAATGTGACTTGTTAAAAGGCATCAATAATGCAAAGTGGATTATTGTTCCACTTGCATTATATGCAATGTTTCTTGTATATTCATTACATATCAAGTTCCTCAAAGAATTTACACTATGTCTATAGTAGCGAGTACGTGTCACTAGATATTTTCTCATGAGGTAGTCAATGTCATCAGTCTCCAAGGTCTCAGTTTGTTTTTTCCTTTTCCTATTCCTATAGAATGTAGATATCGTCCTAGAAATTTGAGGTCCTGGAACTTTCTTTTTATAACTGACTAAAATATGTCACCGTTAAAGATGGATAATTCCTGACAAAGGTGTGTAATTTTGTTGTAGCTTGGTTACCTTTGTATCATAATTATCCCTTCTACACCTACTTGCAGTTTGCTTCTACAAGAACATTGGCATACATATGGTACAGAGTTTGGAAAAAAAAATGGAGAAAAATTTAAGAGCAGGAAGGAAAGATATGCCAACCACTATGGAAAGTCTGCAGCATAAGAGTGATGCATAAACACCTAAACATTATTATTTGCAAATTGTAAATAGTAAACTGTAAATAATGAATACTAATAGTAAACATTAATATGTTTGATGGAATAGTAAGAATGTAACAAATGTAATATATGTACATGAACTCAAAAAGAGTTTAATCAATTTAGTATTTTTTGAAATTTAACTCCAAAAGTTACAAATTTGCATGTGGAGGTGGAGCATTGAAACTATTCAATGGTAGTTTGGTGGTTATGAAGGTAACAAATATTGGGTGTCTTTTTAAGATCGAAGGAAAACTGAAACAAGTGAAGTGAATTTAGTTTCTTATGGAATCAACAACTAAGACATATGAAAAATAAAGGGCTAGGGTTGTAGGAACTATTAAGCCGTAAGTTATTTCAAAACTTTCAATTTTTTAATTTCTACAAGTTTTATATGTTTTTAAGTTATACTGATGGAGTTAATGGATGTAAATTGTGGGATCCTACTACCAAACAATCATCAGTAGAAGAGATATGTACATGGAAAAATCAATAATTGTTTATGATCGCAATGGTAGATTTGTTTTTTAACTCGGGGAATCATTGTATGGCCTAAAGGTACCCAAAACATTGTACAAGATCTTACATTCTTTCATGGTGACCATAAATTTGTTAAGAAGTGAGTATAGCAAATGTGTTTACTTTGAAACTATGGAAAATGGTACATTCATTTTGTTATTTTTTTGTGTAGATGATATGCTTGTTGCAAGCCAAAGCATGTTTAATATTAGCAGGTTAAATTCTCACTTGTCCAGGATGTTTTAGATGAATGATATAGGAGTAGAAAAACAAATATGGGACATAGGAGAAAACATGGATGGGGAAAATGGTAATTTGTGGTTATCACAAAAAAATCATGCTAATAAGATACATATGAGATTGAGTATGTATATTATGAAACCAGTAAATATCTCTTTAGATTTACATTGTAATATTTCTTCAAGTTTCTGTCATCGTAGTAAGGATTACAAGGATTATTTGTATTGTGTACCATATGATAATATAGTAGGAAAGTTGATGTTGTGATGGAATTTTTAATACTAGATATTTAATGCGTGGTTGGTGTTAGTGGGCACATGGAAAATATAGAGCACTGGAAATCCGTGCTTCAATATCTTACAGGCACAAGTATCACCTAGAGTGGTTGTGGTGATTTAGTCTATGGTTATAGTTTAGGATATGTGGAAAAGAGGAGATCTACCTCAAGTTGTGTCTTTAAAGAATGAAAGGATCTATTGGGAAATCATGGACAAGCACATGTAAGGTGTTTTATGGTGATACAATATTTTTCCATTTGACTAACTGTCAAATGTATAACGAGTGGTATTTATTGTAAGTAATTAATAGTTCCAAGGTATAGGTATATATATGAATCCTGATACATGTATTAGATTTTATACGTGATTGTAATCCTATATTGGATCATAAAATTAATGATACATTTCCCTATGGATGTTTACTTGACACACTGCTAGGGTTTTACCATGTAAATCTCATGTGTTATCTTAGTTATTTATTTTTTCTTATTGTCGTTCTTCTTTAATTTATAATTTTATATGGATTGGATCATTATATTATTTGTCATCTATCTCAGTACTTTTTGGGTGGAAAGACTGGAGGAATCATCTTTCATGGCCTTTTCGGCAGTTGGTATAAAAAAAAGTGAGAAATATTGTGTAGCCATTTTGAGGCATAAAAGAACCTTTTCTTTTGTCCAAACCTTACTACATATGAATATTCTAAATTCTACACTTTGATAAATTTCCAACAACGTTCATTGTTTGTCAATCAAAGTTTGTATGAGAAAGTTACGCCTCTCACAAGTTGACCTACCATATTTGTAACATCCCGCTCCGGCGCACTTACCAAACTTATTCTTTGAGGACACTTGCTCGCAAGTGATCTGGATTTATATGATGATAAAACTTTTCTTTCATTATGATGCATTGAGTTATATGACAGGATTTTTTTACTACCTTGGTATAGACAGGTGTTGCTGACTCAGTTTCTTTGAGTGTGCAGGGTGTCGGACGTTGAGGATGATGAGGCATCGGTGGAACTCCCTTGGACTCCAGAGTGAGTCAGGGAGTGGCGTATTTGAGTAGTTTCATTTATGATGATATTGTTTTGATTTGATGTTATGCTATTGATTTTATTATGTGTTGTTGTCATGATCTGACATGGTGGTTGATGATGCAGGCTGACGTTAGCTTGCCGACCAGACTCACATATGGAGTAAAGGGGCCACACATGAAGTTCCAGAGAGATTGAGGGAGAGGTGTGGACAACAGCCCTGCCACAGCCTACTAGCACTCCCGTCGTGGCTCGAACTGTAGGTTAACGATTACCTAGTTCGAGAGGATCCACAATGTCATGAGGGAAGACTGCGACAGTCGCTCACGATGATTCTAAGGGGCACGCAATAAGGCGGGGGCCTTATTCCTTAGATCCCTTAGTCTCCCACAAGATTCGCCTGGCGGAGTGTTGACTCTAGGGGTTATAGAGTCTACCAATCCGTCAACCCAGTGAGGGGCACCCTTGGAGCACGTGGTGCATCCTGAAGGGCACGTCGCGCAAAGAATTACAAGTCAGCGAGTGGCACCCTTGGAGCACATGGTGCGTCCTGAAGGGCACGTCGCACGACCAAAGCAATCAAGGCGAGTGG
>ML782521.1:278028-297087 GCA_009831015.1 Picea engelmannii | reverse complement strand
GCCACTTTAAATTAAGAGGTATATTGATATTTCCCAATTGAGGTTACTTACAATTATGATGTTATTTAATGAATTATTAATGAACCTTATGATCCTTGATGGCTTTGCATGTGAGCTCCTCAGGTTTAGCCGAAGGCCTTGTCATTAAGGTCTTTATAATTCGGTAGTCTTAGCATATAAGAGGTATTGTAGTGGTAAGTTCCTAGTCCGGATATGTGATGAATGAAGGATAGTTAATATTTCATGACAGTACCATTGAAAACTTTATGTTGTGGGTCGTTCTTTTAAACGAAGTTGAACTTGGATGTTCGTTGTCGGAGTCTTGTCACGCGCCTTCCGTAAGGGGCGCATTTGTTCTTCTTATTTATAATGTACTCGATGGTGGTCAGTTGGTTTCTTGGTCTGTGGTGTCGGGTGGGATGTAGACACCTCCATGTTCCTCAGAACAGTCGCCAACCCTGAGACCTTAAATGGTTAAAGACGATGGGAAACTGGGCTTGAGTGTTGCTTATGTGTCTTGGAGGTCCTAACCTTGCAGGGTAGGACGGGCGGGAGGTCGGTCGTATTTAGCCGTCAGTTTTACTTGTTGTATGATCTTCATTTATGCATGTGGTTACGTATCGTGTGTCCTGAACATATTCTTATGTTCATCCTGGTTGTTTCCTTGTACATATGCACTCACACAAAAAAAAAAAATTGCACCTGGCACTAGAGTGGTTGTCATAACGAGGTGGTTCGTTACAATATTGATCATCGTGGTGTGAGTGGATGCCACATGAGAGTCCATTACTTAGACATTTGGGGCTAGCCACGTAGAGTATTTTCTAAGAACATTATAGAAGTTACAAAAACATTTTACAATTGAAGGTTCAGGAAGTCAAAACCATATCCCTAGATGGCTATTGGTCTATGTTAAATAGTCGGCCACTAAGAGGAGAGGGGATTATATTATTTTGCATTGGATATTGTTGCATAGGTGAGAAAAAAATATGAGAGTGGTATGATATGATCAGGAGGAGGAGATATTATGTAGTAGCCATATAGGCTACATGTCAAAGGAAACTCTATAGAGAGTGTCCCTTTCTTTGTACTTGCATAATTTATTTATGAGAGAAAAGATAGTAGAGTGACCTCACCTTATACTTAGTTTTTCTCCTATATTGTGTTTATTTGTGGATGTTATGACTTTGTTTTATTGTTCTGTAACTTTTCTGTGCTTTCCATTTTATTAGTAACTAAATATTAAATACCAACAATTTTCTAGAAGAATATTGATATAGAATATAACTCTCATGTGAGAATGTTAGTAGAAAATAACCCTCAGACAAGAATCTAGCAAGTGAATATAAAATTTTAGTTGCAAATATCTTTTAATATTATCAACCAAGAATCTTGGTGAAGAATCTAACTCTCGACGAAGAATACTAGTCTAGAATATAATCTCTTTAAGTTTTAAAATCACCGTTAAATTTCAATTTGTTCTCCTAGAACATAAAATTTTAGATATCATTTTTCAGGATTAATTGCGTAGTGTAAATCATGGATATGGGTCATATATTAATGAATTACACTACACAGTGTAAATCTAATATGTTTCACTGTGGAATCCCCTCTATGCATAAAATTTTAATTGAGAAAATCGTTTATCCATAAAATCTCTCAGCCAAGAAATTTTTAACCCATAACCCATATAGCATGCTATATGTGTTATAATATAACAAATAGAGCTTGCTATATGTGTTATAATATAACACATATAGCATGCTATATGTGTTAAATGTAAAATCATGAACAAGGTATTGTTAAGAGTAGCTATGATAAAGTATTGTTATGAGAAAGTTATGCCTCTCACAAGTTGACCTACCATATTGATCATCATGGTGTGAGTGGATGCCACATGAGCATCCATTACTTATACATGTGGGGCTAGCCACGTAGTGTATTTTCTAACAACATTCTAGAAGTTACAAAAACTTATTACAATTGAAGGTCGAGGAAGTAAAAAACCTATCCCTAGATGGCTATCGGGCTATGTTAAATAGTCAGACATTGAGAGGAGAGGGAATTACATTATTTTGCATTGAATATTGTTCCATAGGTGAGAAAAACATATGAGAGTGGTATGATGTGATCATAATAGAAGAGGATATATGTTGTAGTATCCATATAGGCCACATGTCAAAGGAAACTCCACAGAGAGTGTCCCTTTATTTGTACTTTCATAATTTATTTATGAGAGAAAAGAGAGTAGAGTGACCTCACCTTCTAGTTGGGTTTTCTCCTATATTGTGTTTCCCAGGTAATATATTATGTTTATTTTTGGGTGGTATGAATGTGTTTTATTGTTCTCTAAATTTTCTGTGTTTTATCCATTTCATTAGTAACTAAATCTTAAATACCAACAATCTTCTAGAATAATATTGATAGAGAATCTAACTCTCATGTGAGAATCTTAGTAGACAAAAACCCTCATACACTAATATAGAAAGTAAATATATAATTTTAGTTGCAAATCTCTTTTAATATTCTCAACCAATAATCATGGTGAAGAATCTAACTCTTGATGGAGAATACTAGTCTAGAATCTAATCTCTTTAAGTTTTAAAATCATTGTTCAATTTCAATTTGTTCTCCTAGAACATAAAAGTTTAATTGACGAAATAATTTATCCATAAAATCTCTTAGCCAAGAATTTTTTAACGCATAACACATATAGCATGCTATATGTGATATAATATAACATATGTATCATGATATATGTGTTATAATATAACACATATGGCATGCTATATGTGTTATATTATAAAACATATTGTTGATTAATTGGGTTGTTTGTCATTGATTTCAATCCTTCAAGAATGTCCGATAGCACAAAGGTTTGGGTAATGGACCCACATTTGTTTGATGTATAATGGTATGAGTTTTGATATATTTGAAGGTAAGAATATTCTAGATGGATAGTACATGTCTTTCCATTTTTGGTGCTATGTGGAACGTCACATTACGCCTCAGGGTTTGAGAGTTATGGCCTTATGAAGTTTGAGGACCCTCATATGTTGGATTGAAGCCCCAAAAGGTAAAAGAAGTCAAAGTGCTTGCAAAGAGGAAATTATTTAAATAATAAAGTAAAGTGATAAAGTCAAATATGATTATTTAAATAATAAACTGAAGTGACAAAGTCAAAGAGGATTATTTAAATAATAAAGTGAATAGAGAAAGTCAAAGAGGATTATTTGTTTAAATAATAATGTGAACAGAGAAAGTCAAAGAGGATTATTTAAATAATAAAGTAAATGGATAAATTTATAATTATGGAAAGTTGTTATAAGAAGGTTAACCCTAAAATGAGGAAAATGGGTTAAGTAGTCAAGTGGTTATTGGATATATGGACAAGTGGAAAATTGGGCAAAGTTGGACATAGGTGAGTATGTGGACAAAATGGCTGTGGACAAAGTGGTCTAGAAAATGCTTCCAAGGAAGCTACATGAAAATATAAATAAGAGGCAAGGCTCTATCATTTCATTCACACTTGAGAATATTGAATATCTACAAGTGAATGAGGTAACAAAAGGATATCTATGCATAATTTCAAAGCGAAGGTGAAGTAAAGAGGGCTGAAATTCAAAGTAGGATAAATTCTTTTGATGATGCTTTCTAAGGTACGTTATTTACATGTCATCTCACCATTTTCGCAATATTATTTTTTCTAGAATGACTCAGACCGTGGAATTGGGATTTCATTGATGAAACATATCCAATTAGTTTTGGTACATAGTTAAGCTTGTTGTTCATTTTATTTTTGGAGTTACACTCTATGGAAAATAGGGTTGGTGGCTAGTCCTAAAACTAGTCTAAAATAGGTGTTTCAGGTAAAAACGTCATAACTTATTCATAAAAAATCCAAATTCAGTAAGACCAAATGTGTTGGTTAGAGTACATTCTTTAGAATTCTTTGTAAAATTTTCAGATCCATACAAAAAATATTATGTTCAGGGCATGCTCTACAAGTTGGCTCTCTAGAATAAGACATAATTCAACAAGGTATACCATTTTTCCTATAACTCATTTTCTGAGAGGTTCCAAGTAGTGACACCAAGAGGAATTGCATAAAAAACACTAAAAACCATTATGTACTATTTTCATATCTTTATTCATTACAGGTACATAGTTATGATTATTTCATGTAGGGGTTGTTGACTAATCCAGAACTAGTCATGTGAGACTAAAGTAAATTTTGATGAAAATGCTAGTCTCTTGTTGTTAAAGTTAAGGAAAGTTTGCAGGTGTGTGATCATATACACTAGGTCTATTACAGAGTTACAAATCAGATTTGGATTATGATATTGTTGAGGTACAGGTTGGTGCATGGTTGATGCACTTGTTTATGGTACACGTTGATTACAGGTTGAGGTACAGGTTGATGCATGGTTCAGGTTATTGGTACAAGTTGTTGGGTGTGGGTTGATTGGTACAGGTCTACAATAGTATATCTCACAATGATAGTGTGAAATTGGTTCCACCATTCTACTTATATGCCAGGGAAGTTGGACAGGGAAAGGACAAGTGGTTGTAGCTACCTTTCGGTTGTATCCAAAGAACATAGAGGGTTGTATCTTCCTTCTGGTTTTTGCTAGATAATTGGGGAGTTGAAACTTCCCTCAGGTTGTAGCCTAAGAAACTGGGGGGTTGGATCCTCCTTCCAGTTGCAGAAGGAAAACAAAGGAATTTGGTGCTTCCACTGAATGTAATTCTTCAAGACATATAAGAAAAAACATTATGTGGTTTTATCCCACTTTGGGTTTCCACATAAAAACACTGGTGTACTGTGTATGTGTATGATTGTTCATTTGTTCACTGTTTATTTACTATGCAAATATTGGATGATAATTCTACATTTATATAACACTTGCATTAGATGGCTAAAAAGGATTAGATTTATCTAATTCTGATTCACCCCCCCTCTTAGTAATCCAACAATTGGTATTAGAGAAGCTTCCTTTAAAAACCAGTTTAAACACTGAAAGGTAGATCACGGAGAGAAACAACTTGTATAAAAATGGAATACCACAGTTTGATGGACATAAATATGCATTTTGGAGCATAAGGATGAAGACATCTATACATGCACAAGAATATTAAATTTGGCAATCAATTGTAGATGGATACACAACACCAGCAGTTCCACCGACAAATGACAAAGCAGTGAAACTCGGTCAGAATAATTCCAAATCCACAAATGCACTTATGAATGGTCTTGGAGAATTGGTATTCACCAAAGTTGCACATTGTAAATCTGCTCAAGAGATTTGGGACAAACTTTGAAATATTTATGAAGGAGATTCAAAAGTCAAAGCAACAAAGCTTCAAACTTACACAAGTCAGTTCAAACAACTAAGGATGAAGGAAAATGAGAATATTGTAGCTTCCTTTTTACGAGTCGATGAAACAATAAATTTAATATTGGGATTGGGAGAAGAAATCAAAGAATCTATAATTGTTCAAAAGGTACTGATATCTCTTCCCATGAGATTTGACCCTAAGATATAATCACTAGAAGAAAGAGAAAATCTAAACTCAATAAGCATGGAATAACTACATGGAATCTTCACAACATATGAAATAAGAATTGAATAGGAAAATCTAGATATAAAAGAAGCATCCTTCAAAGTATCCAAAAGATCAAAGAAAAAGGGAAAGAAAAAATAAAAAGAACATAGCAATAGGAGTGATGTCTCAAAAGATAATGAAGAAGCAACCAACTTTGTCAAAATATTGAACAAGGGAACCAATGGAAGGTATAGAGGTAATATTCCTTTGATTTTTTTTAATTGTGATGGTATTGGTCATTTTTCCAACAAATTTCCTCATAATAAAAAGAGAAATCATGAAGGTTACTCAAATAGAAAAGAAACATATAAAGGAAAAAGAACCACAAGAAAGTTTTCAAGAAAATCTTGTGCACTGAAGAAGACATCTCATCATTAGATGAAGATGAAGCCAGTGACTGTGAGACATAAATATTTCTATTCATGGAAGTATAAGACTCTGATAAGGAAGACCCCGAAGAAGAATATGAAGAGGCAGAAGTTGACTACCGAGAAGAATTGTTGTGTTCCATATAAGTTATAAAAAGAGAAAAGAAGAAAAATGAGAAACTACAAGCGGAACTCGAACGATTTCTCACAAATTTGAAGGTTCAAATTGAAGAATATAAAATAATTGAAGAAGCACTCAAATAACAACTAGAAGGAAGAGACAAGATCATTAGAAATTTTGAAGCAGAAATTGTCAGATTAAGAAAGGATCTTCAAAAGAAAAATATGAAGAACAACTCAAAAGTTTTGAATGAAATTATCAACAGTCAAAAATCTCATCATAAAAAGTTCAAACTTAGATGCAATTGGACAGAAAAGGGATCAAGCTCCAAAACAACAAAACAAGAAACATATCCAAAAAACTATGCAGAAATAATCAAAGGGGATAGGAAGGTCTACAAAGAAAATTATAGGGACACTGCTCCATCGAGAAGATTCATATTTTAGAATCATTGACTGACAGAAATAGATAGGCCTCAAGAAGAATAAGGATTCATGATGCAGGAGCATCATCTTCAAATCAACAATGCACGTGTGGGGGTACACAAATGACATCTCAACAATGACAGAGTTTCAAATCAAGCATTTAACTTAGAATTTAATCGGTTGTTGAGATATTTTGTAACAACATTTTAAAAATGTAACTTGTTTGTAAAGTTGAGAAAGACTGTAAGAAACTACAAATATGGAGTGTTGACTCTATCTATCAATAACTAGTAGTTATTGTAATAGGACAAAGTAGGTAATAACTTTGAATTTGAAATGATAGATTTCAGAACAGGATAAGACAACGCGTGGAGCGATCCTTAGATAGTTTTTCATTGTTGAATTGTAACAGATCAGCATGGATCTAGACAATATAGAGAGATCAATAGAGTAGAGTAGAGTAGAAGAAACACTATGTATTTTTTTTTTCATGAATGAATAGAACAAACATAAATTGTCCCAAATCCTTGGGCTGTGTTCATCTTATGTGTGATTGAATGAATGTTGATATATGTCTGTATGATTTACTTAGTTCGTTCATGTATGATTGTTTGAGATATTAATCTTTTCTCTTCCGATACTTGTATGCAAGGTGTGCATCTCGAATGCAAGGAATGCGTCGATTGAGTCTCGGATTGACTAAGATAAGTTCAAAGAGAGAACCAGAGAAACTTAGACCAGGTGCAAGGTGTGCATAGAGTCAAGAAGTCAACAAGATTCAAAGGACCAACACAGAACAATGCCGGGTGGGTGAGAAGCATTTTTTTTTCAAGAAAATCCTTCTAACTGGGTTATTTGAAATACTGAGGATGCAAGCTATGCGTGGGAGATCGAAATCCTTTTAAGGATAGAATATCAGAAGAGATAACACTTTTCACGATTGTTGATGAAATACCAAAGGAGGATTCATCAGGAGAATAAAGGTTGGGAACCTTTGAAAACAAATAAATCTTCTAGGCAGAGAGATATCAGAAGCTCAGGACAAAGAGTGACAGTAACCGACTGATCGGTTGTGGAGAAGAACCTCGACTGTTAGATCTACGTTCAGGTAGATAAGGAATGATAATACAGGAATAAGATCTTAGCCATTATATATGAGCGCATGGAACGACATCCGTTGGATCCAAAGGAACGTCCATGAGTTTTAACTCTTAGGAGTTGCATAGGAGAGGGGCTTTTGCAAAGTCAAGAAATCCTGACATCATTAGAATCATCCATTGGAAGGGACACATGGTGAACAATCAACATTTCGCTGACCCGTGAATCAAAGAAGTCAAAGGGAAAATTCATGAAACTCGTCGAACGTGAAATCGCGAAAAGATCCTAGTCGTTGATTGAGGAGAGATTTTGACCGTTGATTTTCTAGGGAGAATTTCATCATTTCAGAGATTCGGAGAATAGAGGTGAAGAGTCTTCTGACTTCACAATACGTGAAATCTCGACGAGATCTAGAATTTTATATCTAGTGGAGCGTAGGCCGTCAGATTTGGAGCATCCCGAAATATTGGAATTTCAGAGGTCGAGGATGTGAAGGAAATTGTGACCTGGAAGTCGCAAGTTGTGAAATCGCGATTCACAAAAATAGATTTTGGACCGTCAGATCAATAAGGGACATGTGGTGCACACCTGAGCATTTCGGGTAAAGACCCGAAGAAATTGTTGAGCCTCTAAATTGACATCCCCACTACCCTATTACACTCCTCATTTATACCTTTTTTGGCTTACATAAGCTTGGATAGATGACAAAGAACACTACCATTAGCCATTGATGAGATCATAAGGTAAAGTATAATTAATTCATGCATTTTTGTGGTTTATTGAGCTAGGAGACTAAATGTTTCATGTACTAATGTTTTAATTTTCCACATGTAACCTTTGACCTCTAGATGAGTCCGTCCTTTCTGTACCAACTCATCCATCCAGTACTTATGTGCTAGATTGTGTAAGAGCCAAATTAAGTAAACAACCATTTATTCTAAACATAGCAGTAAAATTTAAGAGTTACCTTCATTTAGCACATTCAAAATCAAATATATATCAATAATAATAAAATTAATTAATCATAATGAAAAACAGTGCATAAATTTAAATAAATACCTGAACCTGATGCTATTATCCCTCCTTTTGTCCACAGCTTGCCTCCTTGATCTCTTATGAACACTGCCCAAATCCGTTCCTCCCTGCCAACTAGGTAGCTCCCTAGCTCCAGGATATCAACGGATATCCTAGCCCCCGTGCCCAAAACCCCCAACAACTCCGGTGCACTGTATCAATCCTACTCCCAAAATTTCACTCTCTCTGCCAATCCATAGCTCTCCAAATTCATCCCCCAACTTCCCGTAGAATAATCTCCCATCCAACTCCTTCCCTTCCTTATCCCTCCTTCACCGACTCTCCTCCCCCATTATCTCCCTACCTAACCCACTTATTACCCTTATCCTTTGCCATTAATTCTTTTATCTTCTTCGAGATTCATATGTTATCCCTTGTTGTATACGTAACCATTTTATAATATATACCATTAATCTATTAAATCCATCACGCAAATTATTAAATGTAGTTTGTAGATAAATTATTAATTAATTAATTATAATTATATCCTTTAATTAATTATTAACTCACTTAATTAATATCATTAAATCATCTTTGTTTAATTAATACCTTGTTAGCACAATTAATCCCCTAATTAGTTTTACTTTATAATTTCTTAAACATTTATCCAACTAGGGTCATTACAAATTGCCACTGTCTGAACCTGGTCCCAAGCACACCTTCCATTCAGATCCAGTATTGAACCATCCACTGTCGCGATCCAGTACCAATAGCCATAGACTGTTCTAGTCTGGTACCAACCACTTGCATACTGTTCGGATCCAGTACCATTTACCAAATCTTACTTGTCACGATTTAGTACCAATACAGGAAGCAAAATATACCAAGTTTAGGTCCAGATCATGCCCAAGATAATTGTTGGATGTTTGTTGAATCATCAAAGCTCTAGAAAGGTTATGTTAAGCTAGTTTGTTTATTGCTTCATCCTCATACACTTCGTTTCATGAGGATGAAGCTTAAAATATGCAACTGAATATATAAATTTGACAATTCACTGAATTACTAAAGATTTCACCTCCTTGTGTTTCACAACTAAGACTATTTAAATAGTCATGGAAAGGATGGTGGACGTAGTAGAGAGTTAGAATAACATAGTATGTGAAGCAGTGTTAGATATTGTAGAACATATTCTGAGTTGAAGTTTAATAGAAGGATGTCAATTATTTTCAGGTCTTGATCATTTATGAATGAATGTGAGTTGAGTTGTTAGCATAGTTTAATTCTATGTTTTCAAATTTGAGTAAGAGGAATGTGCGGATTGAAAGAAATCTTACTATAGAATCCAGTCACTGACCTGTTGAAGCAGCAAGGGCCCACCGCCCAACAAAGGTCAACATCCTTATAGATTAGTGTTAGCAGTTGATTTCAATAGTATAAATGTTAGACTAGCTAAAGCTTTGATCTTTTTAGATGATAATAGTATAGTTGAGTTTAGGTTTCGATTGCTTAGAGATATTTTTTTTTTCATATGCTCTGTTTTTGTTTTCATGAATTTGATTTTGTTTCATGGACATAAATTTTGGCAGAAGTAGTCAGACATATTTGAAGGAGAACTAGTGAAGCTCACAACAACACATTGTGAACCACAACATACTCAGTATATTGACTATTGAACTACCCATGCTATGTCTTGATGATTGATTTGTGATTTCCTTTTCAGAAGTGTGATTGCATAGTTATTTTTCTGGGTCAGATAACAGAGTTTATTTGTCAAAGGAACTCCATCGCATACTTGCATGTGCCATAATGGAGTAGATAGACTCTCTTTGAAAGACAACCAAAGTGTGTTTTGATTTGCTAGTTTGTTTTGTTTTCATCATGCATAATCTAGAATAGTTCTATACTCATGACACTAAAATTACCTTCCTTACTGGTGTCTTGTAACTCTATTGATTATGAATCCCAAATTGATAATTAATGAGTGCATTATATTACACATATAAGTAGCACAACATTTTGGCGTTGTTGTTGGGGAGTTGCAAACAGTAGGAAGTGATTTTTAGCTTAGATTGTTTGCATAGTTTTTGAATGATTTTAAGGGCTTCTTGAGGGAGGAGGATAAAATGTTTAAGCTGTGAGTGAAGATCCATGCGACCACTAGAGTGGCGTTCTCCAAAGCCATGTTTCCTTCTTACCTTCTAGATAGAATAAGGATTTCAAATCAGTAAAGAATCAAATTTCCATTTTATGCATAGATATAAAGATAATAAGGGTATATTTGTAATCTCTAAATATTCAAAAACAACCCCCCCCCCCCACTAATCCAGCTGACACTGGTGTAGGAAAAATTCCACCAGGAGAACGTTCAAGGGGAGCTAGAGAGGCTCGAGAAGAAGAACCTCAAACAGAAGAATCAACATTGGGGTGGGTAGAACGTGAATTAGTGGAATGGTAGAAGAAGAAGGAAATGCAGCCACTGAGACTGAGACCTTTGGCTTTCTAATATTGGATATTTCCATAAACATCAACATGAAAAAAATTGGACTATCATCGTTACCCACTTTTAGAGGTATGTCAATTGAATATCCAAACTTATTCTTATTCGAGTTTGACATATTATGTAGAAGCTATAAATACTCATATGATGCCCAAAAACTTAATCTCTTTCCTACTACAATGAATGATTCAGCCTTAAGATGGTTCATGATCTTAGGAGAAAATACAATCCTCACTTGGGATCAGATGAAAGAGACATTTTTATGGAAATACCAAGACTATTGTAAGGATAATGCTAAAAATGACATTTTTAAAATGAATCAAACAAAATATGAAATCCATGAAGACTACTTAGAAAGATTCTTATACAACTACCAGAAATCAAAATTATTCACCAGAGACCTAGCTGTAGTAAGAACCGTATTTTTGAAGGGTATTAGAGATGACTGCATAGAAGTTCTAAATTTGTTAAGTTCAGTAGATGTGAACCAAAATTATTTTGCAGAGATTGTAGATTATTGTAGAAGATACTGAATAGGACAAGCTAAAACAGGCAAAGCACCAAGAGATTCTTTTAGCAGAAATACAAGACAAATCTCAAGAACTGTCACTAGAATTGAGTTAGGAAAATTATTAGAGAACTTTAAAACAAACATCTTAAGCACAATCAACAACCAGTTAGATACCCTAAAGTTGAAAAAGAAAGAAGAAGAAGAGACTATTTTAGAAATCTTCTGTCTTAGATGTCGAAAGAAGCATGTTGAGAAAGAATGTCCATTAAATGTCATAGAATTCTGTGGCTTCTGTACACTAGAACACCCCACATCTGAGTGTCCAACTTTTCTTGAAATACAAGCCATGTATAGGGGAGGAGGAGTCTCACAAGAACAATCATACCCTTACAGAAGACCTTGGAGAGAACAAAACCCTAATTCATTTTATGACCCTAATGACCAGTATCAACAACAACAATGGGGTCCTCCCCCAATGACCTATCCACAATGGACACCTCAGCAAGCTCAAACTCAACCTTGGAAATAAGGTTGGAGGGGGCCTGTGTATGGGAATCCCTCTTACCCTACATATCCACAATATCCTACAAACATTTCCCAATTACTACCTAGATTTAACCCACCATAGATGCAAGATTTACTCCCACCTCCTATACAACAACAATTTACAACCCCCTTGAACCCTAACCAACAGCAGCAAGTACCTATAAATGCCAATCAACAGCCACAAAACCAATCTTCCCACAACCCTCTGATACCAACAACAATCCCTGCCTAGGCAATCTCTAACCCCAATAATCGACCCACCCACCCTGTGTAGAATATAGAATTTCAAACCTTTCCCACCTATGGAATTCAACTACGATCAGGGAAAACTGTAAATCAATCAAATCATGGAGTAATAATTCAGAAAGAAAATCATAATCATTCTGAGGAAGAAAACACTCAAACCACCCCTGTAGAAGAAGAGACTTCCCCTCCTATTCCAATCACTTCCCAGTCTATACGAGTACCTCAACAATTTAATCTTCCACCCTACCCCGAAAGACTATTAGTGAAGAAACTTGACCCACCCTTGCACAAAGATATAGAGGATGAATTACGAAATGTATGTATAAAAATACCTCTACTACAAGCCATTAAGGATATCCCATATATGTCAGAATCATAAGGGATCTTTTCCTTAAGAAACCAGGAAGGAAGAATAAGGAACCTCCCCTTGTTTAGGTGGTGGGGAAATTATTTGAATTTATTTTTGAAATTCCATACAAATATAATGACCCTAGGAACCCAATAGTCACTGTTAAAATTAATGGTATTTCTTTACCAAAAACACTCATTGATTTGGGTGCAACAATTAATGTAATGTCTTTTGACACTATGCAAAAACTCCTTCAAGCCAATCTCATATACCCCATTTCAGATAGTCAATGGGTGTCTCCACTTGTCATAGTTCCCAAGAAAAATGGTAAGTGGAGAATATGTGTAGACTTCAGGGAGTTGAACAAAGCCACACATAGGGATTATTTTCCCTTATCATTTATTGATCAAGTGTTGGATACCTTGTCTAGAAAGAAGTATTTTTCATTCCTAGATGGGTTTAGTGGTTATAACCAAATACAAATAGCACCCGAAGACCAGGAGAAGACCACTTTCACCTGCCCATGGGAAACCTATTCTTATAGGGTTCTTCCTTTTGGACTTTGCAATGCCCCATCCACTTTTGAAAGGGTTTTCCTAGCCATTTTCTCGAACTTGGCCAATGATTGCGTAGAAGTCTACATGGATGACTTTACATTCCATGGAAAAGACTTCCAGGAAGCTTTGACCAGTCTAGAAAAAGTCTTGATTAGGTGTAAAGAAACTAATCTTCCCCTAAGTAATGAAAATTCAAAGATGATGCTCACTGAAGGTATTGTTTTGGGACATCGCATCTCTGGTTCTAGAATGAGAGTTGATCCGACAAAGATTCATATTATCACACAAATTAGAATACCTTCCTCACAAAAGGAATTTTGCATCTTTTTAGGGCATGTTGGCTACTATAGAAGATTCATTCCCGATTTTACAAGCCTAGCTACCCCTTTATTCAAGTTATTATATAAAGAAGCCAAATTTAAGTGGGCTAATGAATGCCAGATATCTTTTGAGTTTCTAAAACAAAAATTGTCAACTACCCCTGTATTAAGAGGACCAAATTGGTCCCTTCCTTTTCATATATGTACTGATGCCTCAGACATAGCCCTTGGGGCAGCTCTTGGACAAAGGGAAAATCAAATGCCTTATGCTATTTACTTTGTCAATAAAAATCTGTCTCCAGCTAAAGTTAATTATACGGTCACAGAAAAAGAATTGCTAGCTGTGATCCATGCTATCAATAAATTTAGACACTATATTACAGGATATCAAGCTTTTGTACACAGTGATCATTCAACCATCAAATTCTTAATGAACAAACCTGTAAAAAATCTTAGAGTTACAAGATGGTTGTTATTATTACAAGAATTCAATATCAACATTATTGATAGACCTGGTAAGGATAATCTTGTGGCTGATTTCTTATCTAGAATGATTCATCTAGGAGATAACACACTAGTAGAAGATATCTTTCTTGATGAAATTTTTTTTTCTATTTCTACATTCACTCCTTGGTATGCAGATGTAGCTAACTATCTTCTGACAGTGAAGATGCATCATAAATTGTCTCCTAGAGAAAAATAGAAAGTAATTCACCTAAGTGAAAACTACATGTGGCACGATGATTGCCTCTACAAAACAGGACCAGATTTGGTAATCAGGAGATGTGTAAGGGAAGATGAAATTCATGATATTTTGCAAGCCTTCCATGCTGGTCCTTATGGAGGACACTCCATAGACAAGAGGACTGCTTATAAAGTTCTGCAATCTGGTTATTATTGGCCTCATATTTTCAAATATGCTAAAACCTATGTATCCAATTGTGACGAATGCCAACAAATGGGTAAGCCTACTACACGAGACCAAATGCCACTTCAAGCCCAAGTAGTCATTGTGCCTTTCGAGAAATGGGCATTTGATTTTGTAGGGCCGATTAACCTTGCATCCAAAAAGAAAATGTACATACTTGTATGTACTGAATATGTGACTAAGTGGGTTGAAGAAAAATCTTTACCAGCTGCAAGTGAACAATCAGTGGTAGATTTCCTTTTTAATGACATCTTTACTAGATTTTGTGTACCTCGAGAAATTGTGACTGATCAGGGAACTCAATTTACCTCTAATCTTGTCAAAGTTGTTACAGAACAATACCAAATTAAACACAGGAAATCTACACCCTACCATCCACAGGCAAATGGACAGGTAGAATCTACCAACAAAGTTATTGAGTCCATTCTTACCAAAAACGTACAACTACACCACAAGGACTGGGCTGATGGATTACTAGAAGCCTTATGGGCTTATAGAATCACCTGGAGGAATACAATAGGAAATACACCCTACGAGTTGGTGTATGGGAAGTAGGTACTTCTCCCCATAGAATTCCAGATCAAAACCTTCAGGACTGCAGTACAAGTTGGCATGAACTTGGATGAAGCCTAGCAACAAAGACTCTTACAGCTTAATGAGTTGGAAAAAATTAGGCAGGAAGCATTTCAAAGAACCACCCTCATTCAAGAGAAGAGAACAAAATGGCATGAAAAGTATCTCAAAAATAAAAAAATTCAACAAGGAGATTGGGCCTTGTTGTATGATAGCATATTCAAGAAATTCAAAGGTAAGTTAACTACTCATTGGATGGTACCTTACGAAATTGACGGTATCTATGACAATGGTTCAATCAGGATAAAGACAATTGACGAACAATAGACACCACTACTTGTGAATTGTTACCGGTTGAGAATTTATAACAAACCCCTATCAAAAGAGGAATTTAAAATTCAGATATGAAGGTGATCAATAAGGAAGAAGAACTTCCTATCAATCCACATTGATTAATTGGTTTATTTTTAAACTTTTGTACATAGGTGTGGATTGTGTTTTGTTAATAAGTTGAAGGTAACAAAGGATTCTTACCTCTTTTTGTTTTACTTTTGCATTTTATATTTGTAAGTAGATTTATATAATTTATTTGATCCTTCAAGAACTTACTAAACATCAGTTTGTAGGAATCAACAATACTTTGTTCTGCTCCGGTACAAAAAATCTTGTTCTGGTCTGGTACCAACAGTCCTGTGTTGGTTCGGTACCAGAATTTTGTCCTTATATGGTACTATCAGAATACATCACCTAATTGGCAAGGATTTCTACACATATTTCAAAATCTTATGTCAATTAATATGAAGTATGAAGCCATGCAACAACCACTTAAGATGGAACCAAGAAGCCGAATGCAGCATCAAATGGTCTCCCTTATGAAGCAATAATTTCTTTTGGTTATGTTGCTAACTAAAGGGAAGCATCTTTAATTTCTTTTGGTTATGTTGCTAGCTAAAAGGAAGAATTTCTTTTGGTTTTGTTGCTAGCTAAAATGAAGAATTTTTAATTTCTTTTAGTTCTGTTGCTAGCTAAAAGGAAGTATTTTAATTTCTTTTGGTTCTATTGCTTGACAAAGAAGACATAATCTTTACCTATGATTGTTAAAAGAACCATGTTTAATCTTCTTTAAAGTCTAGAGGTTTCCTTTATCCAGTATTTCAACATGATTAAAGGGATAAAAACTATATTAGCCTACAAGTAACTATCTCACCCTAACTATACTTCAATAGTATTCATTGGATTATATTTTCTAAAGAGTAACATATAAGTATATGAACACTCTCTGTCATGGGCACACTAGGAAAACTTTTATGGAAGAGGATGTATCAGTACCCTAAGGTGACTTTAGGTCATTCTCTTATGGACAAACTCTGACAAAATTATACATCTGGATCTAATGTGCAATACATAATTTTATTTTTCCTTCAGACAAATATTTAAAGACATCCAAATAAGAGAATATACCTTCCAACCCAATACCATCCCATCCTGTAAAAAGGTTTTCAGACGAGCCTCCCTTGTCACCATGCAAAAGCACTCTTTAATAAAAATAAAAATAGGTGACTATGGACAAGAAGCCTTTGATGGAAAAATGGTTTAAGAGACTAACGCATTGGGATACTGAACAGGTCTGTTGGCAGCTGGTACCGATCTGTGGTATGACTAGGCAAACCCATCATGGTACTGAATAGGCCTGTTGTCAATAGGGCATTCTTCCTAGGGAAGGGATGTCTCTCACTAATTATCACAACAACCCCACTAGAGTACTACACAGGTTGTTGGTAGTGGGTTCTAGTTGAGAAATGTCTCATCTATACTTAACTGATTGAAAAATTCACTTTTGTTATATAAAAAATGAACTCTACAAGCAAAGGTCATTGTTGACATTTATGAGATACAAACTCTAGATTAACAGACAAGACAATTACTACAAGAAAATGTCGATTTGAGAATTACCCTAAGTCAACTTTACCGATATGACATCTAAAGCCTACATTACCTAAGAAGGAAACTTCTTAAAAGTGGAGCCCTAACTAGGGAGTATAATCTACTTATACTATGAAATTTATCCATAACATCTAATGATAGTAAATCTTTGAAGCAAGTTAGGTTGGATCTGTTCTTCTGGAAAAAATATAAACATCTCCTTGTCTTCACTGTTGAATGCTACCCTTGTTAATAAGTCATCAAAAGAAAGACAATTTCAATTTTTTAGGCATGTGATCATATGCTAGGTGATAAATGTACTTTTGGAATTTGATTTTCTTTCTTTTCTCTTATCATATTTTCTCCATTATAATACATAGTGTTGAATCTTCTTACATAAGGATATGCAACATCCTCAGCATGGGCGAGGGTCAAAGAGATCTTTTCAGAACTTTTTTTTTTCAAACTCACACCTCATCCTCAGAAACCAATAGGTTCACCCTACAACACTACAGAACTAGACACAAAATAAGACAAGCATAGAATAAAGAATTTTCATGAAGTATAGGAAATTCCGGTACCAAGCTTCCAGAAAACTCCAAACTAAAAAGATGAACTCTGACAATCTGCAAGCTTCAAAGACAAAGGTAGTCACATATGCTATGGGTATTGATTATACAATGGTAAAAACAAAAGTAACATGGTATTAGTTATTCTCCTTTTCTTATAAAACTACAAGAGTTATGAAAACATATACTAGATCTTATGACCTTAATATTAAAACCATGCACCTAACTATCACTTCCCTCATACCCATATGCCTAACCTTAATCAATCCTCTCATCACATAAGCACTTGAAAAAAATTGAAGGCAAAATCACATCAAAAGTGTGAATATGGAGCATGTCTAGTAATGATGAGCCACGATTCAACATCAAATTCACCGCTCAGAAGTCCAATCACCTATCCCAAACAACAATGATGCTTTGACACCCAACGTTCCATCCCCATCATTAAACTAATGGTCATAAATGAAATGGATTATCTACGTGGCGAAGCCATCCAGATGAGCCTCATCTTGTCCTAATTGTCCTTTATGACATCTTTACTTAAACTCGCCATCTGTATTAGAAATGCCATCACCATAGTTTTTTTTCCATGACCAACTTTTCTCCAGTTCCGAGCTTACTCCTCCCTACGATCTCCGGTACCAAACCCTTCCCTCCTCCGCTGAGTAAGTCCTTGTGTTACAGCCCGATTTTTTTTCTCACAATTTATAAATATGGTTGTAAGTAGACATGAACCGGTCTTCCAGATTTATAGAGAGACCGAGGAGTTCCTGTTGGATCATGTTGTCATTGATGCCAATGGTTTCATTGATTGATGTCATGACTGATGTCAAGTGATTGATTGATTTCAAAGGATTGATTGATTGATGATTTATGTAATATAATATGTATTGTCCTGGATGAGAATGCATAGATGAAGATGGATCAATGAGTTGTCATTGATACATGATGAAGATGGATTGATGTGGTTCCATTGGTATATGATGCATTTTTGGAAAAATGTATAGATGACTCATTATTGTCTTATCATGATTGATAATGTGCACAAATGGATGAACTCCAAAGTGGTCCCCTTATGGTGAAATCCCTCACGGGAAGATGCTTTGCGGATTGAGTTATCCTAGAAGAATGGTTCGAGGACCCATGCTCTCATTATTGTCTTATCATGATTGATAAGGTGTACAAATGGATGAACTCCAAAGTGGTCCCCTTATGGTGAAATCCCTCATGGGAAGATGCTTTATGGATTGAGTTATCCTAGAAAAATGGTTGGAGGACCCATGCTTGTATGAGGAATAACAAGATGAAGATCAAGGAAATTGTTGGTGAAACTATCCTAGATGGATAATGCTTGTCATGCCATTTCTGGTGGTATGTGGAATGTCACATAACTCCTCCTGGTTTGAG
>ML782521.1:186522-269377 GCA_009831015.1 Picea engelmannii | reverse complement strand
CTATTATACTCCTCATCTATACCTTTTTGGCTTACCTAAGCTTGGATAAATGACAAAGAACACTACCATTAGCCATTGATGAGGTCATAAGGTAAAGTATAATTAATTCATGCATTTTTGTGGTTTGTTGAGCTAGGAGACTAGATGTTTCATGTACTAATGTTTTAATTTTCCACGTGTAACCTTTGACCTCTAGATCAGTCCAACCTTTCTATACCAGTTTATCCATCCATTACTTATGCACCAGATTGCCACTGTCGGAATCCGATACCAAGCGCACCTTCCATTCAGATCTGCTACCAAGCCATCCACTGTCGCAATCCGGTACCAATCGTCACAGACTGTTCTAGTATAGTACCAACCACTTGCATATTGTTCGAATCCGGTACCATTTACCGAATCTCACTTGTCACGATCCGGTACCAAGACAGTAAGGAAAATATACCAAGTTTATCTCCAGATCGTGCCCAAGATAATTGTTGGATGTTTTTTTAATCATCAAAGCTCTAGCAAGGTTATGTTAAGCTAGTTTGTTTATTGCTTCATCCTCATACACTTCGTGTCATGAGGATGAATCTTAAAATATGTAATCGAATATATAAATCTGACAATTCACTGATTTGCTAAATATTTCATCTCCTTGTATTTCACGACTAAGATTGTTTAAATAGTCATGGCAAGGATGGTGGAGGTAGTAGAGAGTTAGCATAACACAATATGTGAAGCAGTGTTACATATTGAAGAACAAATTTTGAGTTGAAGTTTAATAGAAGGATGTCAATTATTTCCATGTCTTGATCATTTATGAATGAATGTGAGTTGAGTTGTTAGCATAGTTTAATTCTATGTTTTGAAATTTGAGTAAGAGGAATGTGCGGATTGAAAGAAAGCTTACTGTAGACTCCAAGCACTGACCTGTTGAAGAAGCAAGGGCCCACCACCCAACAAACGTCAACATCCTTATAGATTAGTGTTAGCATTTGCTTTCAATAGTATAAATGTTAGACTAGTTGAAGCTTTGATCTTTTCAGATGATAGCAGTATAGTTTAGTTTAGGTTTCGATTGCTTAGAGATCTTTTTTTTTGCATATTCTTTGTTTCTATTTTTATGAATTTGATTTCGTTTCATGGACATAAATGTTGGAAGCAGTAGTCAGACATATTTGAAGGAGAACTAGTGAAGTTCACAACAACACATTGTGAACCACAACATACTCAGTATATTGACTATTGAACTACCCATGCTATGTCTTGATGATTGATGTGTGATTTCCTTTGCAGAAGTGTAATTGCATAGTTAGTTTTCTGGTTCAGATAGCAGAGTTGATCTGTCAAAATTACTCCATCTCATACTTGGATGGGCCATAATGGAGTAGATATCCTCTCTATGAAAGATAACCAAAGTGTTTTTTTATTTGCTAGTTTGTTTTGTTTCCAGCATGCATAATGTAGAATAGTTCTATACTCATGACATTAAAATTACCTTCCATACTAGTGTCTTGTAAATATGTTGATTATGAATCTTGAATTGATAATTAATGAGTGAATTATATTACACATATAAGTAGCACAATAGAAATCCTAGGCCATTTGATTTAAGATGACAAGTGGAAATATTCCACGTATTTGAGGAGAAGGAAAAGGGTTCGATATTTGAGATCTCAGAAGTCCAGAGCTCGGAGAAAATATCGATCATCGATCAAGAAGGGGCCATTGGACCATTGATCTAGTTTGAAAGATAAAACACCTAGGTGAAGGAAGGACCATTTATTATGGGACAAGTGTCTGTAGATCGCTAGTTCCAAAAAGTTGGAGCACAGAAGGAAGTTGAGTTTGAGATTTCAAACTCTTGAAATCCAGAATTTCGAAGAGAACCTTTACCATTGATTCGAGGAGATCTGGTCTGGTTCATAGATAAGGAGGGTGTATATTTGAACGTCCATTTGGACATTATCATCAAGATCGTGAGATTGATGATCCTATGTCATTGTTGGGACAAAAGTTGTGAGGAGGTTAAGGAATCGAAGTTGGGGCACAATTTGAACTGTGGTTTCATCTGGAGGACATGTATATTCTAGAGAATCATTTTAGGCCCAAGGGTGGCTTAACTCCAGATAGATTGTGACCATGCCCACATCACATGGTCATAGCCCCTTGTCCCATCAAGTGAGGGATTATCAAAAAGGGATCTAAAACCGACACTCTGAGTTTTCGCATAGAGCGGAAGGGGGAAGGTCATGGGTTGTTGTCAGACCTACACCAAGAAGCCGAGGGGGCCTGTGTCTAGATATAGAAGGGGACCTCTAAGGTTCAAGAGAGTCTTTCGACTCGAGATTCAGAGGATCCAAGACTGTGAGGTCTCACAGCCCTACGAGGGAGTAGGGGGGCTACATCAAGTGGTATTAGAGTTATTTTAAAAAAAAATTGCAGACAGTAGACAAAAGGAGAAAGGAGGAAACTTGGTATCATTGGTGGTATCAACGAAAGTTGATTTCTTTTTGTAGGTGATGCAGTGAAAGCATGCCACAGAATGAATGCACAAATGGAAGAATAAATGAGGCAAATTTTTTAAGCCCTAATATTGGCTCATTACCCCTTAATTGGGGTATATTACATTAGTAATGTTATTTTATTTATTTCATCTATATTCCATTAGTTGTAATTATACCTCCTAGTCTCCTATATATACCAAGGAGACATTTTCATTTGAAATCATCTTGGAATTGTACATTTATGTGGTCATAAGGAGGTTTCCCCCTCGAAGAGGCTTATTATTTGAATTTATCTCTTTTTCAATGCCTTGAGTACTTATTCTAAGGTTTTTCTATGCTATACTGATATTTGGTTCTTAACATATGGTATTAGAGCTCAAGGGCTTGGGGTTTCGCTGCTACATCTAAGACACCCTGGAATTTTCGCTATAACTTATTTTCTACAATGTTTCACAAGGATCGGATTGGGGGATATTTAGTAGACAGATCAAGGTACATTGGGTTAAAATTTTATCTCCCGAGGCCTTACAATTTCTTATATACAGCCTGTTCAAGATAGGGTTCTGAAATCATCCTGAATTGAGTCATTGCCGAATTTTTTCTATAAATTTTTTTCTATAATGTTTCAGACCCTGAACTATAGAGGATATTCCCATAAATGATTAAGGTATCTGTGGTAAAATTTTTATCTTCTGTATCATCGCAAATTTGTAGATACACCCTATGGAAGATAGGCTATCTGACTAGTCCTATTGACTAGTCTCAAGAAGGTGTTCTAGGTAAAACAATCATAACTTGTTCCTAGTGTATCCAAATTGAGTGAGACTGGTTGCATTGGATAGTGGATAGTCTGTAGTATTTTTTGTATGAGTTTCAGAATTTTATATCAATTATTTTGTGCGGGGCATGCTATACAAGTGACATCTCCCGAAAAGGATAAAAATCAGCAAGTTGTGGGGAAGTTACCATAAATTCCACTTGACACATTCAATTTTGATCAAACCTATGGCATTGCAGAGAATAAATATCAGAGAACTACAAAAACTAAAGTTTCATACCCAGAAGGTCCGAAACTTTGGAGATAGAGTAGAAGAAATATTTTCTAGAAGAACCACCTCAAAATCAAAGTTCAAAAGTGATACTTGGCCAACATGCCACCCAAAAAGGGAACTTCTACACAAAATAAGCCTCCAGATAATCCTACATGGACTCTTGATGAAGGTGAAGAAATGTGTAGGGACATAAATGATTTACAAAAGAGGACAGTAACAAAAGATGAACTATAAGAGATGATGGAGGGTTTAAAAGGGGAGATCATTGAAGGATTGAAAAAAATCATAATACAGAGGACACCTGAAAGTGAAAATGTATCCCATGAAATTCATGATGAGGACACAAGGAAGGTGAATCAAGAATGGAGAAATTCCAACTTTGGTTTGAAGACCAACCACGTTCCTAAAATGAATATGAGGAAGTTTGATGGCAAGGACCCAATCACATGGATACTTCAGATGGAGCAATTCTTTGATCTACATAATGTGCCACATACACAAAAGGTACGAATTACTTCTTTATATTTAGAACCCAATCAATTTGTATGGTATCGATGGATTTGTTTTTGAAAATCACTCGTCACTTGGAAAATTTTCACAGAAGAAACGATAGCACACTATGAGGATACAAGGAGCAATACCTTCTTTAGCCAATTGATAAATCTCAATCAAAACGGTTCATTTACAGAGCACATTGAGAACTTCCAAAGATTGAATATAAAGGTAACAGATATTCCAGATGAGCAATTGATTGATGTATTCATAGGAACTTTAAAGGATAACATTCAACATGAGGTTCGCCTTTGGGAACCCAAATCAATGGAGAATGCATTTAAGGTGGCAAGAAATGTTAAAAGTAAAAATATGGCTATGGCTACTAGAAGGACCAATCCCAACATCTATAGAGAGAATAATGCTACTTCTTCTAAAACACCTCAACCTACAAGGTTGACACCTCAACAATTGCAGGAAAGTAAAGAAAAAGGTTTATGCTTTAATTCTGACAGCAAGTGCAGTAAGGGACATAAGTGTGGCGATAAGAAATGATTCTACATAGATTGTGAAGAGGAAGAAGAAGAAGAACAAGAACCATCTCAAGATGAAAACGTAGAAGAAATTTTGTCTGAAGAGTTGACGCCCACGATATCATGTAATGCATTGGATGGAATTAGCACTCCTCAAACCCTCAAGATCGAAGAATACAAAAAAAAGAAAAAGGTAATAGTTCTAATTGATTCTGGCAGTACTCATAATTTCATTCACTATAAATTATCCACGCTCTCAATTTCTTTCTATATCCAGTGCCAGAGTTTCAAGTAATGACTATAGATGGAGGAACTAACAATTGCTTAGGAAAATGAAATAATATCAATCTTACTATGGGGAAATATGTAATGAATAGTCCAATGATTGCTATACCCATGGGTGGTGTTGATGTTGTACTAGGAATCCAATGTTTACAATCATTAGGAACAATGGCTTTTAATTTTCGTGAACTTTTCATGAAATTTTCATTGGAAGGAAAAGAAATTGAGTTAAGAGGTATCACAGGGAAACCCGGTAAGGTGATAAGCTCTAATGGTATGAAAAAATTATTGAAAAAGGGGCATCAAGGCATTATTGCACAACTATGGTCACTAGATGTTCAAACATCTAAGCCATCTATTCCTCAAGATCTCCAAGGGATCATTGATAAGCATTCTAAAGTATTTGAATATATTCCCAAAGGTCTTCCGCCCACTCAAAATCATGATCATGTAATTCACCTATTTCCTAGGAGTGCTCCTCCTAACATCCATCCATACAGGTACCTTTATGCCCAGAAGAGTGAAATTGAGCACATGGTTGAAGAAATGTTAGAGGCTAGCTTTATTAGACCTAGCCAAAGTTCTTACTCTACACCAGTGCTAATGGTATTCAATAAAGATAGCTCATGGTGTATGTGTCCAAATTATAGAGGGCTCAACAAGATCATTATTAAAGATAAGTTTCCTATTCTCGTCATTGATGAATTGTTATATGAACTACATGGAGCAATATATTTCACAAAATTGGATCTTTGTTTAGGGTATCATCATATTAGAAAGAAGGAAGAATATATCCCAAAAAGAGCATTTTGAACTCATGAAGGCCATTATGAATTTTTGGTCATGCCTTTTGGCCTTACAAATTCACCTTCCACATTCCCAGGGTTGAAGAATTCCATTTTCAAGCCCTTCCTTCGAAAATTTGTGTTAGTATTTTTTGATGATATACTAATCTATAGAAAGTCTTGGGAGGATCATGTGTGACATGTTGACAAGGTTCTACAACTACTAAAGGAGCAACAACTATATGCCAAACCATCCAAATGTTTCTTTGGAGTGAAGGAGGTAGAGTATTTGGGTCATATTGTATCTCATAAAAGTGTTAAGGTAGACCCTAACAAGATTAAGGCCACGATGGACTAGCCGATTCCCAAAACATTGAATAATCTTAGAGGATTTTTGGGTTTGATAGGTTACTCCCGCAAGTTTGTTCGACACTATGGAAGAATAGAAGCACCTTTAACAACACTAACTAAGAAGGATGCATTTTCATGGACTCCAGAGGAAACTAAAGATTTTGAACAACTTAAAGAGGTGATGTTCAAAGCTCCAGTCTTGACCACTCCAGACTTCACAAAAACCTTTATTGTGGAAAGTTATACCTCGGGAAATGGAATTGGTGCTCTCCTAATGCAAGAAGGAAGGCCCTTGGATTTTTAAAGTCGACCACTCAAGGGAAATGACTTACACAAACCCATTTATGAGAAGGAAATGATGGCAATACTACATGCATTGAAGAAATGGTGTCCTTACCTAATAGGTAGCCACATGAAGGTCAAAAAAGATCATGATAGTCTTAAATACTTCTTGGAACAAAGACTATCGTCAGAAGAAAAACAAAAATGGGTAACCAAGATATTGGGTTATGATTTTGAAATCGTCTATAAAAAGGGGAAGCAAAATGTTGTGCTAGATGTACTCTCAAGAAAGGATGAATATGTTGAGGCATTTCTCTGTTCTATCTCAATCATCCAACCCGATTGGATAATAGAAGCAAGAGATGAATGGAAGAATGATGGAAAAGTATGGAATCTCATTCAAAGGTTGTAGCAGGATTCCAGTGCATCAGATACATTTACATGGAAAATTGATTCACTATGGTACAAAGATCGGTTATATTTATGTAAGAACTCCTAACTCAAACAAAAGGTATTATTGGAATTGCACACCTCTCCAGTAGAAGGGCACTTGGGATTTTTGAAAACCTACCATAGAGTCAAGAAGGATTTTTTTGCAATGGCCTTAAAACTGATGTTCAAAGGTTTGTGGTAGAATGTTTTGTTTGCCAACAAAATAAGCTGGAAACGATTAAGACCCCATCTCTCTTACAACCATTATCCATACCAAGTCAATGGTGGGAGGAGGTTTCCATGGATTTCATCAGAGGGTTACCGAATTCTGAATGAAAGAGTGTCATCATGGTGATTGTTGATAGACTGACCAAGTACGTACACTTTTGTGCACTCTCTCATCCCTTCAAAGCTAGTATAGTTGCCACTACATTCATGGAGATAGTTCAAAAGATACATGGCATCGCAAAGATGATTGTAAGTGACAGATATCCCATCTTCACTGGACATTTTTGGACATAATTATTTTCTTGTTTGGGTACTCAATTGGCTCATAGCTCATCCTATCATCCTCAATCTGATGGACAAACTGAGATAGTGGACAAATGTATGCAAGGATACCTTCGTTACTTTTTCTCTGATAAAAAAACACAATGGTTCAAATGGTTACCCTTGGCAGAATAGTGGTATAACACTTCCTTTCATACTGCAATAAAAATGACACCATTTATGGTACTCTATGGATACCACACTCCTTCTATCACTTCTTCTCTAAAAAAAAAAGCTAAGGTTCAAGCAGTGGAATATCACATCGAGCATCAACAAGAAGTTCTACAAATCTTAAAGGACAACCTAACCATGGCACATAATCGCATGAAACAACAAGAAGATCAACATCGTAGTGAAAGAAGTTTTGAAGTAGGGGATTGGGTGTTTTTAAGACTACAACCATACAAACAGATGTCCCTCAATCAATCCAAAAAGGATAATAAATTATCACCAAATTACTATGGCCCTTATAAGGTGTTGCGAAATATTGGTACTAAGGCATACAAATTGGAGTTTCCTACATATTCACGAGTACACCTAGTTTTCCATGTTTCATGCTTAAACAAGGTTATAGACAACAAGATCCCAATTCAAAATATATTTCCATAACTTGATGAGGAAGGAAAAATCATATGGGAGCCTGAAGCCATCACTGACACAAGAGTTCGCCAACTGAGGAATAGATCCATTTCAGAGTATCTCATTAAATGGAGGAAACTACCGACTGAAGATTCCACTTGGGAAGATGAGTCTTTTATATAGAAGCATCCATAGTTACTCAAGCATTGCAAAAAACAATTCTCTCAATGGGAGGGGCATGTTAAGCCCTAATATTGGCTCATTACCCGTTAATTGGGGCATATTACATTAGTATTGTTATTTTATTTATGTTGGCTTTATTTCATTAGTTGTAATTATACCTCCTAGTCTCCTATATATATCAAGGAGACATTTTCATTTGAAATCATCTTGGAATTGGACATTTATGTGGGCATAAGGAGGTTTCCCCCTCGAAGAGGCTTATTATCTGAATTTCTCTCTTTTTCGAGGCGTTGAGTACTTATTCTGAGTTTTTTCTATGCTATATTGATATTTGGTTCTTAACAAACTTTGAATGAGATTGGATGCCATGGAAACAACATAGAGAAGAGCACCAGATGTTGGTGATGTCAGTGATGCTGAGGGAAAAGAAGAAGAGGGTGAAGCAAATGATGCAGAGGATGTTGCACATGATCATTGGATAAAAGTTGTTTCAAAGATAGGACCTAGAGCAAGAATAGAGGTACTTTTGTATGAAGGCAATTTATAAGTTGAAGAATTGTTGGATTGGGTATGTGCTATGAATAAATACTTTGATTATTAAGATATCAAAGAAGACAAGATGGTGAAGCATGCAGTGAAAAGACTAAAATGTCATGCAGCATTATGGTGGGATGAACTATAAGACAAACGCAGGAGAAATGCTAAGGAGAAAATTAAAAAATGGGATAGGATGGTAGCCAAGTTGAAGGCCAAGTTCATCCTGAAGGATCACCAAATCAATCTTTACAGAAGATTGTAGAACTTGAAATAGAGGGGTTTATTAGTGAAGGAGTACACTGAAATAATTTTACTGACTGAACATCAAGGATGAAAAGAAAGAGAATGAAGCTGAGAAGATAGCCAGATACATCAATGGGTTGAGATATGAAATACAAGAGGATATCAGCATGATGTCTGTCAGTAAATTCGAGGATTCTTATCAAGAAGCCTTGAAAGCTGAGGAAAAATTGGCAAGGAAGCAAAGCCAACAGAGCAGAGGCAAAAATTCAAGAAGAGGCAAGGGAACCACTAGAGATAAGTTCCAGAAGTCGAAGCCTGAAGCTGACAAACAACATAGTCACCACGAGAAGGGTGGAATTCCTAAATAAGGACAACATGGAGGAAGAGGTTCTTTTTCCAGAGGTAGAGGAAGAGGACGAGCCAGAGGAGATGTGGATAAATGCTATACCTATGGAAAAGAAGAACACAAATTTTGGGAATGTCCCGATAGAAAGAGAAAAGGAGGCGAAGAAGCACACACTGCCGAAGCACAGAAACATGTGGAAGCAGAAGCAACAGAAGTAGGAAGAAACCTCATGATGAGGAAAATTCTTCTTAAACCAGAAAAGGAACCAATTCAACGAAGAAGCATGTTCATAACTACTTGCAAGTCGAAAGATAGCGTTTGCAAGGTAATCATAGACAGTGGGAGCACTGACAATCTAGTATCCACGGAGATGGTGGAAAATATGGAATTGAAGACAATTGCACATCCAAATCCATACAAGGTATCGTGGTTGCAGAAAGGACATCAAGTGATGGTAACTCAACAATGCCAAGTTGAATTTAAAATAGGAGGTAACAAAGATGAAATGTTGTGTGATGTAATTCCTATGGATGTTTGTCATATTTTATTGGGGAGGTCATGGTAGTATGACCCAAAATTTATTCATTATGGAAGAAAGAATACCTATACCCTAGAAAAAAATGGCAGAACACATATGTTGTTACCCATATAAGACCAAGAGAAAAAGAGAGAAGCTACTTCAAGCATACTTCTCATGAATGGGAAGGAGCTCTTAAAAGAAGTCAAGAAGGAGAAAGAAATGCAGTTTGTTGTAGTGAGGAAGCCTAGAGTTATCCCTACAAATACTTTTGTGGAATATTTTCCTATAGAAATCCATGAACTATTAGAAAACTTTGTTGATATAGTAGTGGATGCGTTACCACACTCATTACCACCATTAGGAGAATAAGCCATCATATTGACCTTATTCCAGGCGCTAGTTTACCAAACAAAGAAACTTATAGGTTGACACCTAGAGAGATTAATGAGGAGGTCAAGAATCAAGTCCAGGAGTTCTTGGATAAAGGTTTAGTCAGGGAAAGCCTAAGCCCGTGTGCATTATTGACTGTGCTAAGTCCAAAGAAATATGGGGGATGGAGGATGTATATGAATTCTCGAGCCATCAACAAGATAACTATTAGATACAGATTCCCTTTACCAAGGATGGATGATTTGATGGACTGTTTGAGTGGAGCAAGCTATTTTTCCAAGATAGAATTGAAGAAAGGATATCATCAAATACAAATGAGAGAGGGAGATGAATGGAAAAGAACATTCAAGACAAACGAAGGATTGCTTGAATGGTTGTTCATGTTGTTTGGGTTGACAAATTCACCAAGCACATTTATGAGATTGATGAATGAGTTGTTGAAAGACTTCATAGGAAAATTTGTCATAGTATATTTGGATGACATACTAATCTTCAGCAAGATGAAGGAAGAACACTTCAGACATTTGACCTTAGTGATGGAAATGTTGCAGCAACATAAATTGTTGATAAATGTAAAGAAAAGGTCTTTTATGAAGAAGGAGCTCATATATTTGGGGTTGGTAATCTCTTCAAATGAATTGAAGATGGACCTAGAAAAAGTGAGAGTGATCATAGAATGGTCGTCGTTGAGAAGTATATTTGAGGTAAGAAGTTTTCTTGGGTTAGCAAGTTTTTATAGGAAATTTATCAGAAATTTCAGTGGTATATGTGCACCCATGTTGGACACTGTTATGAAGAAACACAAGTCCTTCAGTTGGATAGAGGAAGATGAAAAAAGTTTCAAAGTGTTGAAAGAGAAGATCACAGAGAAACCAATTATGGTCTTACCAGATTTTGGAAAAACATTTCAGGTGAGATGTGACGTAAGTGGATTAGCTATTGGAGTAGTCTTGAGTTAGGACAATAGGTCAGTTTGTTATTTCAATGAGAAACTAAATGTCGATAAGAAAACATATTCCACATATGATAAGGAATTTTATGTGGTGATTCAAGATTTGAAAAAATGGAGGCATTATATAATTCCTAAATAATTGTTCTTGTATAGTGATAATCATTCTTTGCAATTTATCACTAGGCAAGAAAAGTTGAATAAGATACATGAAAAATGGGTAGAATTTATGCGGAATTTTACTTTTGTTAATAAACATATTGTTGGAACTGCTAACAAAGTCACAGATGCTTTGAGCATGAGCATTTTGATTGTACTGGAATTCCAGGTGGAGACCTTGGGGTTCGAACACCTCAAGGAGATGTATAAAGAAGATGCAGATTTTAAAGAAGCTTATGAGGCATGAAAGAATACTTTGTTGGGAGACAGAAGCCCATGGACTGAATATTTAATCCAAGATGGATTATTGTTCAAGGGAAGTCAATTATGCATTCCAAAGTGCTCGATGAGAGACAACCTGCTGAAAGAGAAACACAACAGAGGTTTAGCTGGATATTTTGGTCATGATAAGACATTTTCACAGCTAAGCAATTCATATTATTGGCCAAGCATGAGAGAGGAAGTGAAAAAGTTTGTGAACAAATAAAAAAATTGTCAGTATGAAAAAGGAAGACAATAGAACATTGGTTTGTGTCAGCCATTACCAATTCCAAAGAGGTCGTGGGATGCAATCAGTATGGATTTTTTTTTTAGATTTCCTAGAACTCAAAAAGGGAGTGATTCCATATTTGTTGTGGTGGAAAAATTCTAAAAAATGGCACATTTCATACCATTCCAAAAGACAATTGATGCCACACACATCGCCAATTTGTTTTCCAGAGAAGTAGTGAGACTACGCGGATTGTCGAGGAGCATAGTTTGAGAAAGAGACACCAAATTTGTTTGACACTTTTGGAGGACTCTATGGAAGAGGCTAGGGATGAACTTATCCTTTAGTTCCACATATCACCCACAGATAGATGGATAGACTGAATTAGTAAACAAAAGTCTCAGAAACATATTGAGAAGTTTAGTCACTGATAAAGGTCGATAATGGGATCAGATTCTGGCATAGGTAGAATTTGCATTCAACAATTCAGTGAACGGGAGCATAGTAAAAAGTCCATTTGAAATTGTGTATGGTGTACATCTAAGAGGGATTATAGAGTTGATATATTTGAGTCAGGATGAGCTCAAAAGTGTTGGAGCAGAGGATTTTGCAACAGAAATGCAGAATCTCCATGACAGAGCCAGAGAGTAGCTACAAGACAATAGCCAGAAATACAAGAGTAGAGTTGATCAAAAGAGAATATAATTTCAATTCAAAGTTGTAGATGAAGTTTTATCTCATTTGAGAAAAGAGAGGTTTCCAAGGGGAACACATAACAAATTGAAGAAGAAGAAGATATGAACATGCAATATTCTCAGAAAATTCGCAGCCAATGCTTATGAGATTGAGTTTCCAGACAATGTTGGGATATCATCGATATTCAATGTTGCAGACCTGTATCCTTACAGGAGAGATGAACCAGGAGAATCAGGTGATCAGAAATAAATTTAGTTGAAAGAGAAATTGTCCACAGTAGAAAAACCCCATATGGAGAAAATTGTTGAACGGAGGGATGGAAAGAAAACCAGGAGAAAAACATATCCTGAATATTTTGTGAAGTGGAAAGATCATCCAATGGAATATGCAAGTTGGGTCAAAGAAAATGATATTTTGAAGCATGGAAATACAGTGTACGAGCTCATGGACAGGAGTCCATGAAATTTTTTAACCAGAGCACTATGATGTAGGAGCATCACCTTCAAAGTCAACAATGCACGTGTCAAGGCAGAAAAATGACATCTCAGCAATGACATAGTTTCAAATCAAGCATTTAACTCAGAATTTAATCGATTGTTGAGATATTTTTGTAACATCATTTCAAAAATGTTTGTTTGTAAAGTTTGGAAGCACTGTAAGAAACTGTAGATATGGAGTGTTGACTCTATTTGGCAATAACTAGTAGTTATTGTGATATGATAGAGTAGGTAATAGGTTTGAATTTGAAATGATAGATTTCATAATGGGGCGAGAGAGCTCATGGAGCGGTCCTTACATAGTTTTTTGTTGTTTCATTGTAATAGATTAGAGTGGATAGACAGGATAGAGAGATCAATAGAGTAGACTAGAGTAGAAGAAACATTGTGTATTTTGTTCTTCATGAATGAATAGAATAGACAGAAATTGTCCCAAATACTTGGACTGTGTTCATATTATGTTTGATTGAATGAATGTTGATTTCTATGTGTATGATTTAGTTAGTTCGTTCATGTATGATTGTTCGAGAAATTAACTGTATGAGTTCGTGATGAAGATGGTTGAGTTTCAATCGTTTTTGTTCTGATACTTGTATGAAAGGTGTGAATCTCAAACGCAAGGAGTGCGTTGACTGAGTCTCGGATTGACTTAGAGAAGTTCAGAGAGAGAACCTGAGAATATCAAACCAGATGCAAGGTTTTCACATCATCAAGAAGTCAACTAGCTTTGAAGGACCAACACAGAAGAATGCCAGGTGGGAGAGAAGCATTTTATTTTCAAGAAAACCCTTTGAACTTAGTTATTCGAAATCTTAAGGATGAAAGGTGTGCATGGGATATCAAAATCCTTTAAGGATAGAATATCATAAGAGATAACAGTTTTCATGAGTGTTGGCGAAATCCCATAGGCAAATTTGTCGGGAGAAGAAAAATTCAGAACCTTTGAAAACGGATAAATCTTCCAGACAGAGAGATATTAGAAGCTCAGGAGGAGGCGCAACAGTAACCGACTGATTGGTTGTGGAGAATAACCTAGACCGTTATATCTATGTTCAGGTAGAGGAGGAACGAGCACAAGGAAATCAGATCTCAGCCATCAGATCTGAGCGCATGGACCGACAGTCGTTGGATCCAAAGTAACGTGCACGATTTTTAACTCTTTGGAGTTGCACAGGAGAGGGAGTTTTACAAATTTGTGAAATACCGACATCATTAGGACCATCCATCAAAAGGGACACGTGGCGACTGATCAACATTTCGCTGATCCGCGACTCAAAGAAGTCAAAGGGAAAATTCATGAAACTCGTGAAATGCAAAATCACGAAAAGATCCCAGCCACTGATTGAGGAGAGATATGGATCGTTTATTTTCTAGGGATAATTTCAACATTTCATAGATCGAGAGAATGGAGGTGAATATTCTTTCAACTTTGTAATATGTGAAATCCCAATACGGGAAATCTCGACGAGATCTGGACCATTAGATCTAGAGGAGTGCAAGCCGTCATATTTTGAGCATCCTGAAATATCAAAATTTTGGAAGTCGGGGATATGAGGGAAATTGTGACTTGGAAGTCGCAAGTCATGAAATAATGATTCGCGAAAGGATATTATGGACCATTAGATCCCAAAGGGACATGTGGAAAATACCTCAACATTTCAGGTAAAGACCCAAAGAAATCCTAGTCTGTCTGATATAAGAGGACACGTGGCAGGATTTTGTGTATTTGAGGAGAAGGAAAAGGGTTTGACATTTGAGATCTCAGAAGTCCAAATCCTAGAGGAAATCTCGAACATCGATTGAGAAGGGGTCGTTGGACCATTGATCTAGTTTGAAAGATCAAAAAACTGGATGAAGGTAGGATCGTTGATTATGGGACAGGTGTCTGTAGATCGCCAGTTCTGGAAGGTTGGAGCATGAAAGGAAGTTGATTTTGAGATTTCAGACTCCTCGAATCTGGAATTGTGAAGAGAACCTTGACCGCTGATTCAGGGAGAGCTGATCTGGTCCATAGATATGGAGGGCACAAATCTAAACGTCGATTTGGACGTTATCGTCAAGATCGTGATATCGACGATCCTGTGTCATTGTGGGGACATAAGTTGTGAGGAGGTTAAGGAATCGAAGGTAGGCATAAATTTGAACCATGAATTCATCTAGAGGACACATGTAGGCTGGAGAAGTATTTTGGGCCCAAGGGTTACTTAACACCAACTCGCTTGTGACCGTGCCCGCAATCACATGGTCATATCCCCAGGTCACATCAAGCGAGGGCTTATTCGAAAGGGAGATAACACTGACACTCTGATTTTTCTCATAGAGAGGAAGGGGGAAGGTCATGGGTTGTTTCTAGACCTGCATCAAGAAGTTGAGGGGGCCTGTTCGCATAGCCCTATGATAGAGTAGGGGGGATGCATCAATTCACAAGAGTACCTCCTTTCAGAATATCTTCAACTCCCAGATATCAAACTATCATTTTTGGTTTATGTTATGCCTGTAATAATTCTGGACATAAAGTTCTTAACTGCAGAGATAACAACAAGAACATTAACAACTTTGAAAGTCATACACAAAAGGGTTATCAAGGAAGGCCTAGTTAAACACAAAGAAGAAGTTAAAACAGGTTTGAATCTTTGAGCATTGAAGTGGAATGCCACAAATGTAACAAATTCAAACACATGGCCAAATATTGTAGAATGATAGTCCCTCCTAGAGAACCACAATAGAACAACAACAATCCCAAAGAGGAACCTCAAAAAAGGACATGGATAAGAAAGTAGAATCAATATAGCAATGAAGAATGCACACTCCATCTACAACCTAAGAAGAAGAAACATGGTTCATATGTTGATAGGAGCTATTCAAATCACATGACAGGTGATCGAGATAGGTTTCTTACATTAACAAAGGAAAGAGATGGATCAGTCTCCTTCAGAAATGATGATTCAGCTAAAATCATTGGGAAAGACACAATCATAATTGGGAACAAGAATACCAAAGAAGAAAATGTTCTACTAGTAGAAGATATGAAACATAATCTTCTAAGTGTGAGTCAAATGTGTGACCAAGGTCACAAAGTTACTTTCGATTCAAAAAAGTGTGAGATAAGAAAAGAAGGTTAAGGAAATTTGATTGCAACAACTGCGAGAACTTCATGCAACACATATGTATTAAGTAAAATTGGAAATGAAAAGTGTTTCCTAAGAGAGGAAGATGAAATTTGGCTATGAAGCAAAAGAATGGGTCACAAAAAGTTTGATAACCTTGTCAAAGTCAGTAAAAGGGAATCAGTTAGAGAAATTTCCAAGATCACGAAACCAACCAACACTTTATGCAAGCATTGCCAAAAAGGAAAGAAAACAAAGTCCATGTTAAAATCAAAAGAATATGCAACTACAAGACCACTAGAAATTGTGCATGCTGATCTAGTTGGACCAACTAAAATAAAGGGTTTAAAAGGTGAGAAATACTTTATGTTATTAGTTTATGATTATACAAAAATGACTGCAGTTTTCTTTCTAAGGAATAAGTCAGAAGTTGTTGAAAACTTCAAGGTCTACAAGGAAATGGCTTAAAATGAAATGGATTCAAAAATCAAATACTTGAGATATGATAATGGAGGAGAGTTCACTTCAAAGGAATTTATGGACTACTGCAACATGCATGGAATACAGAGACAATTATCTATTGCTAGGACACCTCAATAGATTGGAGTTGTTGAAAGAAAGAACATGACAATACAGGAAATGGCTCGAACAATGCTAATGGATTACAAATTGATAGATATATTTCCAACATAGGAAGTGAATACAATAGCTCACATTCAAAACATATTAATGCTCGTAAACAACACAGAAAAAAATCCCTACAAGCTATGGAAAGGAAGACGATAAAATATGAAGCACTTCAAAGTTTTTGGAAGAAAATGCTACATCAAAAGAAAATATGGAAGAATGGGAAAGTTTGTCTCTTGTGTGGACAAAGGAGTACTTTTTGGTTACTCAAGTATAAGGAAATCATACAAGTGTTACAACCTGATATTGAACAAAGTTGTGGAAAAAATCAATATAAGAATTGATGAAACAGGTAGACAAGAATTAAAGGAAGAAGAAAATGAATCAATGGAACAACTTTATGAAGAAGAAGGAGAAGATGAAAAAGAAGTAGAAGGGGAATATGGAGAGGATCTGACAGGAGAAAAAGATAAATTTCAACAAGTGCCTCCAAAGACACCTAGAAAATGAGTACAAAAGAATCATCCCTTATATCATATTATCGGAACAAAGATGCAGGAGTTGAGACTAGAATAAGAATTTGTTCACTAGAACAAACACAACTATCACTCTCATCTACCATTGAACCAACCTGTTTTCAAGAGGCCAGTAAGGATGAATTTTTGAATAAGGCTATGAATGAAGAATTGGATCAAATAGAGAAAAATGACACTAGAGAATTGGTTCGAAGAACAAAGGATAAGAATGTGATCGGCACAAAGTGGGCATAAAGGAATAAATTTAATGAATATGAACATGTTACAAGGAACAAAGATAGATTGGTATGTAAAGGATATGCACAGGTTGAAGGAATCGACTTTGAAGAGACATTCTACCTAGTTTCCAGAATGGAAGTAATCTAATTTCTTTTAGCTTATGCATGCTCCAAAAATATTAAAGTGTCTCAGATTGATGTAAAATCATATTTTCTGAATGGGGAACTTGAAGAAGAAGTCTACATTGAACAACCAGAAGGATTTTAGTTGTTAGAGAATGCAGATTATGTTTGTAAATTAAAGAATGCCTCGTATGTTCTAAAACAATCTCCTAGAGCATGGTACTCTAGACTAGATAAATATATACAACAAGAAGGGTTCAGAAAAGGAAGTGGATACAAAACCTCTACATCATGGTATTTTATTAATTGAAGTTTATATTGATGATTTTATTTTTGTAAGTATTGATGACAGGCTAAGCCATAAATTTGCAAAGGACATGAAAAATGAATTTGAAATGTCATTACTTGGAGAACTATCCTTCTTTCTAGGTCTATAGATACGTCAAAAAAAACAAGGAATTTTTATTTCTCAAACCAAGTACATCAAATAAATTCTAAAGAGGTTTAGAATGGAACATTTCAATCCAATTATCACTCCTATGCAAACCAATTGCAAGTTGAGCAAAGATGATGATTCAAAGTCTACATATCATAGGAAATATAGGTCAATGATTGGTAGCCTACTATATGTGACAACATCCAAACCATATGTAATGCATGAAGTTGGACAGGTGGCACGATTTAAAGAAACACCAAAGGAATCACATGTATTAGGAGTGAAGAGGATTTTAAGATATCTCAAAGGAAGAAAAGAGTATGAATTCTGGTATCCAGAAGGAAAGTATCTATCACTTATTTCCTACACAAATGAAGATTGGGTAGGTTGCATTGATGACCAATGAAGAACGAGTGGAACAACATTCTACTTGGGTGAGTTTTTAGTACCCTGGATAAGAACAAAACAATCATAAATATGTTTATCTACAGTCGAGGAAACGTATATTGCAACAGAAGCATGTTGTACACAGGTTCTATGGATGAAACAAACTTTGACAGATATACAGGTTGAGTATGATGAGCCCATTCCAATGTACTTTAATAATAAAAGTTCCATCAATATCTCAAAGAAATTGGTGATGCACTCTAAGACAAAGAACATTCCAATCAAGTATCACTTTCTACAGGAACATGTTGCAGAAAAGAACATTAAAGTTGAATATGTGGGCACAAAAGAATAAGTGGCAGACATATTTACCAAACTGCTTCTACGAGAAGCATTTGAGTATTGTCGCCAGAGATTTAGAGTTGTTTCTACTCCAAAATGAATTATTTTGAATTCTTATCTTATATGTATTAGATGTTCACAAGGAAGTGCCATAAAGAGGATTGTTCATTTTGGGAGATCAGACGAATCAATTAGGGGGAGCTGACCCTAATGGAAAGATACATTTTCCATTGATGAAAAAGGAGGAGAGATTTAACACATGCAGAGGACAGAGGCATGGTTCCAGGGGGAGCATTGGTCACAGATATGCAGGCATGGTTCTAGGGGGAGCATGAGTGATATGATTCCAGCATTGCATCAGATTGTTGCCATCAATGGTAAAGGAAGATATTGTTGATTAATTAGGTTGGTTTTCATTGAATTCAACCCTTGAAGAAAGTCTAGTAGAAAATTACGGTAGGACAAAGGTTTGGGTAATGGAACCAAGTTTGTTTGATGTATAATTGTATGAGTTTTGATATATTTTCATGTAATACTATTCTAGATGGATAGTGTATGTCATGTCATTTCTGGTGGCATGTGGAACATAACATAACTCCTCATGGTTTTAGATTTATGGCCTTACGAAGTTGGAGGACCCTCATATGTTGCCTTGAAGCCCCAAAAGGTCAAAGAAGTCAAAGTGCTTGCAAAGATGAAATTATTTAAATAATAAAGTGAAGTGACAAAGTAAAAGAGGATTATTTAAATAATAAAGTGAAGTGAAAAAGTAAAAGATGATTATTTAAATAATAAAGTGAAGTGACAAAGTCAAAGAGGATTATTTAAATAATAAAGTGAAGTGACAAAGTCAAGGAGGATTATTTAAATAATAAAGTAAATGGAGAAATTTCTAATTATGGAAAGTGGTTACAAGAAGGTTAGCCCTAAAATGAGGAAAATGGATTAAGTATTCAAGTGGATATTGGATATATTGACAAATGACAAATTGGGCAAAGTTGGACATAGGTGACTTTGTGGACAAACTGGCTATGTGGACAAAGTTGTCTAGAATATGCTTCTAAGGAAGCTACATAAAAGTATAAATACGAGGCAAGGATCTCTCATTTCAATAACACTTGAGCATATTGAATATCTATAGGTGACTAAGGTAACCAAAGGATATATAATCCGAATTTTAGAGGGAAGGTGAAGTAAATAAGGCCAAAATTCAAAGGAGGATAAATTATTTTTGATGATGCTTTCTAAGGTCTGTTATTTACAGGTCATCTCACCATTTTCGTAATAAAGTTTTTTCTAGAATGATTCAGACCATTAAATTGGGAGGCCATTGAGGAAACATATCGAGGTAGTTGTGTTACAAATTTCATCTTGTGGGTCCTTGTATGTTTGGAGTTACACTCCATGGAAAATACGGTTTGTGGCTAGTTCTTAAACTAGTCTAAAACATGTGTTTCAGGTAAAAATGGCATAACTTCTTCATAACATATCCAAATTTAGTAAGTCAAAATGTGTTGGTTAGTGTACAGTCTTCAATATTATTTTTACAATTTTCAGATCCATACAAGAAATATTTTGTGTGGGGCACGCTCTACAAGTTCTCTCTCTATAATAAGCCAGAATTCAACAAGGTATGCCATTTTTGCTATAACTCCTTTTCTGATAGGTTCCAAGTAGTGAAACCTGGAGAAATTTCATAAAATACACTAAAGAACATTTTGTATTCTTTTTAGATTTTAATTCATTATAGGTACATAGTTATGATTATTTCATGTTAGGGTTGTTGACTAATCCAGAACTAGTCATGTGAGACTAAAGTAAAGTTTGATGAAAATGCAGTCTCTTGTTGTTAAATTTAAGGAATGTTTGCAGGTATGTGATCATATACACTAGGTCTATTACAGAGTTAAAAATGATCTTTGGATGATTAAAATGTAGAGGTACAGGTTGGTGCATGGTTGATGCACTTGTTTATGGTACCGGTTGATTACAGGTTGAGGTACAGGTTGATGCATGGTTCAGGTTATTGGTACATGTTGTTTGGTGCAAATTGATTGGTACATGTTTATAGCAGTATATCTCACAATGATAGTGTGACAATGGTTACATCATTCTACTTATACATTTGGGTGGTTGGACGGGGCAAGGACAGGTGGTTGTATCCACCTTCTGGTTGTAGTCATAGAACATAGGGGGTTGTAGCCTCCTTCTGGTTGTAGCCAAACAACTGGGGAGTTGAAGCTTCCCTCAGGTTGTAGCCTGATAAACTAGGTGGTTGGAGCCTCTTTCCAGATGCAACTGGAAAACAAAGGAAGTTGGTGCTTGCAATGAATGCAATTATTCAAGACATATAAGAAAAAACATTACGTGGTTTTCTCTCGCTTTGGGTTTCCACGAAAAACACCGGTGTACTTTGTATGTGTATGATTGTTCATTTGTTCATTTTTTATTTACTCTCCAAATATTGGATGATAATGCTACATTGATATAAAACTTGCATTATATGGTTAAAAAGGATTAGATTTCTCTATTACTGATTCACCCCGCATCTCAGTAATCCAACACATATATCATGTTATATGTGTTATAATATAACACATATAGCATGATATATGTGTTATATTATAACACATATAACATGTTATATGTGTTATATTATAACACATATAGCATGTTATATGTGTTAAAGGTAAAATCCCAAATAAGGTATTGTTAAGAGTAGCTAATAGATTATAAATACTTATCGGGTTTTTTCCTTGTTCCAAAACTTGTTATCCATTTTTACAATTTCACCTAAAAGTAAGAGTTAGAAAAACTATAAAACAAGCTAAAATCCTAAACAAGGTATTGTTAAGAGTAGCTAATAGAATATAAATACATGTAGTCTTTTTTCCTTGTTCCAATTTTTTTTATCCATTTTTACATTTTCACATATAAATAAGAATTAGAAATACTATAAAAAAAATGATAATAATAATAATGATTGAATTCAAACATAAACAAAGAGAAAAGAATGAACATAATCAAATTTTATAGAAAAACTATAGAACACATGATAATAATAATTGAATGGAAGCATAAAGAAAGAGAAAAGAATGAACATAATCAAATTTTATTCAATGATAACATCAAAAGTTTCTTGCTATATGTTTTTCTAGTCGTCGTAGTCTCTCTAAGATATGTACAATTCAACCTGGGTCATGATTTGGTATCTAACTCCTAAATTATAACTAGGACAATCATTGCACAACTTATCTATATGCAAAGCTTATAGTTGGACCCTCTTTTTAATAACATTAACCTATTCATAAATTTCCTTCATATTTTTGGTTTTACTATAAGGTCAAACATGTACAATCAATGATTTTACTTGTGCAATGTATTAATGACTTCTCCACGTAAATAATTTCATTTTTCTATTTATTTTCTCCATTATTGATTGTACAACATCACCCTTGTGATCCTTGTGGTTTCACAACCAATCAACAATTCCACTTTATTGATAGCACAAGGTTCTAGTGCCATTTTACTTTTCCATGACAACATTTTCACAACACACTAACTTGTCTTATTCGTGGAATTTCATAGCTATGAAATTTATTATTTTGCAGAAACCCGATTTCTTACATCATTTATTTTAACTTACCAAGAAAACTATCCTATGAAATTAGCAAAATGGTAGAGAAAAAATACTTTTGGGTGATGTTGATTTCTCAAAACCAAGAATGCTCTTAGGAAAAAATTGAGCTTATTTTTCATGCAGAATGAGCCATAGAATATTGGAATGACAAAAATGATGAATATGGCACATATTTTCAAAATCACAACACATCCTCTAAAATTTTGTTATTCCATTTAAGAAAATACTTCTGATAATTTTTCTTCATGTTTTCGTGCCAAGTTAACTATCTTAATAATTTAAGGAAATGGTAAGAAAAACATATTTACAGTTGATGTCAATTGCTTGAAACCAAGGATGCTCTTGCATCATAAATATTTGGTTAGGAAAAAATGGAGCATCTTTCTCAGGTGGACTAAACCATAGACAACAGGAATGAAAAATGATAATCAATATGACACAACACATCTTCAAAAACTCCAAATGATAACATTTTGTTATTCCATTTAAGAAAATACTCATGATATTTTATTCTCATTTTTTCCTACTATCCCTCTTTGTGAGTATCCATTGAGGAGGCATTCTAGGCCATGTAAATGTCATCATGAATTAACATAAGTTTAACAATGTATAAGAAAATATGTAATAAATGCATAAAGAAACACAATGAATGATTATATGGGGCTGGTACAACTTCTCCAACCATCCCTCTATTGTATAAATACACATGAAGATAGAATAAATACTTGGATGCATATCCTTCTTGAATGTATATTTTCTTTGTTGGGCTATTGGGTTCTGTTGTTTATGTTCTTGATGTGATTCAAGATGTAGTATTCTCTTGAATTCCTGTGTAATCTAGAAGATTACAATAGTAGAATCATTTCCTCCTTCATTCAACTAGGTGATACCAACAACAGAAGGGGGTGGTGTGAGCCTTAAAAATATGGGGAAATAAGAAGTGATCGGGTTAGAGATATAAGAAGATATTGATTGTTGCTCGTGGATGTTTCATGCTCATGAATGTTGATTGTTCTTGATCATTGAGTATGGCCGCCAATGAAGTTTTTTTCTTGATTGTTCTTGATCGATCAATTGTTCACGGTGATGCTCGAAAATGCAAAATAATGGGATGAAAACTATGCAAACATATGTTAATTAATGTTGCTCGATATTGAAAATGACCAAGAAGATTCTCAACAAAAAAGTATCGACAAAAATGGATGATAGTGGTCGATTAAAGAATTAATTTCTAGTGGATGATGGTGTTCATCTGAAAAAAAAAAAATTGCAAATAATTTATTTTTTGTGGATGTGGAACAAGAATCCTGGACGAGGAAACCAGAAAAATCACTCAAGCAATAAATTTCCAAATAAAGGAGATAGGTTTCATGCATAAGAATGAAATTCAATTGAAGAAAACCTTGGACCATCTCGCAATAGAGGATAAGTCTCCTGTAGAAGATAGAAATAAAATATATAATGTGGGGAGAAAAAATTGCAAAGATCGTTTAGAAATGGAAGCATTTAGGGATCGAGTAGACCCTTTTAACTAGTTGAAATAAATGGAGATGTTGAATGTGATGGCGTGATGGTCAAAGGGTGTTTTCACTGCTATCGAGGGAAACTGCCCCATATCTATGTCTAAGTGGAAAAATTGGTATTATTATAATGGATGTCCACTGGGATCTACTCAGATATGGGTGAAAATTTTGATGTAGAGAGGAGTCTCAAATGTATACAATTTCTCTAAATATTACCTTCTCTTCCTCTTTTAAATCCAGCTATTCGATGGAGATAAGAGCACCAACCATTGAACGAAGAAGATAATTCTGGTCAATTGCATGGTCAAAAGTGTGCACCCCCATGACCCTTCATCCTCTCTAGTTGTTGATTCTCGCAACAAGAAAACAAATATAAATGAATATTGTGCAGTGATCAGATGAGAGGATGACACCTAGTTCGACCGAGTTCACATTATTGACAAGATAAAGTTCACCATTGCTAAGTGTATGTCAAGTCCATCATAATCCTTCATGTCGATCTCACACTTTTCCTAATTGAATATTTTAAATATGTCAAGGAGTAGGCTACTTAGAATGTCTAATGCAGTAAGGAGAGAACAACATGTTTCAAAGATTATGCCCATTATCTTTAGTTTCCTATACACACATCTAATGATTATGTAAAAAGTAGAGGTAGAATTATCACTTTGAGAGGCCCCCGATCTGTCAAAGGCTTCATCTCTTTTGTGCACTACATAACATTGGGAGGTGGGATGTACTTGACCGACAAATAAATAAATTCATAAAACCACTATCACTTTCAATTCAGAAGCTACTCATGGATGTGTGAGATAGTAAGAAATTGTTCCATATATGGTGCAGATCCCCTTCTCTCCTAAGGGCTTCGCAACCTCTTGGTCAGGATATTCGATTCTGGAGTCGAAAGACTCTCTAAAACCTTTTTGGTTTCGTTTTGTATTAGACACAGGTCCTCTCGGCTCCATGCACAGGCCTCACGATACCCACGACCTTTCCTTTTGCGTTATATAGAATCCTATAATTGGCGTTATCACTTTTTATCTCGACTTGTGATCAGATGTGACCTTGGGCAATGAAATCACACCTACATGTGATTTTGGGTGCACTCAAGAGTGGGTTGGCGTCAAACCGCTTTTTTCCCCGATATTCACCATGAGACTCTGATGCAGTGCCCCCACCTCAGCAGGGTCCGCTGACCTCCTGGTCTCTGGATCTTCTCAATATTAGATCTGGAGTAGCTCTTCAATTCCCCGATGGAATCATCAAGAAATTCCCATGGGTCCTTCTCATGAAACTCCATCGTGCAAACAAGCACCAGGCAAAATTTTCTCTCATGCGACCATAGGCTATAACCGCATGCCTAACAAAAGGCGCTTCTGTTCTCAGGTCCTCGAGTGTTACATTTCCATGTCACCCAACTCTCTTGAATCCCGATCTCCCGATTTCTAAATTCTCCCTAAGACCAAATATGATGGTCATGTGCTTTCCTCGATCAACGTCTGTGGTCGTTTCATGATTTTGCAACTTTGGGGGTCAGTTCTCCTCCATTCTCCTAATCAGTGATTTCCCGATATTTGAAACTATCATATCAATGGCTCATGACTCTCTTCGATCGAAGACTGTGATCAAGTTGCGATTTTATGTTTCATGGATTTGGGAGTCTCCTTACCTCCATTCTTTTGATAGATAAAATCACGATGGAACTATATCAACGACCCAAATTCTTCCTTTGATAAACACCTGTGATCAAGTTGTGATTTCACGTTTCATGATTTTGACGATCGCCTTACCTTCATTCTCCCAATAGATGAAACCATGATGGTTCTAGATCAATAGTCCATATCTTTGCCTTTGATCAATGACTATGATGAAGTTGGTATTTCACATTTCACGACTTTGAGGATCTCCTTACCTTCATTCTCCTGATAGATGAAACCACGATGATGCTAGATCCATGATCCAAATCTTCTCCTTTGATCAATGGTTGTGATCAAGTCAGGATTTTGCGTTTCTCAACTTTGGCTCTTATGGAGTCCCTTAGACACTTAGTCAAATTCCAAATCTATTCACTCCTTGAAGTATATTCATGTGCAAGACTCGGTTCTTCTAGATGGCTCTGTAGGCCTTGTAGCAGTCCCTTTGTACTCCTTGAAAAGGGAAAGTCTCATGCTATCTCTTTTGAGCTTCAGACTCAAAATCGATCACATCACACACTCCTTGCATTTTGTGTGCACACCTTGCACTCACTCAACATAAGAGAAACAATTGAAACTCATACTAACATTCACAGTTTCATCCATTCATAACGAAATGCATTCATTTATGAAAACATGATAACAAAGAATCACAAACAGTAACAACATCACGCATTTGGATTAATTTTCTCTATTATATTCATTTAGAAAATAAAAATGGCTAAAATTATTCTCAAACAGTAAATAAAACTGAAAAAATCATATGAACTCGCAACAACCTCATTTGGGCGTACAATACCTCTATTTATCTTAGAGGGTCCTTAGGTTTCCCCCTGACTACTCATCTACTCGAAAAATGAAAAAAAACCGCAACTGCTACCTAAGTTCAGTTACATTCAAGACTTAGGGTGAAACTCCCATATCACTCATGATCATTCGCTCCCAAGCATTTGATCGTCTTCCATTTTCCAATCAAATCCAAAAGATTCGTAATAACTCCCAACGTTTGAGATTTTGAAATGATTCCCAAGCACTGAGTTGTCCTGTCACGCGTGCCTACTAAGGATGCTCCTGCATCATACTTCCCCTGGAAAAAAATTCATTCACTCCTATCCATGAGCTCCTGCACCAACTTTCCATGCTTCTGGATATTAGCTTCACTTTCCCAACTATCATCCTCTATTGGGTGTCATTTCCACTTAACCATATACTCAGGATAGATCTTTCTCATGGTCTTCTTTCCAATTATCTGAACACTGATATTCTCCATTTGTGGTTTTTCTTCTATAGGAATTTGTTTCTCCCATTGAATCTTATCTTGATATTTTCATCCCTTTGTGTCATATTTCCAATAAGGATATAGGTCTAAAACGTTGAATATGGGTGATATGCCCACATCATCTGGAAACTCAATCTCATAGGCGTTTGCATCAAACTTCCTCAAGATATTACATGGCCCTATCTTCATCATTTTTAACTTGTTATACGTTCCCTTAGCGAACCTCTCTTCCTGATATGTGCCAGAACTTGATCTCCTACTTCAAATTGAATTTCTCTGCAGTGTTGATCAACTCTGCGCTTGTACTCTTGGCTAGAGTTTTGTAATTGTCCTCTTATCTAGATATGGAGCTTCTGCATTCCTGCAACAAAATAGTATGCTCCAACACTTTTGATATCACTCTGTCCCAAGTCTCTCAACTCAGATACTCCCTTGGGTTGCATTCCATACAATATTTGGAATGGGATCTTTCCAGTGCTCCTGTCTGGTGATTTATTGTACGCAAATTTTGCTTGTGGCAGAATCTGATCCCACTAGTTATGATGCTCAGTGACAAGAATCCTCAAAAATTTTCCCAAAATTATTTTCACCACATCAATCTATCCATTTGTTTGAGGATGATAATATGGGCTGAAGGAAAAATCCATTCCCAACTTCTTCCACAGTGTTCTCCAAAAATGACCAACAAATTTTGTCTCTCTATCCGAGACGATGCTTCTAGGTAGGCTGTGAAGTCTCACAACTTCCTTGAAAAATAGATTTGCAACATGTGTTGCATCACTGGTCTTCTGGCATGATCTAGGTGGATATCGGTGTCAACCCACTTTTTCCAAATGGCTCAAAATAACTTTCTGGCAATTTTGGCAATTTACTATTTGTAGCAGGTTTTAACTTCTGGGGCCATTTTGAGGGACCAAATGAAGGTTTTTTTAGATTGATGTTCTCAATTATAGAAGAATTCATTATTTATCCCCCAAAATGAATCTCCTCGATGATACCTTTCCAACGAGCTATCACGCGCCTAAAACGGAGATCATATGCAAAAGTTACGACCCCGGGAAGTTGATGTACTCGCTTACCCAAACAGGGCCCACATGACTTTTGGCGCTTCATCTCTTAGGGTTAGGTTTTTGGATGCATAGGAATTTTGGCATTCCCATTTATTGTAAAAAGGCCTTCAGAGCTTCATTGTAATCATCTTCTTGTGAATGCGATTAGATGTCACATCTCTTCTCAGAGATAAGCTGCCACCATTCTAGCGAGTCTTCCACTCTGTATTTTTACAGTCTCTGTACATTTATTTCATTAATAGAAATCATGTATTACTGTATATCTGTGTTTATGGTTTCATCTTCGATACATTTATGTTATATTATTGAATACCTGCGATATCTCTGTGCATTTCTTTATTATATCTCCGATCTCATTTCGTGCTGAAAATAATCCGGATCATGGCATGGGATAAAATGTTCCATCTTTGAAAATCTATCCACCACCAAAAATATGGAATCAAATCCTTTTTACGTTCTTGGTAGTCCCAACACAAAATCCATGCTTATTTTATACCAAGGTCTCTCTGGTATTGCCAATGGTTGATACAATCTAGTGTTTTGTCTTTTTCCTTTTGCATGTTGGTAGATTCTACATCTGTTCACAAACTTTATCACCTCTGTTCTCATCCCTGGCCAATAGTATGAACTTCTCAACTGTGAAAATGTGTTATCATGGATGAAATGTCCTACCAATCCTCCACTATGCTTTTCCTTCAAAAGATTATCCCTCATTCAACACTTTGGTATGCACAATTGATTTCCCTTGAACAACAATCCCTCTTGAATCATGTACTCTATCCACTGGCTTATGTCTCTCATCACATGATTCACACATGATTCTTATGCCTCCTTGAAATCTGTATCATCACTATACATTTTATTAAGGTGTTCAAACCCAAAGGTCTTGACTTGAAATTCCTATAAGATCAAATATCTCTTGCTCAATGCATCAACAACATTATTATCATTTGCAGTAATATGTTTTATGAAGAAAGTAAAATTATGCATAAACTCAACCCACTTTGCATGGTTTTGATTTAATTTTTCCTACCTGGTTATGAATTGTAAAGCTTGGTTATCGGTATACAAGACAAATTCATGTGGTACAAGATAATGTCCCCATTCCTTCAAGGCTTGAATTATGGCATAAAACTCTTTGTTGTATGTGGAATATTTTCTCTTGGTATCATTCAACTTCTCATTGAAATAGGCAATAGGTCTATTTTCTTGACTCAAAACTTCTCCTACTACAACTCCACTTGCATCACATCTCACCTGAAATCTCTTCTCAAAATTTGGTAAGACCAGAATTGGTCATTCTGTTATTTTCTCCTTCAATATATTGAAGCTCCTCTCGGCCTCCTCTATCCATTTAAAATACTTGTGCTTCTTCTTCACTATATCCATCATTGGTGCACAAATTCCACTAAAATATCTGATGAACTTTCTATAGAAACTTGCTAATCCATGGAAGCTTCTTATCTCAAACATGCTTTTCGGTGATGACCATTCTTTGATTTCTTTCACCTTTTCTGGATCCATCTTCATCTCATTTGAAGAGATCACAAAACCCAAGTAAATGAGTTATGTCTTCATAAAAGAGGAATTCTTCATATTTATCAACAACTTCTTCTATTATAGTCTTCTCATCACTAGTGTTAGGTGCCTCAAATGATCCTCTTTATTCTTGCTAAAGATCAGTATATCATCGATATATACAACCACAAACTTGGCAATGAAATCTTTCAGTATTTCATTCATTAACCTCATAAAAGTACTCAGGGCATTTGTTAAGCCAAATGGCATAACAACCCATTCATACAAACCTTCATTTTTCTTAAAGGTTGTCTTCGACTCATCACCTTCTCTCATTCTTATCTCTGTTTTTTAAATCTATCTTAGAAAATAAGTTTGATCCACTTAGACAGTCCATTAAATCATCCATTCTTGGAAAAGGAAATATATACATGATGGTGATATTGTTAATGGTTCTTGAGTCTGTACACATTCTCCATCATCCATCTTTCTTTGGACACAACACAGTTGGCACTGTGCATGGACTCAAGCTCTCTTTGACCAAACCTTTGTCTAGCAATTCCTGGAATTGGTTCTTTATCTCCTCATTCTCTCAAGGTGTCAATATGTATGTTGCTTTTTTTGGCATACATGCTCCTGGTATCATATCAATATGATGGCTGATACTTTTGATGGGTGGTAATGAGTTAGGCAACTCACCCACCACTATGTCAACAAAATTATGCAACAATTCTAGAATTTCTTTTGGCAAATCATCTATTGAAGTAGTTCTAAGGAAAACTCTAGGTTTCCTCACCATATCAAACTGCATCTCCTATCCTTTCTTAACTTCTCTCAGAAGTTCCTTCCCACTCATGAGAATTTATCTTGTGTTGGCGTCCTCTTTCTCTTTCTTCTCCTCTATTGGAAGCAACATGTGTGTCCTACCATTCTTCTCGAAGGTGTATGTATTATTCCTCCCATCATGAATGAAATTTCTGTCAAACTGCCATGGTATTCCCAACAAAATATGGCATACATCCATGGGAATTACCTCACATAGAATTTCATCTCTATATCCTCCTATTTTAAATTCAACCAAGCATTGTTTAGTAATCATTACTTAGTGTCCTTTCTGCAACCATGATACTTGGTATGTATTTGGATGTGCAATTGTCTCTAGCTCCAATTTCTCCACAATGTCTATGGATACTAAGTTTTCAGTACTCCCACTATCAATTATCACTTTCCAGAGTCTCTCCTTAGTCTTGAAAGTTGTTCTAAAGAGACTGTTTCTCTACACTAGCTTCTCAACCGCTGCCTCTGGTTTTAAGAGAAATTTTCTCAACATCAATGATGTTCCATCATCTAGTCCTTCTCCTTCAACATTTATTCTCTATGCCTCTGAAATGTGAGCTTCACCTTCTCCTTATTTATTTCTCTCAGGACATCCCCAAGACTTATGTCCTACCTTTCCACAGGTGTAACATTGTTACGCTCTAATATTGGCTCATTACCCCTTAATTGGGGCATATTACATTACTAATGTTATTTTATTTATGTCGAATTTATTCCATTAGTTGTAATTATACCTCCTAGTCTCTTATATATACCAAGGAGATATTTTCATTCATAATAATCTTGGAATTATACATTTATGCGGGCATAAGGAGGTTTCCCCCTCGAAGAGGCTTATTATCTGAATTTCTCTTATTTTCAAGGCGTTGAGTACTTATTCTGAGGTTTTTCTATGCTATATTGATATTTGGTTCTTAACATATGGTATCAGAGCTCAAGGTCTTGGGGTTTTGCTGCTACATCTGAGACACCTTTAATTTTTTTCTTTAACTTGTTTTCTACAACATTTTAGAAGGAACGACTTGGAGTATATTTAGTAGACGGATCAAGGTACATTGGGTTACAATTTAAGCTCCTCAGGCCTTATAATTTTGGAGATATAGCATGTGCAATATAGGGTTATGGAATCATCCTGAACCGAGTCATTGCGGAAATTTCGCTATACAATTTTTTCTGTAACATTTCAGACCTTGAAATTTAGAGAATATTCACATAAATTAGTAAGGTATCTGTGGTAAAAATTTCATATTCTAGGTCATCTTACATTTGTAGATACACCCTGTGGAAGATAGGGTATTTGACTAGTCCTATTGACTAGTCTCAAGAAGGTGTTCCAGGTAAACCAATCATAACTTATTCCTAGAGTATCCAAATTGAGTGAGACTAGTTGAATTGGATAGTGGACAGTCTGTAGTATTTCTGATACAAGTTTCAAAATTTTATATCAATTATTTTGTCTGGGGCATGCTATACAAGTGACATCTCCCGGAAAGACCAAAAATCAGCAAGTTGTGGGGAAGTTACCATAAATTTCATTTGGCACATCCAATTTTGATCAGACCTATGGCATTGCAGAGAAGAAATATCATATAACTACAAACAATAAAGTTTCATACCCATAAGGTCCGAAACTTTGGATATACAGTAGAAGAAATATTGTCTAGCAAAACCACCTCAAAATCAAGGTTCAAAAGTGATACTTGGCCAACATGCCACCCAAAAATGGAACTTCTACACCAAATAAGCCTTGAGATAATCCTACCTGGACTCTTTATGAAGGTGAAGAAATGCGTAGAGACATAAATGATTTACAAAAGAATACAGTAACAAAATATGAGCTACAAGATATGATGGAGGGTTTAAAAGGGCAGATCATGGAAGGATTGAAAAATTTCATAATAGAGAGGACACCTAAAAGTGAAAATGTATCCCATGAAATTCATGATGAGGACACAAGGAAGGTGAATCAAGAATGGATAAATTACAACTTTCAGTTGAAGACCAACCACGTTCCTAAGATCGATATGAGGAAGTTTGATGGCAAGGAACCAATCACATGGATACTTTAGATGGAGCAATTCTTTGACCTACATAATGTGCCACATACACAGACGGTACAAATTGCTTCTTTATATTTAGAACCCAATCAATTTGTATGGTATCACTATATTTGTTCTTGCAAATCACTCATCACTTGGACAATTTTCATGGAAGAAATGATAGCACACTATGAGGATACAAGGAGAAATACCTTCTTTAGCCAATTGATAAATTTCAAGCAAAAGGGTTCAGTTATAGAGCACATTGAGAACTTCCAAAGATTGAATATAAAGGTAACAGATATTCCATATGAGCATTTGATTGATTTAGTCATAGGAAATTTAAAGGATAAAATTCAACATGAGGTTTGCCTTTGGGAACCCAAATCATTGGAGAATGCATTTAAGGTGGAAAGAAATGTTGAAAGTAAAAATATGGCTATGGATACTAGAAGGACCAATCCCAACATCTATAGAGAGACTAATGCTCCTTCTTCTAAAACACCTCAACCTACAAGGTTGACACCTCAACAATTGGAGGAAATAAAAGCAAAAGGTTTATTCTTTAATTGTGACAACAAGTACAGTAAGGGACATAAGTGTGGAGAGAAGAAATTATTCTACATAGATTGTGAAGAGGAAGAAGAACAAGAACAACAACCATCTCAAGATGAAAACATAGAAGCAATTTTGTCTGAAGAGTTGACTCCCATGATATCATGTAATGCATTGGATGGAATTAACACTCCTCAAACCCTCAAGATCGAAGGACACATTAAAAAGAAAAAGGTAATAGTCCTAATTGATTATGGCGGTACTCATAATTTTATTCACTATAAATTAACCAAAGCTACCAATTTCTTTGTATATCCAATGCCATAGTTTCAAGTAATGATTGCAGATGGAGGAACTATCAATTCCTCAGGAAAATGCAATAAGATCAATCTTACTATGGGGGAATATGTAATGAATAGTCCAATGATTTCTATACCCATGGGTGGTGTTGATGTTGTACTAGGAATCCAATGGTTACAATTATTATGAATAGTGGTTATTAATTTTCAAGAAATTTTCATGAAATTTTCATTTGAAGGAAAATAAATTGAGTTAAGAGGTATCACAGGGAAACTCGGTAAGGTGATAAGCTCTAATGGAATGAAAAAATTATTGAGAAAGGGGCATCAAGGCATTATTGCAGAACTATGCTCACTAGATGTTCAAACATCTAATCCATCTATTCCTCAAGATATCCAAGGGATCATTGATAAGCATTCCAAGTTATTTGAAGATATTCCCAAAGGTATTCCACCCACTCAAAATCATGATCATGAAATTTACCTAATTCTTTGGATTGTTCCTCCTAACATCAGGCCATATAGATACCCTTATTCCTAGAAGAGTGAAATTGAGCACATGGTTAAAGAAATGTTAGAGGCTAGCATTATTAGACCTAGCCAAAGTTATTACTCTGCACCAGTGCTAATGGTATTCAAGAAAGATAGCTTATGGTGTATGTGTCCAGATTATAGAGAGCTCACAAAGATCACTATTAAAGATAAGTTTCCTATTCATGTCATTGATGAATTGTTAAATGAACTACATGGAGCAATCTATTTCACAAAATTGGATCTTCATTTAGGGTTTCATCAGATTATAATGAAGGAATAATATATCCCAAAAACAACATTCTGAACTCATGAAGGCCATTATGAATTTTTGGTCATGCCTTTTGGCCTTACAAATGCACCTTCCACATTCCAAGGGTTGATGAATTCTGTTTTCAAGCCCTTCCTTCGAAAATTTGTGTTAGTATTTTTTGATGATATACTAATCTATAGCATGTCTTGGTAGGATCATGTGCGACATGTTGACAAGGTGCTACAACTACTAAAGGAGGAAAAACTATATGCCAAACCATCCAAATGTTTCTTTGGAGTGAAGGAGGTAGAGTATTTGGGTCATGTTGTATCTCATGAAGGTGTTATGATAGACCCTAACAAGATTAAGGCCATGATGGACTGGCCAATTCCCAAAACATTGAAGAATCTTAGAGGATTTTTGGGTTTGACAGGTTACTACCGGAATTTTGTTCGGAACTATGGAAGAATACCAACACCTTTAATGACACTAACTAAGAAGGATGCATTTTCATGGACTCTAGAGGCAGCTAAAAATTTTGAACAACTTAAAGAGGTGATGTGAAAAGCTCCTATCTTGACCACTCCAGACTTCACAAAAACCGTTATTGTGGAGTGTGATGCCTCGGGAAATGGAATTGGTGCTATCCTAATGCAAGAAGGAAGGCCCCTAGCTTTTGAAAGTCAATCATTCAAGGGAAAGAACTTACACAAACCCATTTATGAGAAGGAAATGATGGAAATAATACATGCATTGAGTAAATGGCATACTTACCTAATAGGTAGGTACTTCAAGGTCAAAACAGATCATTATAGTCTTAAATATTTCTTGGAACAAAGACTATCTTTAGAAGAACAACAAAAATGGGTAACCAAGATATTGGGTTATGATTTTGAAATCGTCTATAAAAAGGGGAAGAAAAATGTTGTGGCAGATGCACTCTCAAGAAAGGATGAAATGTTGAGGCCTTTCTCTGTGCTATCTCGATCATCCAACCTGATTGGATAATAGAAGCAAGGGATGAATGGAAGAATGACGAAAAAGTGTGGACTCTCATTAAAAGGTTGCAGCATGATTCTAGTGCATCATATACATTTACATAGAAAAATGATTCACTATGGTACAAATATCACTTATATTTATGTAAGAACTCCCAACTCAAACAAAAGGTATTATTGGAATTGCACACCTCTCCAGTAGGAGGGCACTTGGGATTTTTGAAAACCTACCATAGAGTCAAGAAGGATTTTTTTTTGGATGGCCTTAAAATAGATGTTCAAAGGTTTCTGGCAGAATGTTTGGTTTTCCAACAAAATAAGTTGGAAACAATTAAGACCCTAGGTCTTTTACAACCATTAGTCATCCCAAGTAAGTGCTGGGAGGAGGTTTCCATGGATTTCATCACAGGGTTACCAAAGTTTGAAGGAAAGAGTGTCATCATGGTGATTGTTGATAGACTAACCAAGTATGCACACTTTTGTTCACTCTCTCATCCCTTCAAATCTAGTATAGTTGCCACCACATTCATGGAGACAGTTCAAAATCTACATGGCATCCCAAAGATTATTGTAAGTGATAGATATCCCATATTCACTAGACATTTTTGGACAAAATTTTTTCTTGTTTGGGTACTCAATTGGCTCATAGCTCATCCTATCATCCTCAATCTAATGGAGAAACCGAGATAGTGAACAAATGTCTAGAAGGCTACCTTCGTTGCTTTGTCTGTGATAAACAAACATAATGGTTCAAATGGTTACCCTTGGAAGAATGGTGGTATAACATTTCCTTTCATACTGTAACAAAAATGACACCATTTATGGCACTCTATGGATACCACACTCCTTCCATCCCTTTTTCTCTAAAAGAAAAATCTAGGGTTTAAGCAGTGGATGATCACATCGAGCATCAACAACAGGTTCTCCAAATCTTAAAGGACAACCTAACAATGACATATAATCACATGAAACAACAAGCAGATCAAAATCATAGTGAAACAAGTTTTGAAGTAGGGGATTGGGTGTTTTTAAGACTACAAACATACAAACAGATGTCCCTCAAGCAAGTCAAAAAGGATAATAAATTATCACCAAAGTACTATGGCCCTTATAAGGTGTTGCAAAATATTGGTACTATGGCATACAAATTGGAGATGCCTGCATCTTCACAAGTACACCCAGTTTTCCATGTTTCATGCTTAAAGAAGGTTATAGGTGACAAGATCCTAGTTCAAACTATATTGCCAGAACTTGACGAGGAAGGAAAAATCATATAGGATCCTGAAGCCATCACTAACACAAGAGTTTGCCAGCTGAGGAATAGATCCATTTCAAAGTATCTCATTAAATGGAGGAAACTACTGGCTAAAGATTCCACTTGGGAAGATGAGTGTTTTATACACAAGCATCGAGAGTTACTCAAGCATTGCGGACAACACTTCTCTCAAGGGAGCAGGCATGTTAAGCCCTAATATTGGCTCATTACCCCTTAATTGGGGCATATTACATTAGTAATGTTATTTTATTTCATGTCGTCTTTATTCCATTAGTTGTAATTATACCTCCTAGTCTCCTATAGATACCAAGGAGACATTTTCATTTGGAATCATCTTCGAATTGTACATTTATGTGGGCATAAGGAGGTTGCCCCCTCAAAGAGGCTTATTATCATAATTTCTCTCTTTTTCAAGAAGTTGAGTACTTATTCTTAGGTTTCTCTATGCTATATTGATATTTGGTTCTTAACAAACATCTCACTTCTCCTCCTCTTCCTCTTCCTCTTACTCTAGAAGAACTTCTTCCATTATCTTGTCTTCTTTGGGAACTTCCTCCTCTTTCCGAGTGACTATGTGGTTTCTCAGTCTCATATTTGGATTTTTGTGTGTTGTCTTGGGCAACTCCCTTTCCTTTTTTCAAAACTGGGCTTCTACCTCTGCGTCGCTGACTTTGTTTTCTGGCCAACTTCTCCAACACCTTCAGTGCAAAATGATAAGCATTTTCCACTGTCCTTACTGACATCATGCTGATCTCATCCTAGATTTCATATGTCAGGCCATTTATATACCTGGCAAGGTTTTATTCATCCTTATCTCTTTGTACAGTTCTGATGTTCAGCTTGTAGAAATCCTCTATATATTCTTTTACTGTCATACCCTTCTATCTCAAGTTCTGTAATTTCCTGAACAGGCTGATCTGGTAATATTTCGACATGAATTTTTCCTTCATCTTGGCTACCATTCTCTCCCAATTATTTATCTTATGTTTTCCCTTTCGTCTCCTCTCATCCTACAGTTCATCCCACCATAGTGTTTCATGTCCTATGAGTCGAGTGACAGCCTGTTTCAACTTTCTCTCTTCATCGACATCTTCATAGTTGAAATGTTTGTCCATGGATCTTATCCAATCCCAAAACTCTTCAGCATATAAATTTCCCTCATACATTGGGACCTCCATATTGGATCTGCCTCCCAATCTAACAGCTTCTCTTAGCAAGCATTCTTTGGCAACATTCTCTCCTACATCTTCTTCGACTTCTACCTCTTCGCACATTGCATTGTTGATGTCTCCAGCATTAGGTGCCATCCTCTACACTGCCTCCATTGCCTCTAATATTGCATGAAATTATTGCATCGACCTTTATACATATCGATTCTCTAAAGTTTGTTCCACTTATCTCCACAGGTCCAAAGGTCCTTCTCATGAAACTCTGTCATGCGAACAAGCACCAGGCACAAGTTTCTCTCACGTGACCACATGATATGACTGCATGCCTAACAAAAGGCGCTTCATGCTTTGGGTCCTTAGGTGTTCTGTTTCAAAGTCACCCAACTCTCTTGAGTCGCAATATCCTAATTTCAGAATTCTCCCTAAGACCAAATATGATGGTCTTGTGCTTTCCTTGATCGATGACTGCAATCGCTTCACGATTTCGCGACTTTGGGGGTCCGTTCACCTCCATTCTCTCGATCCCCAATTTCCCAATATTTGCGAGCATTACATCGATGACTCATGAATCTCTTTGATTGACAGTTGCGGTCAAGTCACAATTTCATTTTTTGCGGCATTGGGAGTATCCTTACCTCCGTTCTCCTAATAGCCAAAATCGCGATAAAACTAGATCAACGACCCAGATTCTTCCTTTGATCAATGATTGTGATCAAGTGATGACTTCACATTTCATGACTTTGAGGGCCTCCTTACCTCTATTCTCCCAATAGTCGAACTCACGAGGGCACTAGATCAATGGTCCAGATCTTCTCCATTGATCAATGACTATGATCAAGTCGCGATTTCACATTTCGCGACTTTGAGGATCTCCTTACCTTCGTTCTCCCAATAGCAGAAACTGCGATGGAACTAGATCAACGATCCATATATTCTCCTTTGATCAATGGTTGTAATCAAGTCAGGATTTTGCGTTTTGTGACTTTTCCTCTTATGGAGTCCCTTTGACACATAGTCAAATTCCAAATCTGTGCACTCCTTGTAGCAGATTCATGCGCAAGACTTGATTCTTGCGGATGACTACGCACACCTTGTTGTAGTCACTTTGTATTGCTTGCAAAGGGAAATTCTCGTGCCATCTCTTCTGACCTTCGGAATAAAAACCAATCCCATCACGCACTCCTTGCATTCTGTGTGCACGCCTTGCACTCACTCAACAAAAGAGAAACAATTTAAACTCATAATAACATTCATAGTTTCATCCATTCATAACAAAATTCATTCATTTATGAAAACACAATAATAGAGAATCACAAATAGTAAGAACATCATGCATTTGGATCAATTTTATTTTTTATATTCATTAAGAAAATAAAAATGGCTAGAACTATTATCAAACAATAAATAAAACTCAAAAACTCATACTAATTCGCAACAACCTCATTTGGGCGTACAAAACCTCTATTTATCTTAGAGTGTCCTTAGGGTTCCCCTTGACTACTTGTCTACTCAAAAAATGAAAAAGAACCCTAACTACTACCTAATTTCAGTTACATTCAAGACTGGGGGTGAAACTCCTAGATCACTCGTGATCATCCACTCCCAAGCATTTGATCTTCTTCCATATTTTCAATCGACTCCAAATGATTCGCAGTAACTCCTAGTGTTTGAGATTTCAAAATGATTCTCAGGCACTGAGTTGTCCTACCATGCATGCCTACTGAAGATGCTCTTGGATCATCCTCCACGTGTATTTTCTTTAAGACCGTGGTCTTGATTCTGACCTGCCCTCAACCTCCTAAAGGCTAAGCACCTTCTATCCCCGATATGCGATATGACTGTTGATTTCATGATCTTGACGATGCTCTCGAATGGATGAACAAGATATATTTCTTGGGACCAGTAGTCCATATATCTTTTTGATTCCAGACTTTGGGGTTTTGAAACCTCAAACCTCACCTCCTTTCGTACTCTAATCTTCAAGAGTTGATGATCTGTGGACACTTGTCCTCATAATCAATGATTCTATCTTCACTTAGGGCATTTTAACTTTCAAATAAGATCAAAAATACTACGTCCTGCCTCTCGATCGATGGTTGAGATCTCATTTGGGTTTCGGACCTCGGCAATCTCAGTTCTCAAACTGAAAATCCCACGACATATTTTCTGGAGCTCGCGTTCTGCTGACAAGTGTCGACTGATAGATTGACAGCCCTTGGATCTTTAACTCTTCAGGATTTTTTTGTTTCAATGCCTAACATTTTCCTTCCTATATATCTCACGACCTACCGACATGTACCCCTCTAGATCAAATGGTCCATCTTCGTTTCATCTCTCTGGCTCTTCGTGCTTCAGGGATCTCAAGTTTCAAACTTGATTCCTTCTGATCTCACGATACTTGAAGGATCAAATTCACTTGTTTGATCCAACACCTGATGTCCACTTCGAATGATTTAACGTTTGAATTTTGCCTCAGATGATCGAATGATTGAGATTTCACTTCGGATATCTGGAACTCTGGGCTTCGAAAGTTTCAAGTATCAAACCTTGATGGGTTCTCTCTCCTACTATGCACGAAGCGTTAAATATTTTGCACCTTTTATTGAATCAGATGACTTTTGATCCTTTGTCTTGCGATCCAATGACCACTATTTCTCCTCCTACTGAAATTTAGATTTCTTCTGACTTAGAAGATTTTCTAAGCCTTCAAAGGTTTTTGACCTTTTCTCCTCCTGTGAGTCTGAATCTTGGATCTCGTTAACACTTATAAAAAGTGTTATCTCTTCTGATCTTGGTCCTTAAAGGGTTTCAAATTCCCATGCACTCCTTGCGTTCTCAAGATTTTGATAAACTCAGCTCGAAGGATTTCTTGACAAGAAATTATTCTTGCCCTTCCGACATCCTCCTTTTGCTTGATGGACACCTTGCAACCAACTCTTACGCAAGTTTTAAGTTCCTGCAGATGATTGTACACAACTTGCAACAGTCACTTTTCACTCCTTGCAAAGGTAAAGTTTTGTTCTATCTCTTATGAGCTTTAGAATCAAAATAGATCCTGTTAACACACTCCTTGCATTCAATGTGCACAGCTTGCATTCAGTGTGCACACCTTGCACTGATTTCAACAGAAGAGAAAAAATTGAAACTTATCGTAACATTCACATTTCCATACATTCATTTAGAGAAACAACAACAACAATAAATTCACAAGAAATAAAAGCATTCACACACATTGGATCAATTTTCCTCTGTTGTATTCATTAAAAATAAAAATGGTTACAACTACCATCAAACAATAACTACAAACTCAAAAATATCCTACTAACTAGTAGCTAGCCACATTTGGGTGTACAAAAACTCTATTTATCTCAGAGGGTTCTTAGGTTCCCCCTTGACTACTTTTTTACTCCAAAACCTAACCTAATAGCTATCTTAGTCCAGTCGCATTCTAGAGCAAGAGTGGAAACTCTAACTTCGCTCGCAATCGTTCAAGCGTGTTTGCCAATATTTTTTCGATGCTGAGTTCAGGCGTGCTTCAAAATATATCTCCACTCTGAGTTCAAGCGTGCTTCAAAATATTTGTCATAACTTCCAGCATTGAGATTTCAAAAGGATTCCTAGGCGTTGAGTTGTCCTACTCTGTGTGCTCGCTAACGATGCTCCTGCATCATACTCCCCTTGAAAAAAATTCATGGACTCTTATGCATGAGCTCCCACACTAAATCTCCATGATTTTGGATGTCATCTTCATTTTCCCAACTGGCATCTTCTATTGGGTGTCCCTTCCACTTGACCAGATATTCGAAATAGGTCTTCCTCCTGGTCTTTTGTCCAATCCTCTGATCAACTATATTCTGCATCTGTGGTGTTTCTTCTATACACATTTATTTCTCCCACTAAATCTTCTCTTGATATTTTGATCCCTCTATGTCATGTTTAATGTAAGGGTACAGGTCTGAAATCTTGAATATGGTCGATATGCCCACATGATCTCGTAGCTCAATCTCATAGGCCAATGCATCAAACTTCCTCAAGATCTTACATGGACCTATCTTCTTCATCTTTAACTTGTTATATGTTACCCTAGGGAACCTTTCATTCATGATATGTGCCAGAAACTGATCTCCAACTTCAAATTGAAGTTCTCTGAGATGTTGATCATCTCTGTGCTTGTACTCTTGGTTAAAAATTTGCAACTATCCTCTAATATGGCTATGGAGCTTCTGCATTTCTGCAACAAACTCTTCTGCTCTAGTGCTCCTAATCTCACTCTGTTCCAAGTCCCTCAACTAATATACTCCCCTGGGTTTCATTCCATAGAATATTTGTAATGGGCTCTTTCTAGTGCTCCTGTTTGGTGAGTCATTGCATGCAAATTCTTCTTGTGGAAGAATTTGATCCCACTGGTTATGATGCTCAGTGACTAGATTCCTCAATAAGTTTCCCAAACTTTTTCTTACCACCTTAGTCTTTCCATTTGTCTGAGGGTGATAAGCTGAGATGAAGGAAAAATCCGTCCCCAACTTCTTCCACAGTGTTCTCCAAAAATGACCAACAAATTTTGTGTTTCTTTTCGAGACAATGCTTCTGGGTAGGCCATGAAGTCTCACAACTTCCTTGAAAAATTGATTTTCAACATGCGTTGCATCACTAGTCTTCTGACATGGGATAAAGTGTGCCATCTTTGAAAATCTATCCACCACAACAAATATGGAATCAAATCCTCTTTGTGTTCTTGGAAGTCCCAACACAAAATCCATGCTTATTGCATCCCAAGGCCTCTCTAGTATTGGCAATGGTTGATACAATCCAATGTTTTGTCCTTTTCCTTTTTCATGTTGGCAGATTCTACATCTATTCACAAACTTTATCACTTTTGTTATCATAAATGGACAATAGTATGAACTGTTCAACCGTGCAAACGTTTTATCATGGCCGAAATGTCGAGCCAATCCTCCATTATTCTTTTCCTTCAAAAGGTTATCCCTCATTGAGAATTTTGGTTTGGACAACTGATTTCCCTTGAACAACAATCCCTCTTGAATCATATACTCTTTCCTCTAGCTTCTGTCTCCCAACACAAGATTCATACATGCTTCGTATGCTTCCTTGAAATATGGATCATCACAATACATATCCTTAAGGTGTTCAAACCCCAAGGTCTTCACCTGAAATTCCCATAGAATCAAACATCTCTTGCTTAATGCATCAAAAAATTTGTTAACATTCCCAACAATATGTTTTATGAGAAAAGTAAAATTCTGCATAAACTCAACCCATTTTGCATGCCTCTGATTCAATTTTTCTTGTCTGGTTATGAATTGTAAGGCCTGGTTATCACTATAGAAGACAAATTATTATGGGACAAGGTAATGTCTCCATTTCTTCAAGGCTTGAATTATGGCATAAAACTCCTTATCATATTTGGATTAATTTCTCTTGGTCTCATTCATCTTCTCACTGAAATAGGCAATAGGTCTATTATCCTGGCTCAAAACTGCTCCAATTGCAACTCCACTTGCATCACATCTCACCTGAAATGTCTTTTCAAAATGTGCCAAGACTAGAAATGATCATTATATTTTTTTCCCGTTCAATGTATTGAATCTCCTCTCGGCCTTCTCTGTCCATTTAAAATACTTGTGCTTCTTCTTCACTGTATCCATCATTGGTGCACAAATTCCACTGAAGTATCTGATGAACCTCCTATAGAATCTTTCTAATCCATGGAAGCTCCTTACCTCAGAAAAATTATTTGGTGATGACCATTCTTTGATTTCTTTCACCTTCTCTGGATCCATCTTCAGTTCATTTCAAGAGATCACAAAACCCAAGTAAATGAGTTATGTCTTCATAAAAGAGGACTTCTTCAAATTTATCAACAACTTCTCCTGTTGTAGTCTCCTCATCACTAGGTCCAGGTGTCTAAAATGATACTCTTTAGTCCTACTAAAGAGAAGTATATCATCCAAATATACAACCACAAACTTGCCAATGAAATCTTTCAATATTTCATTCATCAACCTCAAAAAAGTACTCGGGGTATTTGTTAATCCAAATGGAATAACAAGCCACTCGTACAAACCTTCATTTGTCTTAAAGGTTGTCTTCCACTCATCTCCTTCTCTCATTCTAATCTGGTGATATCCACTTTTCAAATCTATTTTAGAAAATAAATTTTATCCACTTAAACAATCCATTAAATCATCCATTCTTGGTAAAGGAAATCTATACCTCATGGTGATCTTGTTAATGTATCTTAAGTCTCTACACATTCTCCATCCTCCATCCTTCCTTGGACTCAGCACAATTAGTACTACACATGGAATCAAGCTCTCTCTGACCAAACCCTTGTCTAAGAATTCCTGGACGTGGTTATTCACTTCCTCATTTTCTTGAGGTGTCAATCTGTATGCTACTTTGTTTTGTAGACTTACTCCTGGTATCAAATTGATATGGTGGTTGATACTTCTAATGGGTGGAAATGAGTTAGGAAGCTCATACACCACGATGTCAACAAAATTATCCAATAATTCTTGAACTTCTTTAGGCAAATCATCCATCAAAGAACTTGTAAGGATAACTTTGGGTTTCCTCACCACAACGAGCTACACCTTCTATTCTTTATTGACTTCTTTCAGGAGTTCGTTCCCACTCATGAGAAGTAAGCTTGTGTTGGATTCCTCTTTCACCTTATTCTCCTTTATTGACAGCAACATGTGTGTCCTACCATTCTTCTCTAGGGTGTATTTATTCTTCCTCCCATCATGAATCACATTCTTGTCAAATTCCCATGGTCTTCCCAAAAAAATATGGCATACATCTATGGGAATTACATCTATGGAATTTCTTCTCTATATCCTACTATCTTAAATTCAACCAAGCATTCTTTAGTAACCATTACCTGGTGTCCTTTCTACAACCATGATACTTTATATGGCTTCGGATGTGCAGTTGTCTCCAACTCCAATTTCTCCACCATCTCTGTGGATACTAAGTTGTCAGTGCTCCCACTATCAATTATCACCTTGCATGCTTTGTCTTTAGTATTGCAAGCTATCCTGAATATATTGTTCCTTTGCAATGGATTTTCAACTTTTTCCTTTGGTTTTAAGATAACCTTCCTCAACATCAGGTATCTTCCATCCTCTGCTCCTTCTGCTTCAACATCCCTTCTTTGTGCTTCTGAAATGTGAGCTTCACCTTCTCCTTATTTATTTTTCTTGGGACATTCCCAAGACATGTGCCCTATATTTCCACAAGCATAACATCCTACTTATCCTTCTCTTCTTCTACCTCTTCCTCTAGAAGAAATTATTCCACCACCCTATCTTCCTCGGGAACTTCCTCCTCTTTCTGAGTGACTATGTGGTTTTTCACTCTCATCCTTAGACTTGTGTGATTTTTCATGGGTAACTACCTTGCCTTTGTTTGGGGAAGAGTCTTTACCTCTTCCTCGATGGCTTTGTTTTCTGGCCAACATCTCCTATGCCTTCAGTGAAAATTGATAAGCATCCCCCACTGTCCTTACTGACATCATGTTAAGCTCATCCTGGATTTCATATATCAGCCCATTTATATATCTGGAAACTTTTTCTTCATCTTTCTCCCTTTATCCACTTCTGATGTTCAGTCTATAGAAATCATCTATGTACTCCTTAACTTTCATACCCTTTTGTATCAGGTTCTACAAATTCCTGAATAGATTGATCTAATAATATTTGGGCATGAACTTGGCCTTCATCTTGGCTACTATTCTGTCCCAATTATTTATCTTTTGTTTGCCTCTGCTTCTCCTCTCAACTTGTAGTTCATCCCACCATAGTGTTTCATGCCCTTTTATCCTAGTGACATCTTGTTTCACCTTTTTCTCTTCATCGACATCTTCATAGTCAAAATTTTTGTCCATGGACCTCACCCAATGCAACATCTCTTCAACATCTAAATTTCCTTCGTACATCGGGACCTCTATCTTGGCTCTGCCTCCCAATCTAGCAACTTCTCTCAGCAAGCATTCTTCGGCAAAATCCTCTCCCATAGCTTCTTCGAATTATACTTCTTCGCTCTCTTCATCGTTGATGTCTCCAGCATCAGGTGATCTCCTCTACTCTACCTCCATCGCCTCTAATATTGCACGAAGTTCTCGCATCTCCCTTTCTACAACCTGATTATATAAATGTGGTTCCACTCATCTCCTTGGTGGCATTGTGTTGACTATCTGTCACACACAAAGTACAACTTTGATTTCTTTTGTCTCTACTTCTTTGCCTGCTGTCTGCAAGAAATAATTCAACTCTGATACCACTTGCTACACACCTGCTTCTCTCCTAAGGGCTGCGTGACCTCCCGGTCAGGATCCTCGATTCTGGAGTCGAACGACTCTCTAAAAACTTATTGGTTTCATTCTGTATTAGACACAGGTCCTCTCAACTCCCTCCGCAGGCCTCACGATACCTGCAACCTTTCCTTTCATGTTATGCAAAATCTTAGAATTGGCGTTAGTGCCTTTTGGCCCCTCCTCATATGTGACCATGGGAAATGACCTAATGCCTATGCACAATTTTGGGAGCACTCAAGAGTGGTTTGGGGTCAAAGATTTTTTTTCCCTGATATTCACCCTGAACCTCCATGCATCTTTTCTCTAAGACCATGGTCTCGATCCCAACCCGCCCTCAACCTCATAAAGGAAAAGCACCTTATGTCCCCAATATGCGGGATGACCATCGATTGCAATATCTTGAAGATTCTCTCGAACGAACGACCGAGACATATTTATTGGGATCAACGGTCCAGATCTCTTCATGATTCCAGACTTTAGGGTTTTCAAACCTCAAACCTCGCTTCCTTTCATACTCCAATATTCTAGAGATGATGATCTACGGACACTTGTCCTCACAATCAATGCTCCTGTATTCACTTTCTGTGTTTGACCTTTCAAATTGGATCAATGGTTTTGTGGCCCTCCTCTCGATCGATGGTCAAGATCTCCTTCGGGTTTCAGACTTCGGTAATCTCATTTCTCAAAATGAAAATCCCACGAAAAATTTCCTAGAGCTCGCAATCTGCTAACAATCGTCCACTAGTAGATCGATGGTCCTTGGCACTTCGTCTCTTCAAGATTCGATTATTTCAACGCCTCTCATTTTCCTTCCTCTAGATCTCATGACCCGCTGACATGTACCCCTCTAGATCTAATGATCTAGCTTCGTTTTGTCTCTCTAGCTCTTCGTGCTTCAGGGATCTCAAGTTTCAAACTTTCTTCATTCCGAGCTCATGATACCTAATGACTCATATTTGCTTGACTGATCCAATGCCTGATGTTCACTTTAGATGATCTGATGGCTCAAGTCTTCCTCAGATGATCGAACGACTGAGGTTTCACTTCAGAAATCTAGAACTCCAAACTTCCAAAGTTTCAAGTCTCAAGCCTTGATGGGTTCTCTCTCCTGCTATGTGTGAAGCATTAAATTTCATGCACCTTGTCTTGAATCAGATGGTTGTTGATCCTTTTCGTTGTGATCCAATGACCACTATCGCTCCTCCTCCTGAGCTTGAGATTTCTTCCGACTTAGAATATTTTCTAATCCTCCAAAGGTTTTTGACCTCTTCTCCGACTGTGATTCTGACTCTTTGATCTCACTAACACTTATGAAAAGTGATATCTCTTCTGATCTTGGTCCTTAAAGGGTTTCAAATTCCCACACACTCCTTGTGTTATCAAGATTGATATAAACTCAATTCAAAGGATTTATTTGAAATAAATTCTTCTCACCCTCTTGTCATCCTCCTTTTGCTCGATGCACACCTCACATTCGACTCTTACATAAGTTTTATGTTCTTGCAGATGACTTTGCACACCTAGCAACAGTCACTTTTCACTCCTTGCAAAGGGAAAGTTTCGTGTTGTATCTTCTAAGCTTCAGAACCGAAACATATCTCGTCAACGTGCTCCTTGCATTCTGTGTGCACACCTTGCATCAATTTCAATAGAAGAGAAACAATTGAAACTTGTCCTAACATTCACAGATCCATACATTCATTTATAGAAACAACAACAACAATAGGAAATTCGCAAGCAATAACAACATCCACACACATTGGATCAATTTTCCTATGTTGTATTCATTCAAAAAAAAAAGGTTACAACTACCATCAAACAACAACTACAAACTCATAAATCTCCTACTAATTTTCAGCTAGCCTCATTTGGGCGTACAAAACCTCTATTTATCTTAGAGGGTTCTTAGGGTCCCCCCCGACTACTTGTGTACTCGAAAATGTAACCTAACAACTATCTTAGTCTAGTCTCATTCCAAAGCAGGAGTGGAAACTTCCACTTCCCTCACAATTGTTCAAGCGTGCTTGAGAATATTTTTTCGACGTGTATTTCAGGCCTGCTTCAAAATATCTCTCGATGCTGAGTTTTGATGTGCTTCAAAATATTCGTCATAACTGCCAGCATTGAGATTCTGAAAAGATTCCCAGGAGCTGAGTGGTACTTCTCCATGTGCTCACTAATGATTCTCTTGCTTCAATCTACAAAATGAAAAACAATCTTTCTTTACCACTTCATGAAAGACAAATTTCATGAGGGAACAAAGAGATGGATTCATGCACTACATCCTTCTTCATTATGGATGATAATTACAAGGTTGAGTCCTTGATTTGCAAGGGGTAGTAGGGATATGTTTTATCATCTAAGGATAATTCCAAGAGACATGTCCATGAAGTTTCCATAAAGATATTCTATGAAATATTGTAATATAGTCTAAGCACCATGATATTTTTGTAAGAGGTTCCAACTCATCAGCGGGTAACTCACCCTTTTATCATCAGAGTCATTATTAATATTATGGATCCCATAGAAAGAGGAACTTTTGGAGCCTCGAAAGTTGAGTACATGGGTCATATTGTTGGAAAGGATGGTGTCAAGGTGTATTCTATGAATATTGAAGCTATGAAGGATTGGTGTCACCCCAAGACTCTAAAAATATTGCATGGTTTCTATGGGTTTAACAGGATATTATCCCAAGTTTGTTAAGAATTATGGAAAAATTGAGTCACCTGTCACTCCTCTCCTTAAAAAGAATGATTTCAGTTGGAATCCAACAACTTATCATTCCTTCCAAGCCTTGAAAGAGGCTATGTGCACCACTCATGTCCTCTCCCCTCTCGACTTCACAAATATATTTGTCCTGGAATGTGATGTTGCAGATAGAGGAATTGGAGAAGTCCTTATGAAATATGGTCGACCTTTGGACCAATCAATATATGAAAAGGAAATGTTTGTTATTTTGAGTGAAGTGGATCTCTGGTGCCCTTATCTATTGGGGAAACACTTCCAAATTAAGACATACTATGAGAGCCTAAAGTATTTATTGAATCAATGTCTTTCATCCATAGAGAAACAAAAATGGGTGACTAAGATATTTCAATATTATTATCAGATCATTTACAAAAAAGGAAAAAAAACTGTGGTTTTTTACACTCTTTCAAGAAAATATGAATATGAAGGGCTCCTCTTTTCCCTTTCCTTCATTGTACCATATTATCTCCAAGTTGTTCTCTAGGAATGATTAAAATTTACCAAAATTTCATGTATGATCCAACAATTGTAATTAATTCTCCAATTTTCCTAGGGTACTCTTTGAAAATGATGAGCTTCTATAGAAAGGCCATATGTATTTAAGTAAAAATTCAAAACTTAAATCCATGGTTCTTTTGTGAGCTTCATGCTACACCCATAGTTTGGAACTTAGGGTTTACCAAAACCTATGATAGGGTCAAACATTATTCTTTTTGGGATGGTATGAAATAGCACTTCCACACTTTTGTGGAGGAATGTCATGCATGCCAAAAAAACAAGGGAGAAATAGTCAAATTCCATGGCTCACTAAAATTGCTTCCCATGCCACCCATTATTTGGAGGGATATCTCTATGGATTTCATTGTTGTATTACCTAAATCAGGAAATAATTGAGTCATCATGTTGGTACTTGATCGTCTTTCAAAGTATGCTCATTTATATGCTCTTCAACACCCATTTACCACCTCCATCATGGCTCAAAGTTTCATTGATCATAGCTTCAAGCTTCATTTCCTACCTCATTATATTGTTTCCAACAACATCCTATCATCCTCATATTGATGGTGAAATTAAATTGTCAACAAGGTTTTGGAAACATAGTTGCGTTTCTTTTCATATGAATGGAAAATTTGGGCTCAATTGTTACCTCTAGTTGAATGGTGGTACAACACCTCTTACCATATCTCTACTCGCATGACTCCTTTTTAATAATTATATGGACAAATTCCACCTTCAATACTCTCATACATGCTAGGTGTCTCGAAGGTTCAGGAGGTTGATCAAACTCTTATAGTTTGAGACGATATTCATCATTCCCTCAAAGAGAATTTGGTAATGGCTTGGAATCACATGAAGAACAAGAAGACCAAGGTCATTCTGAATGCCAATTTGTTGAAGGGGTCCGTGTGTTTCTTCGACTACAACCTTTTAAGAAGACTTCACTTATCGTTGAAAATTGTTAGAAACATGTGGATAAATTTTATTGTCCTTATACATTTCTCAAGAACACGGGAGTGGTCACCTACCAGTTATCTTTTCCAAGTCATTCTACAATTCATCCTATTTTTCATGTCTCCTTCTTAAAGAAGGTGATTGGAACTAAGAGCCACACTCAAAGTAGTCTCCTTGAGTTGGATGAAAAAGTATCCATCTGGTTACATCCACAAGCAATATTGTACCAACATGAGTGTCATCTCCATCATTGCATCATCAGGGAATTTGTATTACATGGGAAAGATACAACTCAAGTAGATGCCACCTAGGAGCGAGCTACCATTCTATAGAAATTTCCTCATCTCAATCCTTGAGGACAAGACTATTTTAAATGATGAGGGAATGTTAGGGACCTAACATACCTAACCCCTTATATAGGTAGAATAATATATTTTCCATGCAATAAAGGCCAATAATAATAAGGCCTAGTAATAAGGAAGAATAATTCAAATGTAAGAAGACCTAATAGAATCTTTCGCTTCTAGAAGATCTTCCTCTAGATTTTTCTTGTGGTAGATGGACTTAGTATAAATAGGAGTCGAGGGAATGATACATTTTTTATTGAGAATTATTGTGATAGAGCGTTGTTATGCTAGAGGTTTCCTCCTCAAAGAGGAAAGTAAACATTATTTCCTATCAATAAAGGTATTATTTTGTTTTTGTGGTTTCATCTATTGTGTTGTTTCATTGTTATTCTCTGTAGTATTTTTGTTTTCTGTCATTACAATAGATATGGTACCTAACACCATCTCATTAACATGCATGGCTAGTCTGATGCTACAATTTCCAATTAAAAATTGGAATATATTTTCTATGTGAGGATTAATTTGAAGATAATTTGGTTTCAAACAAAATGGAAATTCATAAAGAATCACCCGAGGAAGAATTACAGAACATCCCCCGCAATGTTGAACTCTATGGACATACATTATGGAAATGGTTGTCACATATGATAACAAAAGCTATATTTATGTTTTGAAGGTGAGAATGATGTTGAGCAATGAAATAAATAAATTCTCAAAAGTGGCTATCTTTGGGGCCTGAAAGACAAGGTTGTGCATGGTATTGAAGGAAAATGATTTGTGAAACTCTTAGAACATTTTCACAAGTGGCATAGAATCCACCACTTGGATAAAATGTCCAATGTTTTATAATAAAGGCACCATAAATAAAGTTTCGTGATGGACAACCCTCTATATGGGTCTGAACAAGATGGTTGGATAAGGTAGCCATGTAGTGGTAATGAATTAAACTCATGATTATTGTGCTATAGAAAATTAAAGAATGTAAAAAGTAATGAGATGTGGGCCAATTACTTGGCCAAAAAAGTTCTCATTAAGTAAAAAATAAAGTAATGAGATGTGGGCCAATTAAATGAGATGTGGAATTCCTTTGAAGCCATTTATGGTTATAAACCTACACTGAGTCATTTAAGAATATTTGGAAGAATTGTTTTTTGCATATTCCTAAAGAAGATAGGAGGAAATTAGATGCAAAATCAATTAAGTACATTTTCATTGGTTATTGTTCTAATCATAAAGCATACATAATGTTTTATCCTTACACACATAATTGTTTTGGAGGTAGAGATGTAATATTTCATGAGAATGTACATGAAGGTCATAAGACAGACAACTATGATGCATGGCATATCCCATGTCATCATGATGAGAATGGAAGGGGGTAAAATCATGAAGATGAGTGTCTATTTTTCTTGTTTTATGAGAAAAAAAACTATATTTTGATAAGTTCTTCAATTTCCGGCATACACAAGTATTTTTTTTATTTATAATTTCACATTACAGTAAAAACAAAACTTGTAAATAATTTTCTTAGCTTTCCAATGACTATTTTTAAATTTTGTTTTATTAAGATTTGATATATCAATTTGACAATTGTTTAACAGTATGTTCCTTAAACATGAAAGGAATGATAATGAGTTATTTCCCCCCCAACAATGTATCTATTATTAAAATTTTGTCTTCAACAAACAAAATATATTGCAAAAATCTACAAAGACTCTGTGACATACCAAAAAATAAAATATTTTTGAAATTTAAAATTGCTGGAAATTTGTTTCGTTTTTAGTAAATTCGAATTTGGAAATTTTTTTCCATTTATGGCAATTCTAAATTTCAAATTTGGTAAATGTAATTAATTATTTTGACTGTTGGGCAGAGACCTGATTTGACCCAATCAAATATTTGACTATGACACTTGTATGGAAACAAAATATTTTATATTGATTGCAGGAGGACAAATGGAACAACCATGTTAAATTTAGTTGACCATGACTCCATGAGTGGGGAACATGTTGGAACTACCTTTGGGATGATTATTACAAGTGGAAAATCAGTGATTTGGCCATTGGCAGCCCTTGAAAATCAGGGATTTAGAAAGCTTCCAAAATTCCCAAGCGAGCGAAAAGACCTGGGAAAATGATAAATAACATATAAGAGGAGGCAGGATGCTGCCAAGTATGCTCGGAAAGGAGACTTTTGATTTACTTGCTGTTATGAACACTGCTTGAGTGTGAGGCAAGGGAAAAACTGCTGGAGCTGTAGGAAATATATGAAGAGAAGATTTTCCAAGTTCTCCCTCATGGATTCAAGGTCAGGCTAGGGGGTGAATCGGGAAAGTAGTTTGGCTACCCTTTTCTACGATTCAGAGGAACGTGGCTATTCTCTTTGTCTTTCAGCGTATTATTTCAGATATGTTATTTCTTTCCCTTCTCTGGCTGAATGTTAAATGGTTACATACTTGATAGAATGTATCTGTTAGAAATAATATTAAGGACGAAATATCGAATGCATCCTATTGCAAACTTAGAAATTGCTAGAATGTCTCTCTACTAGTTCAGAATGGATTATCTTTGATGCATCTCATTACTGTTATGAATACTAGTTCCCAAAAGTATACTAGATGGAAGGATATGACTAGTCAATTCTTAAAGATGATTTGTGTTGTGGTTTGGATTACTATTGTAGTAAGATAAAGCAACGTAGTTGAAAACCCCATAAGTAAATTGTGATGCAGATTTGAGTTTACCTACATATTGAATGCAAATGGAAAACTGCATAGTGTGTGTGTGTGTGTCTATATATATATATATATATATGGACATTTCTGATATATAAAGGCACGCGTTGTAGTAGAGTAATTAACTAAGATTTCTTCCATGTACCAACTGAACAGTCATGATTTTTTTTTAGAAGATAGCCCTAACCGCAAGTGTCTAAGATATATATATGTATATTTTAAGTACGGAAGTGACCTTGCGAATACCAAGAATTATTATAGACCATCTACAACATTTACACATCTTTATATCAACTGGTGTTGAATGAAAAGTTATAGGTTGAAATGTTGGAAAATTATTGGAGTGAATCGAATTAACACAGTTTAATTACCAGAACTAATCACGAGAGACACGAAGGCCCAAGGAAGAAGGTACATCCCGAAACTTAAAACATACCCTTGAGTAAATTCCTAACTGTGTAAATAACAACACAATCACCTAAAAGTTCAAAAGGAAAGTCTTTAACAAAAGTATAGTAAGTGCAAATTGAATTCATATACCATCATACGATCTGGAGTCAACTACAAACAAGATACGCATATAGCCGACAATAGCCGAGTAGTTTTTCCTTTTTCAAAATCCTTTCGAGGAAGTAGCCAATATGGCACTAGTATATTAAACCAATAAAATAACCAGTATGCCATTACAAGTAGGAATAACCAGTATGCCATTACAAGTAGGCGAAAGGGAAACCCTGTAATTCTTTTAAAACTAGTATTACATATCTCGTTCGGAATTGAAACAAATGAACATCCCATGCGGTGTTTTACTTCCAACAATAGATTTTTCCATCAAAAAATGGGTTACCCTTAATCAACGGTACCAAAACCATGACTTAATCACCATTTCAGAGTTTCGAATATCGAGAGTTGGAGTTGTCAAGGACACTCATGACAAGAATGATAAAATCATGAAATGAGAAACCACGAATTAATCTCCATTTCGTAGTTTTGGATATCGAGAGTTGGAGGTGTCAAGGACACTCATGACAAGAATGATAAAATCGCAAAATGAGAAACCATGACTTAATTGCCATTTCAGAGTTTCGGATACTGGGAGTTGGAGGTGTCAAGGACACTCATGACAAGAATGATAAAATCGCAAAATGTGAAACCACGACTTAATCGCAATTTAAGAGTTTCGAATGCCGAGAGTTGGAGGTGTCAAGGACACTCATGACAAGAATGATGAAATCGCAAAATGTGAAAGATCAGAGCATGTCAAAGACTCCATTTTGGAGTTTCGCAGACCAGGAAATCAAAGATCAAAGGAACTTTAACCTTTGAAGTAGCAAACCTCGAAATCCTGAAACAAACACATCAACCAACCACGTCAGCTAAGGACACGTGGAACAATTAGGCAATGACAAGTGTCAAGTTGATTTAACATTTCAGGCACATATAATTCACGAATCAGACTGACATGTGGCGGCTATTCGACACATGTCAATCCATGTGTGACGTGAGCAGGTTTATGTCAGATCGAAACTTTCTATTTAGGGGTTTTACATAGCAATAAAAAACTCCACCATCATGAAGTATCAAACTCTGAAATGCCGAAAGGGACTATTGTGAGTCTCGAAAACCCGAAAGGCAAAACTTTGAAATCCCGTCAATCGTCCATCTTAGTGGGTTATGTGAATTGTCCGATCACTTCAGAGATTTTATGATCATGAATTTTATAATGTTGGAGTCACGATGACTTGAAGGGAAAAACGTCGAAATCTCATCAGTCATTCGATTAAGAAAATAAGGGATCATATTTGTAATGGCCCCAAAGTTACAACTACAAGCAAAGCCGAAGGTGCAAAAAAATTTTATTCTTTTTTTTTTTTGGTTCTTCTAGGAAAGAAGGCAGTGACTACACAGTTAATTACACCTTGAAAACAAACACACACCCACCAATTAGGTGAAAAACAACTAAGACTCTTCGCAGTAGCACCAGGGCAACAGGGCGCAATATACACAAGAAGGCATACAACTCAAGCACCAACAACAACTTACAATGATCAACAATACTCACTCAGGAAGCACCGAATCCAGTCAAGTTATCATTATCCTCTATCCAATAGGGTGTGCCATGATCCCCTCATCCAGGATCATGACATCCCCAGGAAACAGGGGCGATGATCTCCTTGGAGCATCACAATCCTATTTGGATCGATGACTCAAGAAAATCAATGCGCTAGGAGATCGACTGCACTATTGAATCAGAAGATATCTAACCCAAGCCCCAATCAACGCACGCTGAAACTTGGAGAAATAATAGTCCTAAACTATCTAACCATGAAGTTGAGTTGGCTTGAACCGGGACCCCCAAACGATAGGATTTGACGCCTAGGCAAACTTTTACAATAATGCTATGAGATCCTTCTTTTAATTGTTACATCCCTTATAAAGAAAATCCTAAAGGATGAACATAACAATTTAGATAATTAGGTATGTAAAAAGCTTGGTAAATTACACTTTTACTCATATAAAGAAAACGTACGCAGGCATGAAGGCGGGGTGAGTTCGTCCATAGGTCATGGGGTAACCCTGGGTGATTCGCTAACAATTCATGGTGGGAAAACGGGTAGAGAGCCATGAAATCATGGTGCGAAGATAGTGTAAAAGTTGTTTTCCACCAAATATATACACTGAAAATAGGAGTGAAGTAGAGAACAAAATTAGTTGTAGAATAGAGGGGTTAAATCGCAATCTTTGATGTGAAAAACCAAGGGTAAATTCACTGTAAATATAGGTCCAGTAAAGATTCAACTCGATGTCTATGATGAAGTCAAAATCGTTGTCCATTAATGGATTAACTAAACATAACATATATCACTGCCCCTTTCATCCAGGAGTTATCTCGTTCGCTATCTTAAAAACATAACAGTCTTGAAATCCAGAATCATCAACATCGCTATAAAAGAAAATTGCTATCAAAAATATAGGGATAACGCTCCCATTGGATCGATATCATTAAATATCGCCAGGAATACATAGCATGTAAAGTTCACGGTAGCATATAATCGTTGTCTGTGGTTAACACGTAATGTTGTCCAGAATTGGTGATGAGGTTTTCTAGATATATAACACGCTGCCACTAGCAGTGGATTTTCCATCATGTAGAGCAGAAGAGAATAATCCACTGTCCAATATAGAGAAACATAAGGGTAATGAAATGCAGTCCAAGGTGGTCAACGCAGAGAAAAAGGATGCAAGTATCATGGTAAAATATCGTGGGAGTATAGGTAAAACGCAGGTGTAAAAACATAAAGTAAACTCACAGAGAAAAACCTTAAACACAGGTTTAAATCGTTACTAGGAAGGGCATTAAAATGCAGAGTTCATTTCATCAACGCAAAGGTAAAAGAGGATCATGAAAGGAAGGGATAAGCATTCGCAGAGGTATTGATTTTCAAGGGTGCATTACCACCATTCAACCATAAACAAATGGAAGGGGTAGACAGAAGATAGGTTCATCCTTTGCTTCATCATCCTCGCATATTAAAGCAGGGAATTGAGATCCATAGGTCTTTTGATGTTAAGGCGATGACTGTAGATCGGGATCCTGGCCAACTACTCAGGTGAGGACTGGTGAGCTAGGGACGAAGGCTAAGAAACCATGAAGGTCACAATCAACACAGCAAGGTGGTCAAGACATGCGGGAAAATGAGGCCATGGAAGTCAACAACCATAGAGCTAAGCTAAGGAAAGTTTCAGTCACCAATTTAAAAAAAAAAACATCATTTTACTTTTCCATTAAATAAGCGGATCCAAGCATAAGTCCTAATACATTCTACCATACAAAAATGAAGAGAGTGTACTGTTGTCTGATCTCCCACTCTGAATGACGTCCTGCGCGCTCCGTTCAACTCCCACTCATCAACTGTCGAGACTTCACCGATACCTCCTAGCCAATGTTAAGGGTACTCTTCTTCCCCCTTAGCCCCCTAAGACGCAAAGGGGCCACACAATCACTATCAAGAGATTTCGACTAGCTCCCACCTCACCTCGCAAGGCCAAGCTACCACTCCTCTCTGAGCTGGGTATCCCAACTCCAACAAGTAAATCAGTCAAGTAGACATTTCTGCAGTGTAACGCTACGCAAACAGAAGATGTGGCGCAACCGCACCACTTGCCTCAGCAAAAGGCCTCTGCACTGACCTCCCAGTCTTTAAGGATCGTTCAAAGTTCACCCTCGAGCCGGAGTGGCTCCTTCGATTTTCCCCTGGAATTTTATTTAAATTTGGCCCACAGGTCTTTTTCGGCACCTTACAGCCTTGTGGTTCGGGCCCTTCTCTATTCACCACAGAAAGTCACAATCGGGTTTCGGGGTTTTGAAAATCCCGATGTCATGACCCTTTGTTTCCCGATTTCCTGATCTCCACTTTCCCGATATGCTCCCTTTGTTCTTTAGCCCCTCGTGTCTATACCCTAGTCATGTGACCTGCCTTTATATGACCGCAGTCATACCTTTTATCGGGGTTCGGGGTTTTGAATGTCGAAATGCACTAAACGTCTTGTCCACGGAATCCCCGATTTCTCGATTCTCGATTTTCCGATTGATGACTTTTCCTTTCAGGAAATTTCCTGAAAGTTTTGATCTCTGCCACACGTCCTCAAGGATGGACGGTCCTTGCTTCTTCGGGGTTTTCTCCATGCAAATTCCCGATGCCTCGTTATGACGAGATGACGTCTACTAGGTCCCACATGGAGCTCTCCCCTTTTCGGAAAATCCGACTTCGCGATTCCGAAGTGCAAGTCCTCCTTGTCTCCAGGACTCACGAAATGTCGATCCCCGACTTTCTTCGAATTTCCGACACGCGTCCCAAGTGGATGGACGGTTCAGATTGACCCTCGGGTTTCTCCAACTACAAAGCCAAAACTCTCACTTATGTGAGTCCCGATGACTGAAATGCCGATGGCTTCCGATATCGCCCACGTGTCCCAACTGATGGACAACTCCGATCATTTACGAGGTTTCCAACATGGATTTTCCCGATATCTTGCTTGTATAACTTCCGATTTTCCAAATCCCAAAACTCCGATGGAGTCTTCCCCTTCGGGACTTTTCCCGAGATCTTAGATCTCCGCCACGTGTCCCCTCAAGATGGACGGCCCTGATTCAACCTCGGGATTTCGAGACTTTCAATTCCCCGATGACATGATTCCCTTGTCAACTTAGAACCCCAGTCGCCGAAATGCCGACGGACGCTCAATTATCTCCACCTGTCTCCTCAAGATGGACAACTCCGATTGATTCCAGGATTTTCACTATGAAAATTCCCAATCACTCGTCCTCGTGACTCCCGATTTCACAAATGCCAAAATTTCGATGGCCACGCCTCTCGTCGGAAATTTCCTCCTCCCGTACATGACGTTTAAACTTCGTGCAACTCCTAGAAAATCCAACGGTGGACAGGTATCTATGTGAAGATACGACGGTCCACAATCTCCTGATCTTGAACTCCGGATGCTACCATAACCTCCTCGCTTCTCTGGCAGATCTAATAGCTAGCGGGATTTCTCTAATCCTCCCCACAGATTCCTAACCGTTGGTCTCTTGCCTTTGATGATTTCTACGAAGGAAACCAAGGACTCTTCCCTGGACTTATTCACTTGCGCTACAAACTTCCGATGCCCCTCAATGTTTTCAAAGGCTTTACTCCTCCTGAGCTTCTCACAACTTCGAGCCTTAGAAAAGACTCTGGCGCACACTCCTTACGCAACCTTCAGACACCCTCAAATGTCAACTACTTCGACTCTGCGCACACCTATAGCAGTAGTCCTTCAATATTTGGCACAGGTCCACAACCTTGAGACTATCCTTGGCCTGCACACTCCTTGCACGACACTTGTGCCTAACTGCACTCTGAGGGAATGAGAACAAAGCTAAACTATCTGAGCCCTTTGTCAACACACTCCTTGCAGACACTTCAACTGCACTCCTTGCAGGAATCTTACTTAGACAGAGAAGCAATTGAAACTCATTCTCCTTACTCTTCCTCTCTCAGATTCCAAATATTCAACAGGAAATCATTCATACATAGCATAAAAGAAACTACATGATAGAAATAATAAACCATTCATGAACATAACATTCAAAGATGCATACACAAAGAATATGTGAATAGCATGAGTCTGAATCACAGCTTTCTTTATGTAAATTCATAACTTCTGTACATGGAGTCCGCTACACAGCTCTCTGCTTCTCTCCTATGCTCTACAATAATGTTACAATACACAATGAGGGTGTCTATATCCGTTTTTCCTCCACTCCTTATAAAACTATCTAATCTAATATTCAATTCTACCTACTTACATAAATGCCTTCTACCCACTATGGACGAGAGAGGATCGCTCAAGGTCCTTTACAATACATAAGTACACCTCTCCTTAACTATCACATTTAAGTTTGGCACATCCACTTCTTCAAAAGTTTTTAAACAATTTAACATATGCTCAAAATGTGTGGCACTTTCCCCCACGCTCGCTTGATGTTGATGAAGATCCTACATCATACTCCCTCGCTTGAAAATTTTCATGGGCTCTTGTCCATGATCTCTTGCATGGTCTGTCCATGCTTCTAAATCACTACTTCATTCTCCCAGCTGGCATCTTCAACTAGATGGCCTTTCCACTTGACCAAATATTCGCAGTATTCTTTCCTTCTGGTCTTCTTGCCAATTCTTTTGTCTAGTATGCTTTCCATTTGTGGCTTCTCTGCAACTGGCATCTTCTTTTTCCACTGGACCTCTGACTGTTCATCACTTGTTCCTACTTTCTAATCTTTGTATGGGTACAAATATAAGATATTGAATATCAGAGAAATTCCGATCCCATCAGGTAAGCATTTGCCCCAAATTTCTTCAAGACCCTACATGGTCCAATTTTCTTCATCTTCAATTTATTATATGTTCCTCTCGGGAACCTTTCCTTCCTCAAATGTGCCAGAATCAAATCACCAACCTCAAACTGAAGTTGTCTTCTATGTTGATCGGCTCTACGCTTATATTCGTGGCTTGAATTTTGTAATTCCTCCTTCACCTGACTGTGAAGTTATTTCATCACTTCTACGAATTCTTCTGCACTAGCACTCCTAGTCGCATTTTGTTCCGAATCCCTTAATTCAGAAATTCCCCTCAGCTGTATCCCATAGAAAATATGAAATGGACTTCGTCCTGTACTTCTGTTGATTGAATCATTATAAGAAAACTCCGCCTGTGGTAATATGTTGTCCCACTGGCTGTGGTGTTCTGTCACCAGGCTTCTCAGCAAGTGTCCCAGACTTTTGTTCACTACTTCTGTCTGCCCATTCGTCTGAGGATGATAAGCTAAACTAAACAACAAGTTAGTTCCTAGCTTCTTCCATAAGGTCCTCCAGAAGTGCCCTATGAACTTAGTGTCTCTATCTGAAACTATACTCCTTGGTAAGCCATGAAGTCGAATGACTTCTCTGAAAAACAGATTTGCAATGTGAGTTGCATCACTGGTTTTCTGACATGGAATGAAGTGTGCCATTTTGGAAAATCTATCCACCACCAAAAAGATTGAATCAAAATCTCTTTGTTTCCTTGGAAACCCCAATACAAAATCCATGCTAATTGCATCCCACGGCCTCTCTGGTATGGGAAATGGTTGATAAAACCTTGCATTCTATTTTCTTCCCTTCGAATGCTGGCAAATTCTGCATCTTTCCATGAACCTCTTGACGTCTTCTTGCATTCCCAACCAAAAATATGACTCGTTCAAATTTGTGAACGTCTTGTCATGACCAAAGTGTCCTGCGAATCCTCCATTGTGTTTCTCCTTCAGCAGATTCTCCCTCATGGAGCATTTTGGAATACAAAGTTGATTTCCCTTAAACAACAATCCTTCCTGGATCATGTAATCTATCCATTGGCTCCTATCTCTGAGAACTGGATTTTCAGCTGCTTCATACGCCTCTTGAAAATCTAGGTCAGCTGCGTACATGTCCCTGAGATCATCAAAAACCAACGTTTTGACTCGAAACTCCTGCAACAACAAACACTTCCTGCTCAAAGCATCAACAACTTTGTTAGTAGTACCTGAAATATGTTTATTTACAAAAGTGAAATTCTACATATACTCAACCCATTTGACATGTCTCTAATTCAACTTTTCTTGTTGAGTCACAAACTGTAGTGCGTGATTTTCACTGTATAAGACAAATTCCTTGGGAATCAAGTAATGCCTCCATTTCTTCAATGCCTGTATGATAGCATAGAACTCCTTATCATATGTGGAGTACTTCACTTTTTCTTCATTCAGCTTCTCGTTGAAGTATGCTATTGCCCTGTCTTCTTGAATCAAGACTGCCCCTATCACAAATCCACTTGCATCATACTTTACTTGAAATGTCTTTTGAAAATTTGGTAACACCAGAATTGGTTGTTCCGTAATTTTTCTTTTCAACAGGTTAAAACTCTTCTCAGCCTCTTCTATCCAGTGAAAATATTTATGTCTTTTCTTCACTGTATCCATCATTGCTGCACTAATTCCACTGAAATTCCTGTTGAACTTCTGGTAGAAACTAGATAACCCGTGAAAACTTCTCACCTCAAATATGTTCTTCGGTGATGGCCAATTCTTGATTACTTCCACCTTATCTGGATCCATCCTGAATTTGTCTGCAGAAATAACAAATCCCAAGTAAATGAGTTCTGCCTTCATGAATGAGGATTTCTTCATCTTTATGAGCAACTTCTCTTGCTATAATCTCTTCATCACTGTAGCCAAATGCTTCAGATGCTCCGCTACTGTTTTACTGTAGATCAGTATGTCATCTAAATACACAATGACAAATTTTTCGATGAACTCCTTCAGGACTTCGTTCATCAACCTCATGAAGGTACTTGGTGCATTTGTTAAGCCAAACGGCATAACAAGCCATTCATACAACCCTTCGTTGGTTTTGAATGTTGTCTTCCACTCATCACCCTCTCTCATGCGAATCTAGTAATAACCACTTTTCAAATCAATCTTCAAAAAATATTTTGCGTCACTTAAGCAATCCATCAAATCATCCATCCTAGGCAATGGAAATCTGTATCTGATAGTTATCTTGTTAATGGCTCTTGAATCAGTGCACATCCTCTAGCCTTCATCTTTCTTCGGACTAAGTATTGTTGGAACAACACATGGACTCAAGCTTTCCTTGACCAAATCTTTGTCCAACAACTCCTGGACTTGCCTTTTAACCTCTTCATTCTCTTACGACGTTAGTCTGTACGTGGCTTTGTTTGGTAAGATGGCTCCTGGTATGAGGTCAATATAATGACTCACACTCCTGATTGGTGGAAATGAACAAGGTAATTCATCCACTACTATATCAACGAACTCTTCCAGCAGTTCCTGAATTTCTTCGGGTAAATCATCCATTCTTGTGCTGGTCAAAACAATTCTAGGCTTTTTGACCACAAAGAACTGTGGATCTTCCTTCTTCTTAACCTCTGTAAGAAGTTCCTTCCCACTCATGAGAAGTATTGTGTTGCTTACTTCCGGTTTCACTTCCTTATCTTTGATTGGAAGCAACATGTGAGTTCTCCCATTCTTTTCTAAGGTGTATGTGTTCATCTTCCCATCATGAATCACATTTGTGTCATATTTCCATGGTATACCCAGCAATAAATGACAAACATCCATGGGAATAACATCACAGAGTATTTTATAATTATATCCTCCTATCTTAAACTCAACTAAACATTGTTTAGTGACATTTACCTGATGTCCCTTTTGTAGCCATGAAACTTTATATGGACTCGGATGTTCAATTGTTTTCAGCTCCAACTTTTCTACCATCTCCGTAGAAACGAGATTATCCATGCTTCCACTATCCACAATGACCTTGCATACCCTGTCCTTGGTTTTGCAAGCAGTCCAGAAAAGTCTATTTCTCTTGACTGAACTCTCCACCTCCTTTTCTTGTGTCAAAAGAACCTTCCGCATCATCAGTGATCTCCCACCTTAAGCATCCTTCACCTCAACATTTCTCCCCTGAGCTTCGGTGATGTGAGTCTCTCCACCCTCTTTCTTTTTATCAGGACACTCATAAGACTTGTGCCCATTCTTTCCACATTTGAAGCATTTTATCACTCCACCTCTTCCTCTTCCTCTACCTCTAGTACGAGGAAAAGTATTATTATCAGCATATCCTCCTCTCTGCTCAGTATGCTACCCTCTTTGTTCAACATATTTCCCACGGTGTGAACTTCCACCTCTCTCAAGTCGAGTCTGAGGTTTCTTCTAGTCTTCCTTGGGTTTCTGATTTTTATCTTGGACAACTGATTTGCCCCTGGCTTGACTTCTACCTCGGCCTCTCTGACTCTGCTTTCAGCTCAGCTTCTCTTCTACTTTCAGAGCCATCTGATAAGCATCTTCCACCGTTCGGATGGTTACCATGCTCATCTCATCTTGGATATCATATCTCAGGCCATTCATGTACCTGGAAAATTTTTCATCATCGGTCTCCCGATGACCTGCCCTGATGTTCAGTTTATAGAATTCCTCAGTGTATTCTTTCACTGTCTTCAGCTTCTATCTCAGGTTTTGCATCCTCCTGAACAAAGTAATTTGATAGTCCCTGGGGATGAATTTTTCCTTCAGCTTCGCGATCATCCTGTCCCATCTTTTGATTTTCTGCTTGCCCTTGCAATGTCTATCAGCTTGTAGTTCATCCCACCACAATGTTGCATGTCCCTTCAACCTTGTGACATCATGCTTGAATTTCTTGTCTTCTTCGACATCTTCATAGTCAAAGTATGTGTCTAGAGCTCTAATCCAATCTAGAAGCTCCTCTGCATCCAAGTTTCCCTCATAAACTAGAATGTCCATTTTCTCTCTTGCACCCATTCTTGCAATAGCTTTGATCAAACGTTCGTTTGATGCATCTTCATCTACAACTTCTTTTTCTTGTTCAGCCTCAAATTCACTTTCAGAATCACTTAGATCCCCAACACTGACTGTGCATCTTTGCGCTGTCTCCATGTCTTCGAGTCTGGCTCGTAGATCATGCATCTCTCTTTCCATTTCTGGATTTTGCATCTGCCTACCTCTTCTTCTTGGCATTTCCCTCTCCTCTTCAAGATTGGGTGATTGTCTATCTCTTCTTCTAGGCAGCATGATGAATTTTCTTCTTCTCTGTTATAGAAAGCAAAGAACTTTTCTGCGCTCTGATACCAAACTTGACATAGACGCCACCCCTTGCCTCGGCAAAAGGCCTCTGTGATGACCTCCCGGTCTTTAAGGATTGTTCAAAGTTCACCCTCAAGCCAGAGTGGCTCCTTCAATTCTCCCCTGGAATATTTATTTAAATTTGGCCCACAGGTCTTTTTCAGCACCTTACAGCCTTGTGGTCTGGTCCCTTCCCCGTTCACCACAGAAAGTCACAATCGGGTTTTGGGGTTTTCAAAATCCCGATGTCATGACCCTTTGGTTCCTGATTTCCCGATCTTCGCTTTCCTGATATGCTCCCTTTGTGCTTTAGCCCCTCCTGGCTATACCCTAGTCATGTGACCTGCCTTTATATGAACACAGTCATACCTTTTATCGGGGTTCGGGGTTTCGAATGTCGAAACACACTAAACCTCTTGTCCACAGAATCCCCGATTTCTCGATTCTCGATTTTCTGAAAGTTTTTATCTCTGCCACGCGTCCTCAAGGATGGACGGTCCTTGCTGCTTCAGGGTTTTCACCGTGGGAATTCCCAATGCCTCGTTATGACGAGATGACGTCTGATGGGTCCGACACAGAGCTCTCCCCTTTTCGGAAAATTGGACTTCGCAATTCTAAAGTGCAAGTCCTTCTTGTCTCGAGGACTCATGAAATGTCGATCCCCAACTTTCTTCGAATTTCCGACACACGTCCCAAGTGGATGGACGGTTCAAATTGACCCTCGGGTTTCGCCAACTACAAAGCCAAAACTCTCAGTTATGTGAGTCCCGATGACCAAAATGCCGATGGCTTCCGATCTCGCCCACGTGTCCCAACTGATGGATGGCTCCGATCATTTACGGGGTTTCCAACATGGATTTTCCTGATCCCTTGCTCGCAGAACTTCCAATTTGTCGAATCCTAAAACTCCGATGGAGTCTTCCCCTTCGGGACTTTTCCCGAGATATTCGATCTCCACCGCGTGTCCCCTCAATATGGACGACCCTGATTCAACCTCGAGATTTCGAGACTTTCAATGCCCCGATGACATGATTTCCTTGTCAACTTAGAACCCCGGTTGCCAAAATGCCGACGGGCGCACGATTATCGCCACCTGTCTCCTCAAGATGGACGGCTCCAATGGATTTCTGTATTTTCACTATGAAAATTCCCGATCACTCATCCTCATGACTCCCGATTTCACGAATGCCGAAATTCCGATGGCCACGCCTCTCGTCGGAACTTTCCTCCTCCCGTTCACGACATTTAAACTTCATGCAACTCCTGAAAAATCCAACGACGGATGGGTATCTATGTGAAGATCTGGCAGTCTACAATCTCCTGAGCTTGAAATTTGGATGCTACCATAACCTCCTCGCTTCTCTGGTAGATTTGAGGGCTAGCAGAATTTCGTTAATCCTCCCCATAGATTCCTGACCGTTGGTCTCTTCCCTTTGATGATTTCTACGAAGGAAACCGAGGACTCTTCCCTGGACTTATCCGCTTGCGCTACAAACTTTCGATGCCCCTCAATGTTTTCAAAAGCTTTACTCCTCCTGCGATTCTCACAACTTCGAGCCTTAGAAAAGACTCTGGCACACACTCCTTACACAACCTTCAGACACCTTCAAATGTCAACTACTTCGACTCTGCGCACACCTATAGCAGTAGTCCTTCGATATTTGGCTCAGGTCCGCAACCCTGAGACTCTCATTGGCCTGTGCACTCCTTGCACAACACCTATGCCTAACTGCACTCTGAGGGAATGAGAACAAAGATAAACTATCTGAGCCCTTTGTCAACGCACTCCTTGCGGACACTTCAACTGCACTCCTTGCAGGAATCTTACTCAGACAAAGAAGCAATTGAAACTCATTCTTCTTACTCTTCCTCTCTCAGATTCCAAATATTCAACAGGAAATCATTCATACATAGCATAAAATCAACTGCATGATAGAAATGATAAACCATTCATGAACATAACATTCAAAGATGCATACACAGAGAATATGTGAATACCATGAGTCTGAATCACAACTTTCTTTAGGTAAATTCATAACTTATGTACATGGAGTCTGCTACATAGCTCTCTGCTTCTCTCCTATGTTATTCAATAATGTTATAATACACAATGAGGGTGTCTATATCCATTTTCCCTGCACTCCTTCTAAAACTGTCTAATCTAATATTCAATTCTACCTACTTACATAAATGCCTTCTACCCACTATGGACGAGAGCAGATCGCTCAAGGTCCTTTACAATACATAAGTACGCCTCTCCTTAACTATCACATTTAAGTTTGGTGCATCCACTTCTTCAAAAGTTTTTAAACAATTGAACATATGCTCAAAATGTGTGGTGCTTGGCCCCACGTTCGCTTAATGTTGACGATGCTCCTGCATCAAGATGGTCCTTCATCCTTCTCCTTCCTTCATTTTATAGAGTTTCGAACTTCCTTTCTTTCCTAAAATCTCATTTAATTAAAGTTTTTTAAATAAATTCCTAAAAATTCTTCTCCATACAAGTGTCCCCAATCCCCTACATTCCTCCATAAATTAAGTCCTTTAATTAAGTAATTATATTTATTTCCCTCACCCACCTATAGTTACTCCTAGAATCACTCCTAGGTGTCCCCAAACTCTCTTACAGGTTTTAAAGGCTTTCCCTATTATTAAATTGCTAATTCAGTTTAAATTAGAAAGCTCTTAAATGGTAGATTCTTTACTAAATTTTACTTTCCGCTTTTTCCCTTAAGTTCCCTTTTTTCCCTTTTTATGTTTACCTCTTTTCCTAGTTTCCTAAAATTTTGATTTTCCCACTTTCCGCTTTTTAATTAGAACTCAAAAAGGTAGGTGTGGCATTTAACCCCTTTTTCCCTTTTATTATTTAATTAGTATATTTTAATTTATTAAGGTAATAAAACACTTAATTCCCCTTTTAAATTTGGATCCAACAGATTTTTTTTTTTTTGAAACAATTTATTTCTTACTCCCTTCATGTTACAAGATTTAACGAAGATCATAATTATTATTCATGTGGTTTTTATTTTTATTTTTATTTTTATTATCATTATCATTTTTTTTATAGAGAGAAAATTTTACTACTAGCATAGTTTAGACTTAAACCTTCAATTTTCGTATTGGGCGACATTTAATTAGGGAATTTGTTTTAAAAATACTTAACACGTTAATTTTCCTAAGGCCAGCTAGGTTCATTCCTCTATCATCAACAACGTGACATGCCCTTCAGGATGCACTAGGTGCTCCAAGGGTGCCACTCACCTCATCTGTTCCCTTGCGTGATGTGCCCTTCAGGACGCACTACGTGCTCCAAGGGTGCCACACGCCACTCTCCATTTTTCTTGTGAGATGTGCCCTTCAAGATGCACAACATGCTCCAAGGGTGCCACTCACCTCTTGACTAACTTGGTAGACATCAATAACCCCTGCAGTCAATACTCCGCCAGGTGAACTTGTGGGAGACTAAGGGCCTCTAAGGAATAAGGCCCTTGCCTTATTGCGTGCCCCTTAGAATCATCGTGAGCGACTGTCACAGTCTACCCTCACGGCATCGTGGGTCCTCTCGAACTAGGTAATCGTTAACCTACAGTTCGAGCCACGATTGGAGTGCTAGTAGGCTATGGCAGGGCTATTATCCACACCTCTCCCTCAACATCTCTGGTAGTCGTGCATGACCCCTTTACTCCACATGTGAGTCTGGTTGGAAAGCTATCGTCAGCCTGCATCATCAATGAATCATGTTCGAATATATCCATATCATATCATCTAATCAGAATAACTAAAATCACAGTGAAACAATCAAACCCCAATGGTACACTCCCTGAATCGATCCAGAGTCCAAGGGGTTCCATCGATGCCTCGACATCCTCTAGGTCCATAATCCTGTACACTCAGTAAAACTGAGGTAATAGCACCTGTCTATGTCGAGGCAGAAAAACAACATGTCATCATCCCATAATTCCTCATAATAAAAATCAAAAGTTTTAATAACATATTAATCTAGATCACTTGCGAGCAAGTGTCCTCCAAGAATAAGTTCACTTAGTGTGCTAAAGGGGGATGTTACATACACCCCCTCTAGGTCTAAAATTTGTCCCAAAGTTTCACAGTATATATGTCGAGATAAGGTGTATCATAGTATCATATGTCTATCTATCAAACAAAAATGGAAACTACTGGTGCATATCATATGCGTTCTCCTAGGTCGCCGAGTGCGGACTATAATTGTCCCACTGGACCATGAATTGATCTATCATTCGACATCGTAGTTGTCGAATGCGATGATCCAAAATGTATATCGGCTCAGCCATGAGCACACCCTCATCTGACACCCGCAAGGTGGTCAAGTCAAATCATGTGAAGGATCACTAATCATAAAGTCTCAATAGAGACGTGAAATACATCCTGCATACGCCTCAAGAATTAGGCAAGGCTAGTCATCAGTCCATAGGCCTCTCTTTTCCCATAATATCATAGGATCCCATTAACCTAGGATATTCTTTAGCCCCTTTTTCGAAATTATATCGAACTCTTATGTGGTTTCAGCGGAAAAAAGACTCGATCGCCACAACGTAACTAAGGTCGACACAATGCGCATCATCGTAACTCTTCTACTGATTCTGTGCTTCCTTGATCCTTTGTCCTAAAGTTTTCATTTAATATTCCAATTATTGGATCACTTCCGGTCCCACCAGGAATCTATCCTCAAGCCGATCCCAACTCAATGGTGTCTGACACGGTCGACCGTAAAGAAACTCGAAAGGTGCCATCTTAACGGTGCTCTAGTAACTGTTGTTGTAAGCGAACTCCACTAGTGGCAAGAATTCTTCCCAACGCTTTTGCTGGTTCATCACATACATGCACAACATGTCCTCAAAGGTTTGGTTCATTCGGTCGGTCTTCCCGTCAGTCTCTGGGTGATACGCAGTACTAAAGTTAAGTTGGGTTCCCAAGCCCTCTTGGAAACTCGTCAGAAATCAGCTAGTAAACACCGATCCTTGATCAGATATAATCCTCTTAGGCATGCCATTCAGCCTCACAATCTCACTCATGAAAACTATATCTATGTCAGGTGCCTGATACATCGCACGCATGGGAATAAAGTGAGCACTCTTTGTCAGAGTGTCTACTACTACAAAAATCGAGCCATGTCTACTTGTCATCAGTGGCAATCCATCAATAAAATACATCGAAATATCCTCCCATTTCGATTCTGGAATAATGTGTGGTTGTAGTAATCCAGCTGGGTGTCTATGTTCATCCTTTACCAACTGACATTCTAGATATCTGGCCACATAGTTGACTATGCCTGTCTTCATTCCCTTCCAGAAGTATAAGGGCTTAAGGTCTGCCCTCATCTTTGTGACTCCCAGGTGAGCCATGTAAACTGATCTATGAGCCTCGTTCAGGATCAACATCCTCAACTCGTCATTTGACGGTACGTAGATACGATTTTTAAACCTCAATAAACCATCACTATCAAATGAAAGTCCTTCAAATCGTGGTATGATCATTGTGTTTTGTCCAATAAAACCCTTGACCTCTTTGTACCAGTCATCATCACACTGTAAAGTTAGAATCTTTCACGTAGATTCGTCTGAAGAGGCAACACCAAAAATATGCACGGTCTCCGACTCAATGCATCGACCACTCGGTTCACTGTTACTTTTATGTAGGTAATCTCAAAGTCGTACTCGCTAAGAAATTCTGACCAATGTCATTGTCGCACGTTCAGGTTGCTCTGCGTAAAGATGTGTTATAGTCCACAATGGTCAATAATTAGTTCAAATCTTCATCTGACAAGGTAGTGTCTCCAAACCTTCAAGGCATAAATGATGGCTAACAACTCCAAATCATGCGTCGCGTAGTTCTCCTCATGCCTTAGCAGTTTCCTCAAAATGTAAGCGATTACTCGTCCATCTTGCATCAAGACTCCACCTAAGCCTTCCTTGGATGTGTCAATGCACACCAAGAAGTCCACATCTAGGTCTGAGACCTTTAGTATCGGTGTTGTTGTCAACAACTCCTTGAGCATCCGAAATGCTTCCATGCATTTCTCGATCCCAACAAACTTCTTGTTTTTCTTCTACAATTTCGTGATCGGATTTGCTATATTCGAAAACCCCTCGATGAATCGTTGATAGTGTCCTTTTAAACCCATGAAGCTACGCACTTCCGGGACATTCATCAGCACAGGCCATTCCATAATGGCCTCGACCTTCGCTGTATCCACAACGATACCTTCATCGGAGACGATGTTCCATAAGCAGTGGATATTCGATTGATAAATGAGCATTTGGATAACTTTCCATACAATTTGTGCTCTTGCAGACACTATAGTATGAAGTGAAAGTGTTCGTCATGCTCCTTCGTCGTCCGAGAGTAACTCAAAATATCATCAAAATATACTTTGACGAACTTGTCCAAGTACTCGCGGAACACCCCATTCATCAAACTCATAAATACCCCTAGGGCGTTTGTCATTCCAAATGGTAAAACAATAAACTCGTAATGTCCAAATCTTGTCTTAAAGGCGGTCTTAGGGACATCATCTTCCTTAATTCGTAACTGGTGGTATCCTGATCACAAGTTGACCTTCGAGAACACCATCGCGCCCTTCAAGTGATCAAACATATCATCAACTCTTGGTGACAGATATTGATTCTTGATCATGGCCTTATTCAATTGACGGTATTCAATGCAGAGCTTCCACAACCCATCCTTCTTTCATATGAAAATAACAGGCACACCCCACGTTGACACACTTGGATGTATCAGTCCCAGGTCCAACAACTTCTTCGATAAGGCGTTCTTCCTACCGGTTAAGTCCTTGATTTTAGGTCTATGGTAAACTCCAATTCCCTCTCCGGTGACATCCTAGATAACTCCTTCAGAAACATGTCCGCAAACTCTGTCACCACCGGAAGGTGTTCCAAACCTTCCACTACTCCCTTCTCGTTTAACTCAAGGATTGCATAAAGCTTGCACCCCTTGTGCATGCTCTTCTGAAGTTGCAAGGAAGAGATGAACCTCAGGGAAACTCCCTGTTTTCGACCTACAATCACACATCTCTATCCCTCGTCATCGACCATGTTCAATCGTTTCGTCTTACAGTTGAGTATCGCCTCATGCGATTCCAACCAGTCCATACCAATGACGACATCATAAGATCCTAATATCATGACATACATGTTGTCCCTGGTGACAAACTCTCCCAGGTTAAGGATACATCCTGTAACCTTTCCTCCAACCTTTTGTTTGGCTCCCGAAGCCATCTCCACTAAGATAAACTCATCATGTTTGACGACCTTTACCTTAATCCTTTTTAGCGTTGCACCAGAATTGAAATTTTCGATAGCACCAGATCTTATCAAATACTAAGGGTCTGGTCAGTGACGGTACTTATCGTCTCGAGCACAATTGATTGATGCTTTTCCTGGCAGTTATTCACCACTACATGAATCTGATTGGTCTTGCCCATATCTCCCACGGTAGTGGGTCTGGCTGATCCAGATGCTCTAGTCCACTCCATAGGGCAGTCGTGTCGGTAGTGTGGCTACCCACACATCCAACACCTCTTCTTTGGCCCAGTAGTCCTGGTACCCGAAATAGAAGGTGACGGCCCACTGGCCTGGAATCCTGGTCTGTTCTGCTGAACAGGCCTAAACTGTTGTTTCTCCAATCGATGTTGTGACTGATACTATTGTCCCTGATAAGGTGTCCACTACTGAGGTGTCGGTCACTGAGGTGTAGTGAAAGTGGATCCCCTCTGGAAGCCACAATATCCCAACGTATGTTTGGCTAGTATCTGATGCTACTGTGCTCCAAATGACACCTGCCCTGCTGGTCTTGCTGGAATCCTGGTCTGACCCCCACTGATAAGCTCCTCCTCTACTATGAGGTCTTTCTGGACGACATCATGCAAGGTTTGAAGCATCAAGTCTTGACCTTTGGACGTATGCCTCCATTAAGGCCAAACATAAACCTGTTTACCTTAAGTTTCTCAGTGATAAGATGCGGAGCATACCAGAGCAGCTCCATAAAACGGGCCTCGTACTCGGGCACCATACGACCTCCCTGTCATAAGGCATTGAACTCATTGAGATAACTCTCAATGAATTCCTCTGAAAGGTACCTCTCTCGAAACTGTTCCTCAAACAATTCCCATGACATGTCTTCGATGGCCATGTTCAGCGGTGGTAGGAGCATCTTCCACCATAGAAGAGCACTTCACTTTAGTTGAAAGACTGCCATGCGAACCTTCAAGTTGGAGGTATAATTACGAAGTGCGAAGCACATCGTCATGATCTCCAACCATACCTCAACATCACAACCATCTGTGACAGTAGTGGACTCGAGAAATCGACTCTCTCGAGTTCTTAGTGGATTCTAATGGTACTAGCTAGTGCATGTTGTGGACACTTAGGGGTACAGGTGCCCTAGCCTCATCTCAGTACTGATGGTGAATCAAGGCCTTTGACATTACCTGGAAGGGCCTTTTCAGACTAACATCATCCCTTACCAGATGCGAATCTATCCCCAGGACTTGTTCCTCCCCTTGGGGTCAAACTCTGAGAGCGCGAAACTTCTGGAGGCATCGCGCTTCCATCCACGATACCTCGTCGTGAATCTCTATGGTGTCATCTAACTGTACTTATCGCAAGGGAAAGTTAAATTTTTAAGTAGCGTTAGGTTAAGACTCAACGGTTTACTACAGTGGAAAGAAAGGTGATCCCTAGTCACAGGGCTGAACCCGCTCTGATACCATATGTAACAGCCCCAAAGTTACAACTACAAGCAAAGCCAAAGGTGCAAAAAAAATTTGTTCTTTTTTTATTTTTTTGCTTCTAGGAAAGAAGGCAATGACTACACATTTAAATGCACCTAGACGATGAACACACGCCCAGTGATCAGGCGACCGACAACTAAGACTCTTCGCAGTAGCACCAGGGTAACAGGGAGCAACATACACAGGAAGGCGTACAACTCAAGCAATAACAACAACTTACAATGATCAACAATACTCACTCAGGAAGCACTGACTCCGGTCAAGTTATCATTCGCCTCTATCTAATAGGGCACACCATGATCCCCTCATATGGGATCATGATGTCCCTAGGCGATAGGCACGACGATCGTCCTGGAGCATCACAATCCTATCTGGACCGACGAATCAAGAAAACCAATGCGCTAGGAGATCGAATGCACTGTCGAATCACAAGACATCTAACCCAAGCCCTAATCGATGCACGCTAAAACTTGGTGAAATAATAGTCCTAAACTATCCAACCATGAAGTTGATCTTGCTTGAACTGAGACCGCCAAACGATAGGATTTGATGCCTAGGAAAACTTTTACAATAATGCTACAAGATCCTTTTTTTAATTGTTACATCCCTTATAGAGAAAATGATAAAGTATGAACATAACAATTTACATAATTAGGTATGTAAAAAGCTTGGTAAATTACACTTTTACTGAAAGTTTTATTACATGCAAACTAATATTTCTCCTTCGATCTGATACCCAACTAGTTGACGTTCGGTGCCCATGTTGACCTTAGAGAGTCCAATATTAACATATAAAGGTGATGTCTACGAAGGCTGAAATTACTTTAACAAGAACATTTGACTTTACAGTTCTTAACTTCACTGCCAGGTGGGATATTTAGACCTTGCTTCAATTTGTATGTCCTACCAAGAAAATAACTTCTAAGATTGAAACCCTTCCAAATATTACATAGGTCAGTCTCCATTTGGTAATCCTTGGCTAAAAGCAATGATTCTGACAGTTTCATAGCCTGAAGCTATGTTGTCTTCCTGCAAGAATCTTAACTTGTATCTTGTAGATTCAACGATCATATCAGGGCATTAAAATGCCAGGCTTAAGGGATTAAATTCAATTCAACCCAGAGCATTAACACACCAGAATCAATGGTTATACCCAAGAATTAAATGCCAGTCTTCTAGGATTAAAATTCAGTTTAGTTCAGCGCAATAACTACCAGATTCAATCGACTATACTAGCGCATTTAGACATCAGTCATAAAGGATTAAAAATTCAGTTCAGTTTAGCGCAATAACAACCAAATTCAATCGACTATGCCAGCGCATTAAACGCCAGTCCTAAAGGATTAAAAATGCATGTTAAATAAGCATAAAAATGCATAATTAAAATGATTATATGGAGAAAGAAGCGTATTACATTCGCTAACTAAATTCATCCTGAAACAACACTTAAACGCAGACATGCTCATATAAAAAAAAAGGACGCAACCATGAAGGCGGGGTGAGTTCACGCAAAGGTCGTGGGGTAACCCCGGGTGATTCGCTAAGCATTCGTGGTGGAAAAACTGGTAGAGAGCCACAAATTCATGGCATGAAGCTGGTTTAAAAGTCGTTGTCCACCAAATACGTGAAATATGTCTCTCCTCTTTAGCAGTGGTAATATAATCAAATTCCATAATCGAATTTCAAATTTAAGGACTCATAAATCTCCATATTAAGCCATGCTTTCAAGAAATTACTTTTATCTATGAAAGTTCACAAATCCCCATTTTAAAAACCATTCTTCTAGAAAATACTTATCTCCTCTTTCTGTGGTGGAACATATGTTCTCATGTAATCTTTCATGTACATGAAGAAAACACAAATCTGCACATATATTAAGTCATTCTTCAAAAACCATTTAAATCTTTCATCTTTTGGATGTATTCATATCACATATAATCAAATGCTCTTTCAAATTATCTATGAGTTAGATCACATATACAATATGTGTGAGCTATCTCACATATACGATATCTGTGAGCTATCTCACATATACATATACATATGCATAGCTTATTTGTAAATCCACTTGAATGTTGGCTTTTGTGGTTAGTAACCAATTTAGTTAAGAGTTTGAGAATAATACCCTATCAAGAAGGAATTCACTTTGTTGTATTTAGAAAATACAAATGTCTATACTACACCATTCTTGGACAAGAAGGCAATGAATGAAATCAAATAAAATTTAGAAACTTCCCCCTTTCTGATGTGGGATAGAGTTTGTTCTCAAATAATAAAATGTTCAAGTTCAAAATTAGTTCTTAATCATGATTTAAACTTAAATAAATTTGGATGTACCATTTAAGACAATGATAAAATTATATAGGAGTTCTATATATTTCAAAATAATTGATCAAAGCGTTGAATAGGAAAGGCTAAACTAAAAATTTGAGAAAAAAAAAATTGATAAAAGTAAAAAATATAAGCTTATTCAACATAAGCTTGAACACTTTCATATAAAACCCCAACATAAAAGAAAATTAAAACTCACTAATGTGCAATGAACATACATATATGAATCAGCATGAATGGACGCATCCTTCCCAGGTATGGGTTCTTCCTCCGCTTCCTCCTCAATCCCAATCTCCCTCCCAAGCACACTCTTAGTTACTCTCTTCTCCACATTACTCTATATAACACATTTCAAATTTGAAAATTAAATTGAAATAATTTTAACACATGAAATGATACCTGTGAACTCCCACCCTCTTCAAACTCTCCCAATGAGAATTGAGACAAGCCTGCCCGAGTAGTAGGGCATGGAATAGGGATATGTAAACAACAAAACTAAGAACTAAATCTAGGATTCAATGTGTTCATATTTATTTAAAATTATAAATTTTGTTGATATTATTCAAAAGATTGGAGATTGGATAACTAAAGTGCTCATCTGTGGATATTATAAAACACATACCTGATTCAACCCATCCAAATTTAAACTTGTGGAATCAAGTCCCCTATTACTGAAGATTCATTTAACATATCTCCAAACTGCAATTAATGACAATAACAATTCAATTATTTCTATAGATACAATGATATGTATCTAAATCTAGAATTAGAAGTAAGCTATCCTAAAATGCGCTAAAAATTTACTAACTATAACAGATACCAATCTGTTGTTTGGGTCATCATTCTGAATGAAATTCTTCCAACCATCACGACAAAATTTCAGATACTTCTTAAGGCGTGTAATCTTTTGTTTCTTGATAACACGACCTCCTAAATCCACCTTCACCCTCTACACCAACATTAGAATCTTCGTGAAACTCACTCTCTCTTTCATTTTTGTTCCTTGCTCCAAAATCATTGTCTACACACACATTTGTAATTAATTACAACATTTAACTTGACATAAATTTAAATACACAAAAATACAACAAAATCAAAGAAAATTACCAAAAATATTCTCTTGTCCTGAGGTATTCCCTACATTCTCAGGTGTAGGAGTATCAATGCACAACCTATCTAAGAAGGATGCATTCATAGCACTTTCTTGAGCACATTCTGGAGTTGATCTATTTACAGACTTGTTTGATAATCTCCTCTGACGAGATTATCGTTGGTCACTTGGAGTCTTAGTCGAAGAAGGGGTTCCCCTTCTTCCTTCTTAGCAGATCCTAGAGAGTTTGTGAGGAATGTTTGGAGAATCCTGTGTCGACATCTCACCTCAATATATGTACTTTGGAAATTCATGAAAATTTAAACACATGACAAGTATGAGTTAATATATCCAACATTCACCGAGAAAAAATATGAAGAAAGAAAAATAAATAAGACAAAATTAATAGAATTGTTCTTTATGTTAGACATAATTATAATAGGGTGATGCATAACTCCACTATCCATGCCCATTTCAAATATATTTTGGTTTCTGACTATTATCACAAATAACCTTGGTAAATTCACAAAAAATGGAAACAATATTTAGACGAGCACATATTAGGACATAAAGTTGATGGAATGCTCCAAAAGTACAAGTGGCAAGGAAAAGTCACAACATGATAAGCACTTACTATGATGGAAATACATAATATATGAAGAGTACATGGGTCAAAGTTTGGTAACGGAGTAGCAGTTATCTATATGGGCAATCAAATTTCATGCATCCAATAGGTATGGAGCGTAGTCCATGAAAATCAACTATTAAATTTATGCCATGTTTGGTTGGATGGAAGAAATCTGCCATATAATTAGATTTTAAAACGATGACATCATTATTTTATGATACAGTGCCAAATTACATCCAGTCAAATATTTGCTAGCTAAGATGTAGCATAAATCCATGGTCGGGGCCAGATAGAAGAAACAGTTGAAAATTCTACTCACCAAGGATCTTTGGGGGTTTCCCATGATGAATTTCATTGTCTGTTTTCGATGAGAAGGAACCGATATATTTTGATGGAAGATAGATCCTTTGGAATCCAATGATCCTATAGATGTGAGATTGTACAAGAGAGGTATTATGAAATAAAAAAAACTGATACTGAGCCCATGCCTCGTTTTGATTGAGAAGCATGTGCCTGGTTTTACCATTAATGCCTTTGATATTCGAAGAGATGACCTTCATGAGAAATGTGTGGCATTGGATTGGAACTTATCTTTCATCAAGGTTAGGCAGCTTGAGTTAACCAAAAACTCTCCCAGATATTTAAGAAGTTGTTTGTTGCTTTGCCAACTTTTTTTTTTTTTTTTTCTTCAGTTTTTTTAGGTTGAACAAAGGAAGAGGATTTAATTCTTGTAGAAGGAACATAGGGCATACCTTTTATTTGTGTTGGTGGGTTGCTAATAATTTTATTATGAACTAACGAGTCCTTCAAAAGCCGATCCTATTGATCAACGATTGAATTCAAGTCTTGATGCTACTAGGAAGAATGAATGGACTTTAGGTCAAAATCCACAAGGTCCATTTCCTTGCAATTCCAATAGCAAGGCAATAGCTTAACCTGTAATGTACCTAGATTTTCTACAGATTTGCTACAAGAATGTACCAGATTGTGGAAGACGACATGCATTATTATAAAGATGGGGACTCTACTCAGGCTTTCCCAAATGGGGTGCTTGTCATCTCACAGATCCCCATACCAAGTGGTATGCGCTCAAGGGCTGTTAAAAATGATGAAAATGCTACGACATTTTGAAGCTTGATTGAGCATCATGAGATTGTCTAATTTTGTGTTTTTTTTTCATCTTTGAGAAAATAGATTCTTCTTCGTCTTCATGATTGATTTCGGGTTAGATTAGCTTATTACCATTGATTGTGGATTATATTATCTTATTACCATTACTTGAATATCAAAATTAGTACAAAATTAACTATGAGTACAAATTCCTAATATGAGTAATTTATCTGATTATGAACTACCGATTACATTGGTTTGAATCTCTCATTGTGTAGGAGCCAGTGATATTGCTTCCCATTAATTCCATAACATTCCATACTGTGAATATCATACTAGTACCAGAAGAATGATCACTATAAGGAAGTAAGTCAATTGAATAGGGATACTACTAACCTCTTCCCTATTTTTCTAGTTACAATTAAAGGTTGTTGTATGAGCTATACCATAAGGTCATGAAGAAAACAACATGACTATTAACTACAAAGGGTAGTATATAATAAGAACTAAAGGAAATATATTAACTTGGAATACAAGAGGAATAGATCCATTCCATTACTCTGATATCAGTAATACAAGAACAACGTATCTTAAGGTTCAACAAGGTGATATCATGTTACCTATTTACCATAATGAATATGTATTGTGATATTAATATTAAATCTCTTATGAACTGCATGGGATGTCACTACAAAGCAATGGTACTAAGTATCAATAGGTATGTATTGCACTTGCATGTGATTCCAAAGCTTGTGTAAATACAAAGGGTAATACATCACCATCTTCAACTAGTCTCTTATCCAAAGGGTAATAGAACATTATCTTCAACTAAATTCTTGTGTAAATACAAAGGGTAATAGATCATTAACAAGGGTCTTTCAAAGGGTATATACTCTTATCCAATACATATGGGTTTTACTTACTCTGATTAAGAGAGAGATAAAACAATGGAATCAACTTCATATCTTACCCGTATGAGCTATCTGAATATTATAATATAGTTAAGAGTGTAGAGTCTCAATCTAAGGTATAGGCAACTAATCAAAAGAATGAAGATGGAATTTCAAATTGCATTTCTGCTATGAGCTTTTCGTTGTGCTCTTATCATTTTTCTTGGGTATCGTTAATTATGTTATATTTCCGAGTCTTCATACTTTTAAGCCCTTCTTTGTTGAAAATGGAATCTAGCTTGAATTTTGGAGGAATCGTAATTGGTATCTCAGTCCATGGCATTGGAGTAAGACATTTGGATTTCAATTTGTTATTTCTTGTCATTCTGTAAATGAGTCATTGTCATGAAATGTTCACTGCTTGTGTCTTTTTGTTACAGTGCAAAGTACTGTAACATATTTTAGTTGTGGGAATAAATGCAGTGAACATTTCCCCCATGTTTCAAGGGTTATTTCTATCTATTGTACGTGATATTTTGTAGATTTTAAAAATGTTCTTTCTTCTAGATTTGTAAATGAGGCTTTAACATGAAATATTGATGTCTTTTATCAGTTTTGCAATCAATGCAAAGTGATTGTTACATATTTTGGTGTATCTATTCTGGAGGTTGAGGGAATGACTACACTGAATATACTACCTATGTTTCAATGTTTTTTTTCTATTTGTTGAGAGCTATATTAATGCAGTTTTTCCATAACATATTACAATGTAATAGTAATATGTCATAACATATATTACTATAACATATTACATTGTAATATGTTATAACATATTGCAATGTTATAACATATGCATTGATATTAAAATTGAAAACAAATATTATCCGAATTATAACATATGCATATATATTAAAACATATGTACATATATTATACATATGCACAGATATTAAAATTGAAAACAAACTGTAAAATGTAAAATGTAAACTATGAAATGTATTGAAGACTGTTCTTTATTCTAACATTCTAAATGCGACTTTGAGATGAAATATTGGTCCATCTTTTATCAATTTTTCTATCAATACAAAGTGATTGTTACATATTTCGGTGTATCTATTCTAGAGGTTGAGGGAATGAATTCAATGAATATACTACCTATGTTTAAAATATTGTTTCTATTTATAATAGTTTTATAATGGATACCATTGTTTTTGGGCTTCCTAGTAGACTTGTCACACCTCGAGAATCAAACCTTCATAAAGTTTGTCTTCTGCAAGTTCTTGGCAAATAGAATGCACAATTTTTTTTTCAATTTTAGGGGTACCCGGTCATTCAGGTACTAGTGTCACTTGATCCATATGTTAATCCATCAAAACTACTCACATCTGGGTTAATTTAAGTATAGGATGGTGAATGACCAGCCATCATGTTGCTCTCCCAACCATTGACTGGATACCTATGGTAAGAGAACGTGTCACCAGTGAATTTTTTTGCAGTATGTAAACTCGTTTATGTCTATATTAGACTTTATTATCCATAGTGAAGTATTCGTTACAATTATTCCTTTAGTCAAAGGTTCACTACAATTTCAAAACAACACCAGAGTGGGAGACTAGTTCCTTTTTGAGCAGTTTACTATGATAAGAGTCTATGGTTTTGAAGAGGAGCCATATCAAAAGTGAGTGCTAAATTTGGTTGTTCTAGAGACTGAAAAAAGTGAAATTCAGTCAGTTGTTGACTACAAAGCCAACCATATTACATGAAATTTTGATCAGATGAATTTTAAGGACAAACCAAATCTACACAAGTAGGTCTCTCATCTCTTACACAACGATGTGAACAAGACTCATGAAAATATGAAGAAATTGAAATATGCATTAATCAAAGTGGAGAAATAGCTTAGGCAAGATAAAGTGGTTACTACAACAAGGAATTCCAAAATAAAAAATCTATAAAATAATATTTATAACTTATTATACTCTAATATTACACATGTAAAAATGGATTTATAAATTGAATTCCTAAAGATTTGAAATTTTTATAAAATACAAAATGTTTGAAATAAAAAGTTGGAGAGTTTGATTTTTTTATGGAATTTTTATAAAATACAAAATGTTTGAAATGATTGTGACTTGGCCATCGGGGGACAACCATGTGGCCAAGCCATGGGAGTGACCATGTATTGGCCAAAGGGTTGGGCCCCCACGGTCAAGTCACAACCAATTTTAATAAGAGATTATCTATGCATAGAAAAATAGAGCATTTGAATCTAAATCTTTAACACCAAAGTGGAAGAAAGTTGATTCAGCTCATGACCGATTGCTTAGGAACAAACTAATCACTTAAATTCTTACTCTATTCTTAATAATTGATTGTTAAATGTCTATATCAAATTTAAAAGCTTAATTTTTTATTGTTAAATTTCTATATCAAATTCACTAAATCCATATTGTTTATAAATTATTTATTAATGTCTATATCAAATTCACATTTTTAAGTAAATCCATATTGTTTATAAATTTATTATTTGTGTGTATAATTTGAACATATAAACATGTAATTTTTAAATTGTCTTCCTATTTTATTTTTAAATTTATTTAAAAAATATTTAAATATATATGTTTTAAAATTATTCCATTGTATGTATATTTCACAAATATTCCATTACAAATTATAAAATAGACAGTAATGTACAGCAATGAATTCTAGAATCAACAATCTGTAAAACATTATTTATAACTTATGATACTCTAATATTACATACGTAAAAATGGATTTATAAATTTAATTCCTAAAGATATAAATTTTTTATAAAATAAAAAATGTTTGGAATAAAAACTTGGACAGATTGAAATTTTTATGAAATTTTTATAAAATACAAAACGTTTGAAATGACTGTGACTTGGCCGTAGGGGGCCAGCCATGTGGCCAAGCCATGAGAGTGCCCACAGATTGGCCACAGGGCTAGTCCCCCACTGCCAAGTCACAACCAATTTTAATAAAAGATTATCTATGCACAGAAAAGTAGGACATTTGAATCTAAATATTTAACACCAGAGTGAAAGAGAGTCGATTTGGCTCCTCCCCGACTACTCAGGCACAGACTAATCACTTAAATTCTTACTCTATTCTTAATATTTGATTGTTTAAATATCTATATCAAATTTAAAAACTTAATATTTGATTGTTAAATGTCTATATCAAATTCACTAAATCCATATTGTTTATAAATTATTTATTAATGTCTATATCAAATTCCTTTTTTTTATGTAAATCCATATTGTTTATAAATTTATTGTTTGTGTCTATAATTTGAACATATAAACATGTAATTTTTAAATTGTCTTCCTATTTTATTTTAAATTTATTAAAAAAAAATCAAATATGTATGTTTTAAAAATATTCTATTGTATGTATATTTCACAAATATTCCACTACAAATTATATGATAGACACTAATTTACAACAATTATATGTATATTTGTTGGGTACTCAAATGATCAAATGAATATGTATCTTTGTTGGGCACTAAAATTATCAAATGATTCTGTATATGTAGAAATATAATTGACCAAGAATCACTTAGTGTTTGTTTTAGCTGTTTAAACTGTAATTTTGAATGATAGATTCAGAGCAATGTAATTAATCTAAGATTGCAATTTGTAATGCAATAGTTGAAATTAGATGTATAATTCGTTTTTAGTGACAATAAGTGTTGTATAATTCCTATACTTAGATGTATAATTTATTTTTAGTGGCAGTAAATGCTTTATAATTCAATGTAGTTAGATTTAAATGTACTAAGATCTCTCTCTCTCTCTCTCTCTCTCTCTATATATATATATATATATATATATATATATATATATATATATATATATATT